>CM073494.1:39437500-40037500 GCA_037074585.1 Biancaea sappan
TACTCTTAAGCGAATTATATTCTGAAATTAACGGGTATTACAATTACATTCTCATTTCTCACCCTTAAGTGCCAAATCACTCATGACACTAACATTCATTTATGCATAGGATTCTTAATTTCCTGTCTAAGAAACAAGTATCCAAGTTGCCACTCATGGCAATGTTCGCATATGTTTTCTTATCCATTCAAATATTTACCACATGTTACCATACTATTATGTTTAACCTCCTTCTGTAGGTTTTAAACTATACATACCTTTATTCCTCCCCAACTCAAATATTCATGCTACAGCACCCATCTCCCTTAGGCCACCTAACACTCTCCATTAAACTTGATGCACTCTTGACATACTACAAATGGTTTAAGTGAAACCACGAAAGCATACATATCAGTTTAGGTTACATATCCTTTTCATATACATCAAACTAAGTATATATCAGTTTGGATTACATATCCTTTCCATATACATCAAACTAAGTTATACATAAGCAACTAATATGAAATTTCCCCTTATCTTCCTCAGAGTCTCATATTCTCATGCAACATGCATCCAATGTGTTACAACAAAAATTTCATATCAAGTTAGGTATAATTAGCTACTTACCTCAACTCTGAGCTATAGGTACCATATTCTCATGGCATACTCAAAGGAAAAATGCTCCAAGAAGACTTTAGAGGAAACCCCTAAGATTCCATCACAAGAAAAGAAGAAAAGAAATCAATTTCACTCATTTTTCTGCATTTCAAGGGGTAACTAGTCAACTTGTTTGAGCAAGCAGTTGACTTGCTGCTTTCTAGAAGGCAAGATTCGATTGTTGGGCACAAAAGTTAACTGGTTGGCTTTTTTCCCAACCATAAAATGCTCTAAAATCATGTTAAAGCCCTTTCCTTTACTCGTAATCCAATCTATCATTCAATTTCATCTTATGGGTCATCAAATACATGTTTTTAGCACCAAAAATACACAAAAGATTCATCATTAAGCTTAGGTTCAAGGTTTATTCATTCTTCCCCAAATTTCTCTATTTCACATTTCTCACTCAAATTAGTTCATACCATCCTTAAATCTCTATTTTCCTTTCCAATTAACATCCCCAAACGTTAAGAACCACAAGGAAAAAATCATCATCAACACCCAAGATTTTCCTAACATTGCAACCTAGGGTTTCCATAGAAACAAATGAACAGGAAAATGAGAAATCTTCCACTTACCTTGAACCCTAGAGCTCTTCAACATTGAAGAAGGCCATTGGAGGCTGGAGTCCTATCAGAGATAGTGATAGAGGTGAGGTCTTATGGTGGAGAAGTTGGGAAAGGCATGGAGGAGAAAAGAGTTATGAGAGGGATGAATTATGGAGTGTATGTGCAGGGATGATGTATGGCTGTGCCCGATTACTCTCTTGCCCTTCTATCCAAAGCAAAGCATATACGGTTTCAAGGGCAATCTTGGAGACTCTTTTGAAATAATTTGTATGGACACCCAAACCATATCTCAGTAAAACACTACATCCCAGATAGATACACAACACAATTTCACTAGAATCTCTTATTCTACCACACATTTCCATTAAAACATAAGATAATAAATTTTATTCACTGTAGTCCCTCTCAAGGGTTTACAAGTACGAACAAACTTCCTCCAACCTCTCAATGGCATTTATTCTCATTGCCCTTATACCTCAAAGCGCCACATCATGTTTTCACCATAACCCATGATCCTCATTTCACTTTCACCCTAGTCTTTACTTAGGGACTTACTTGCACAAGTCTCATCTACTATCCACTAACCTCATACCAAGGCATACACATGCACAAAGCACTTTCATAAGTACTTACCAACCATCATGCTACAACCACAACTTATTTGCAACTACGCATGCACCTACCTGGCCATGGTTGTACCCACATGAACTTATACCTAGTCCAAGCTCATATTCCAAGTTTTAGAATCCTCCAATTTTTCCTTAGGTACTCGTACATAAAGGAAAATTTTTCATACATGAAAAACTAAACTCTCTCACCCAACTAAGTAATACCTTGGGTTTACAATACAATTTCAATCTTGCTTTCAATTTTGCAAGTAAGACCTCCATAAGATCGCGATCTTGAACAATCTTACGATCAAGATCACAATCTTGATTACAATGCCAAAAACAACATTATATTCTAACTCGATCATTATATTTAGTGATTACTCCTTTTCCACTAGCATTCTACTAATAACTAAACATATATTACATGTAATACAAAAGCACCAACTTATGCCAAACACATTACATCTACCACATGACAACTAACTTCGACAACTTAACTAACCAATACTCAACAATCATGTTAACTTTGACTTTCTTTTTTCAACTTCAAAATGTGCCTCCATTTAACATTTCTTTGACTTCATCATTGTCCACAAAATCATCCACACTCGACTTGCACGTCCTAACAATTCATTGTAAGACCTAACAATATATGCAATCAGAGACAAACAAAAAGGAAAATAAAATAGCTAGAGCATTGAAGCTTGGTTTATACCAAAACCTAACAACTTTGATCTTAACCTTCAACTTCTACTCTTGTATAGTGATAGATAAATAAATAGATCATACATAGATTATACCTCTTAATAGTTATGCAAAGAACCAAAATACTTGACCTATATGGTGGTCGATCTCTTTTAGCAATAAACAATGAAACTTAGAGATTAATATTATGTCAGTCACAAATAAATATCCTCTCAAAATCATGTGATCCATTGTAATATTCTAAACCCTCTCGACCAATCCATCTAAAAAGCTAGCAAATCTAATGCCTACCAATCGTAGGAGAAGAACTAAACAAAACCTAACTTATCTCTCGAACAACCATTGGTTGATAACAGGCTGATGAGCCTGAACCAAAAACATTAGGCATAAGAACTAACCTATCCTACTTGAAGAAAACAAACATATTAGTACAGATAAAAAAATCCATTTAGATCAAAGATAAGGAAAAAAAACATATAGGCAGCATTAAATACATCTTTTTTTTAATTAATGCAAACAAAAGAATGTGCAGTCAGAATGTTAGAGATTTGAGATATGTGGTGATAAATAAATAAACCATAGATAGATTATACCTCTCAATAATTATGCAAAGAACCAAAAGACTTGGACTATGTGGTGATCAATGTACTTCAGTGACAAAGAATGCAAATTAGAGATTAATATTGTGTCAGTAGCAAATTAATATCCTATCAAATTCATGTGATCCATTGTAATAATCTGAATCCTCCCAACCAATCCATCCAACAAGTTGGCAAATTTGACGCCTACCAATCATAGAAGAATAAAAAAAAACCTGCTTCATGTCCCAACTAGCATTTGTTGATAACAAATTGATGAGCATGAGCCAAACACATCAAGCACAAGCACCAGTTGTTCCTACTTGAAGCAAAATGAACATATTAAAAAAGATAAAAAAATAAAAACCCATTAAAATCAGTATCAAAGACAAGCCAAAAACAAAACCATACAGGCATCATTAAATACATCATTTTTCCTATCAGTATAAATAGAAGAATCTGTAATAAGAATGTTAGAGATTTCATGTAGTGATAAATAAATAGATCATAGATAGATTATGTCTCAATAGTTATGCAATGAACCAAGAGACTTGAGTGTGGTGATCGATATGCTTCGACCACAAACAATGAAAGTTAGAGATTAAGACGGTGTTCGTCGCAAATCGATATCTTATCAAAACCATGCAATCCATTATAATTTTTTGACCCCTCCCGATAAATATATTCAATGATTCGACACATCCAACACCTACCAATCAAGAGAGGAGATTGATAAGCATGTAGTCGTTCATAACAAAATGATGAGTATGAACCAATCACATCAGGCACAAGCACCGACCAATCATATTTGAAGAAATATGAACATATTGGTAAAGATGAACACATCCCATTTTGATCAACATAAGAGATAAGCTCAAAAAAAACATATAGGCAGCATTGAATACATCATTTTTTTTTTCGATCAATCTAACAAGAACGTGTAGTTGGAATAATGTGTGTGAGAGAATAAATCACAAAAAAAAAAATCATAGCAAGCTAAGGGTCGTACCTCAACAAGGCTATTACAAGTGATTGTGGACAACAACAAACACCATTCCCCTTCTATGATGCATAATGGCTGTTCAACAATGGGTAGTATCTTAACAATGCTATTAACATCATGCTGCTAACTCCAATCACAAGTTCCATGCTCTAAAAAATTGGAGGATGTTCTTCATGAAATTTCTTTACACAATAGACATTAAAACCCATAAAAATTGAGATACAAATAAAGTAGGAAAATAAAGATCCAAAAGTTAAAAAAGAAATCCAAAACAAATTAAGCCAAAACCAAAGCACCTGGGTAAAAATAAGAAATAGAAGACATAAGGATGGGACTTGTAATAAAATTTATCTACCTAATTATTGACTGCAAGAAGCATCATAGAGGTGCCAAGTGAAAAGCATTGTTTCTCGCTTTTGCATCTTCCTTGCTAGCCAATGAAATCTGTATGTCAATGTATTAGGATTAAAGAAGAAACAGAAAAAGCAAGAAGAAAAATCGCAAATCAAAAAAATTATAAATTATCCAATATTTATATATAGTACATGACCATACTTAAGAAAGAGAGTCAATTTTGAGAGAGTTGGGGATCATAGATGATAGTGTAGTGAATAAAGAAAAAAAATGGAATAATTGCAAGTGGGAGAGCAAAAAGGAAAGGCACATCAAGATGAATGCTTGGATAGAGAACTTGAAGTAAAAACTAAAATTGTCAAATACAACATAGTATATGTGATTGGAAGTAAAACGGTCATGTACGACATAGTAAATGTGATTTGATATAGCTACAATGTCAAAATTTAATGCCGGCCTTTAAAGCTTAGCTTTTGCAAAAGAGTGAAGACAATCTAATCAAAAGCACTTAATTTTTGGCAAAAAAAAAAAGAAGAAGAAGAAGACTCCACTAACAACAATGTTGACAATAGTACACCTACATGTCATTGAGATAACAACCGATGTGGCACTTATTTATTATAGCTACAGTACATATTTAATGCGCTAAACCTACAAGGGTGGAAGATGATTAGATTGACATCACTTAATTATTGAGAAAAAAATAACATGGTTGTAAAACATGTGGTTTTAAGGTAATTTGGATAATACGTTTATCCTATTAATTACATTTATGTAAATTCGAGGACCTGATTGAAATTTTATATATATATTGGTGATAGCTATAAAATTTTATAAGTTTGCATGGTAAATTCTTGTGTGTTGTGATCATATGTGTGGGAATGATTGTGAATATGGGTAAGACCAATAAATAATGGCAAAATGTTATGTGGTAATTATGATGTGTGGACTATATAAAAAAGGCCTTGTGTAAGGACCTAACTGAAGGAAATCTTATACTTTTGTTTAATTCCTAGAATATTGATGAGAACCCAAATGTGTTGTTTTGGTGAGCAAGGGGAATTATTTGTAGCCTTATAGGTGTAGTGTGTTGTGTAATTAATAGATAAAAAAATTGATGTTTTGGATGGAATCCCTATTTTTCCCTTATACCATATCCTTTATTCATGGGGAGAGAAGGGTAAGATGGTCCAAAGGAAGGGTACATGTCAGCCCATTACTCCCTTTAATGCATACTTATACGACACACACATTTTGGGTCTTCACCAAATAGGTGTCTCTTACTCTCTCATTCACCAAAATCTTTTCTTGGCTTTTACTCTAACGAGGGTCCTCTACCTTTAGCGAATATAGTGTCACTGAAAATTCCTCTCCAAAGTGGTACATGAAGTATTCTTCCTCTTGCTTTTTCATTTTGGGTTTTTAAAAAACACTAGGAGGGTAGGTGATGGAAGCCATTTAATTCATGGGTGATTTTGGATTCTAAAAATTTTCTTGGATGTCTTGGTGATGGAATAGCCCCGATTAGATTAGAGGTGGTGGTTGGGGGTGGTCTTGCTTGAGTTTAACATGGTAAAACTTTAATGAATTTTGGGAAATGTTGTTTATGTTGAACTCAATCTTATTTTTTGCCTTCTTAAAGAAAATTTAGGCTACTCATCATATCTATGAATACCTAAAACCATTAACTTGAAAAACGGGTGAAGGAGTGAGATTTTGGAAGTGATTTTGGGTTGTTTTTGTGGGTGTGGTTGTGGGTACAGGCCTTGGCTACCAAGGTTCCACCCACAACACTTGAACCTAAGAGTTTCAAGGGTAGTGCCTAAAAGGCAAACAAGAAGAAGGCTACTTAGTGCCTCATGCACCATGACGGGCCCTAGACTAGAGTGGGAGGATGTGAGGAGAGGGCTTGTGGCACCCTAGGCACCATAGGTTAGAGTTGGGCACATGGTTGGGAAGCCTTATGGCGCCCAAAGTGCTATGGGCTAGGCCATCTTTTATGTAAATTTATGTTGGGAAAATGACCTTGGGTACTCTGTAAGTGTTTGGCAAATCATCTAGGTGTTCATTTGTGGTCTTCAAGTGGTTAATTCTAGCTCAAAATGTAGGTGAGGGATGATTTCTACTCTTACCTTGAATGTGCACTAATTGACCTTCAAGTTCTTGAAAGTTTTATAATATGAATTATAACTCATTCAGAATGGTATTAAATTAGGGGATGGAATCTCAAGGTTTTATTAATGAGGGATTGATGCTATCTTATTTATGTTCATATTTATGTGACAGTTTTATTCTAAGGGTTTATGAACTTGCTAAGGAGGGGTAACTACTATCTTTGTATGGTTGCGAAATTGAAACTATCCCATGCATTTTGAAATCTTTGTGATTTGTGTTGATCACACACTTGATATGGTGTCGAATTGGAATGGAAACTATTGGAATAATTCAAATGGAATGTGGGGTGGTGTATTGAAATTAATCCTTGTGAATTCTCGTGGCATGTATATATTATGGATTTATGATCCCTTATGCATGGTTGTGTGGTAGGGAATCATGTGATTATGTTTGTGGATAATATATGGTCTGTGTGACTGATGGATGTTATAATGGTGCATTATTTGGAAAGTCCATGGGGGCATGGTATTAATTCATCATGATGACAAACACTGAATCCCTCAAGGAAGGCCCATGGGGACATGATATAAAATTGTTGTGATGGCACAATATTAAATCCCTTGTGGATATCGTTGTAAAGGTGAAAGAACTTTACGGTTATGATATTGCCCATAAGGCCAATAAGAAAACTTGTGTCCACTTATGTAGCAAATGCACTTGTGTGCACTTGTAATGGAAATGTGATTGTATAAAATTTCCCCCTTTGTGCATATTATGTGAAATTGTGATGAATTCATTATTGATTTTGTTATCACTTGTGTTAGAATACCTAGGTATGGACTATGTGGTTATGAATTGTATGTCTTATATGGATGTGCATTATGTGATGAGATTTTAAACTACATGGAATGCCTATGAGAGCCACTACAATAGATTATATGGAATGCCTATGATAGGAACGATGCCAATGTCTCACACCCCACTCTTGGACATGTGACTAGCGTGGACGGTGCACTACACTACACTGTCGCAAGCCTAAGATAACCCCTATACCTGACACAATCATTCCACAAATTCGTTATTCCATATTTTACATAAGAATTTACAGATTAATTTCAGATAAATGGGTGAATATAAAATATCATTTTCCTTTCAAGAAAGTATGTAAATGCATATATATTACATCATTGAGATCAAGCACAAATGGTTTTAGGTTTATCATCCATGTTCATTGAACACCCACAATGTACCATACACACAATCCCATACACATCACTATATTGCCTACCCAATTACAGAGCCTACTGGAGGAACAACCATAATAAAGTACATACACCGTATCCCAAACAATAGGGAAGTGACCTCAGCATGTGTATCATCAATCTATATAGTCTTCAATACTTATTGAGAAGTTTTAGGATGAGGCTATTGACTCAGTGAGAAAACGTTACCCTACCACAAACACACACAACTATGCATGTCGAAGGTACATACAAGTAGTACATGAACTTATGAGCATAATCAATTAACTATGCACCAGCACCCCCATCAAACCATACCATGATCCCCCCAACACACACACAACTGTATGAATCAATATGCAGGTTAACAACATAGCACGACTATATCACAATGCTCATCATAAAACATTCATATACCTTACATCCCAACCCACCATATCAATCCCAAACACATGTTACCTCATACACATCATCCACCATATACTCCCATAATGGAATACTTCACCAATATTGCACACATATCTTACCCATATTTTGCAACTATAAAATAGAGTTTATCACAAGCCATATGTACACACACACATACATGTATACACACACACACACACACACACACACACACATATATATGTATGTATGGATACAAACATCATGCACATTGCACAACACAAGGAAATGTTTGTCATAACCCAAATGGCATAACATTTGTGTTCCACAATCAGAATACAAGTGTTAGCCCTATTGCATGTGGAAATATTAAAATTAAATTTTGATGATAACAAACAAATTAAAAATAAATTTCTTGATTATATTGACATATTATTTTCAAGAATTTTGGAAAAGTCAAAGGCAACAAGATTAAAGTAAAGACTTTTATTTTATAGTGCCTTTAGGACTTAGGAAAATTTGTAAAAGTTTTTGAATGGCAGGAAAACTTATTTTAAAATCTTGAGAATGTTTTTGAACTTTTACACAAGTTGAAAAAGTATTTTTAAATGATGGAATAGCTCTACTAGGTCTTAGAAACTTAAAAGTTTTGAAAACTTAATTTTTGACCCGTTACTCTCAGGTTGAAATGCCTAAGACCTCCATTAGGCTACCAGTTGACCATTTGCCTGCAAGCAAGCAACTGGATATTCTCTGTCTTAAAATCAAATTTCTTCCAGCTGACTGCACCTCTATTTAATATGAATATGTAACCTGACTGAGATCTTCAATCATCCCATCGGTTTGGAAGTTGGCATCTGTATACCCGCTTACCTTGAGATCTCCTTCTCTATATATTAAGTATAAATCTTTTATCCTTCTTAAGTATTTAAGGATATTCTTAATAGCTACCTAATGACCCTCATCAGGGTTAAACAAATATCTGCTCGTGACACTTAGAGTATATGATATGTCGGGCCTAGTACATAACATAGCATACATGATTGATCCCATGACTAAGGCGCAAAGGATCAAACTCATGTAAGTTCTTTCATCTTGTGTCTTTAGACAAATAGACTTTGAGAGTGTAATCTCATGTGTCATGGGAATGAATCCCCTCTTGGACTCTTCCATGCTAAATCTCTTTAGCATCTTATCTATGTATATAGACTGCGAAAGACCAAGCAACCTCTTAGATCTATCTCTATAGATCATTATCCCCAATATATAGGTTGCTTCTCCAAGGTCTTTCATGGAGAAATTCTTGGAAGCCAAATCTTCACAGATTGAAGGACAAAAACGTCATTTTCTATGAGTAGTATGTCATCTACATACAATACAACGAATACGATTGTACTCCCACTAACCTTCTTGTACACACAAGGTTCATTTGGATTTTGTAAGAAACAAAACTTTTTGCTCGTCTCTTCAAATTGGATGTTCCAACTCTTAGATGCTTGCTTCAATCTATAGATGGATCTCTGAAGCTTACATACTTTGTTACTATCTTTAGATATGAATCCTTTGGGTTGTATCATATATACATCTTCAGTCAGGTTTTTATTGAGGAAAGTTGTCTTCACATCTATTTGCCATATCTCATAATCATAATGAGCTATTATGGCCAGGAGTATCCTAATGGATTTAAGCATGGCTACTGGTGAAAAGGTTTTGTCATAATCAATACCTTGTTTTTGACAATATCCCATTACAACCAACCTTGCTTTATAGGTTGCAACATTACCTTCCTTATTGGTTTTCTTCTTGAAAACTTGTTTACATTCGATGGGCTTAATCCCCTCAGGTAGATCAACCAAAATCCATACTTGGTTGTCATACATGGAATCCATTTCTGATTTCATGGCGTTGAGCCATTTATTAGATTTTGAACTCTTCAGAACTTCTTCATAGGTCGTAGGTTCCTCATCTTCTATAAATAGTACATCGTTGGGTTTATTTATAAGAATCCTATATCTCTCAAGAACCCTACTAGATCTACGAAGCATTTGTGCTTGTATCTTGAGCTGATAGATGTTTTGTGTCTATCAGCTTTTGAACAATTAGTTGTTCTATGTCTACTTGAGTATCTTGAACTTCCTCAAGTTTAATCATATTCCCACTATTTTCCATTAAGTGAAACTCTTTCTCTAGGAAGACAACATGCCATGAAATAAACATATTTTGTTCCAAAGTGTGGTAGAATTGATATCTTCTTATTTCCTTAGGGTATCCCATAAACAAACATCTGTCAGATTTTGCCTCAAGTTTATCTGACATTATCCACTTCACTTAAGTTGGACAACCCTATATCTTCAAGTAAGATAAGATGGGTTTCTTGTTATACCATTTCTCAAATGGAGTAACATCAACTGCCTTGGTTGGGATTCTATTCAGGATGTGAACAGCAATCTCAAATACATAGCCCTAAAAGGACTTAAGGAGCTCTGCATGATCATCATGGACCTAACCATGTCTAACAAGGTTTGGTTTCTCTTTTCAGCCACACCATTATGTTGTGGCATGTAAGATGGAGTCCACTAGGACAATATCCTATTGTCACTAAGATAATCCTGAAACTCTTAGTTTAAGTATTCACTACCTCGATCAAATCTTAGTGTCTTGATACTTTTACAAAGTTGTTTCTCTACTTCATTTCTGAATTCTTTAAACTTCTCAAAGGCTTCATATTTGTATCTCATTAGATACATATACCTATATGTAGAATAGCCATCGATAAAGGTAATGAAATAGGCATAACCACTCCTGGCATCCGTTGATATTGGTGCATAACCACACCTAATAAGTCAATTGCACATTCACCCTTTGCACTAAAAGGTGATTTAGTCATCTTGCCCTTTAAGCAAAAGATACATGTGTCATATGATGCATAATCAAATGACCCTAGGTCACCTCTTTTGTATAACTTACTCATGTGTTTCTCACTTATATGACATAGACGACAATGCCATAAATATGAGGTTAGTTGATAATCTTGTTTTAGGCATTTAGGGTTGCTATTTTTGATATTGAGAATAGGGTTAGATGTATCTAATACATAAATCTCATTACATAACGTTCCAATGCTATAAAGAATATCATCTAACATTATGTGACAATAGTTGTCACTAAATGTTAAATGAAAACCTTTTTGTATTCAAACTTGAAATTGAAATAATGTTTTTAATCAAGGATGGAATGAAATAGCAGTTGTCTAATTCTAAAATTAAATCACTAGGTAAAGGAAATACATAAGTTCATATAGCTAATGCAATAACTCTTGCTCCATTTCTAACTCGTAGGTCCGCCTTTCATCTGGTCAACTATCTACTATTCTTTAAGCCCTGCATATTAGTGCATTTGTGTGAGCCACAACCTATATCTAGTACCTAAGTTTTACTAGAAACAATATTTATCTCAATAATAAAAATACCTAAAGTAGTTTCGATATCAGATGCCTTTTTCTTCTTCAGGGACTCCAGATAGGTCTTGCAGTTCCTCTTCCACTGGTCGTCTTTGCCACAATGGAAGCAAGTCCCTTTAGGTGCAGTTTTCTTTGCCTTCTTGGCCTACTTTTTCTTGATCCTTTGGCCTTAATGGATTCTTCTTCTTGGAACTTTTCCCTTTAATCTTAAAAGAACCCACCAGCATCACAGCCTTCTTCTCTTTCTTGATAGAAGGCACAGTTGCCTTGACTAGGATGATCAGCTCTGGTGTAGTCAATAAGATTTGATTCATCTAATAGTTCATTATGAACGATGCCTAATTATCAGGTAAACTCTGGAGAATTAAGTCAACACTTAATTCATGATCCATCGTGAAACCTAGCACTGCTAACCTCTTAATGTAGCCATTCATCTTAAGTACGTGTTGTATTACAGATGCCCCTTCTTGCATCTTGGAATGAAAAAGAGAACGTGAGACATCAAACTTTTCGATTCTCGCTTATTCATCTTGGAGCTTAATTAGTAAGTTTTCTTGTGGTTTTCTCTGTTTCATTTCTGTTCTAGCTTTCCTCTGGTTTCATATTCATATTTGTTCAGTTTAGACTTTTATGGATATGATTTCTGGTTTGAATGGCCTAAATCTGAGATGTTTTCTTGCTATTACTGTTGGTGTAGTAAGTAGAATGGAAATGGCTTGTTTTCATAATTATCAAGCATGATTTAGGTTAGGGTTTAGTCAGATTGCATGTTGGTTAGGTTTGGCTATTGTGTAATCTAGTTCTAGGAAGTCTTTTAGAAATTTTATTTAGAAAACCTAATGATAGATAACACTAGAATTAATTTAAAGACAAAAATGATGATAGTTGCAACTCTAGGGACTCCATGACTGATTGCATCTTTGTGTTCTGTTCAATTTCATTTATGTCATTGTGTTTCCGATCTATTTTGTTCTTCTGTTTTAGCTTAGGTTTATGTTTTATATTCTGATCTGATGCTTAATCTGCAAACACCCCCCGATGATAATTAGTAGATAATTAAGGTATAGATTAGAGTAGATTAGTGTTTGAACAATTAATTAGGCAATTTAGAAACAAGGCTCCAAGAGTGAGAACGACCTAGGATGACTATTATACTGCAAGTTGCCACAAATTCAATTCTGGGTGACTCAACGGTCGTAGTGGTGTGAATAGAGGCCAATACTTGGTCCTCATTAGCATCATCAGCGAGGGGTTCAGGGAGCACCTCATCAAGAACATAGGCTATGTGTTTAGCCTTGAAAACGAGTCTCAAGTTTCTTGGCCAATCCAAGAAATTTGCCCCAATCAACTTATTTGACTCAAGAATTGATCTCAAATTCATGGTGGATGTCATGATTCGATCAATCTAGATGTAAAAAACATGAACATGTTAAAAGTATGTACATGAATGCATGATATATGGTTTTTTAATATATAACGTGTTATTACTTTCACTATTTTATTACAAATCCAAAACTAAAACAAAACCCCATTTTGGATTCGGGAGAACCCATTGGAAGTTCTCCTAGCAGGATCGATGTCCAAAACTCACCTTGAATGACCTTGGAGAGAGTCTAACAAGCCATCTTGGATCAAATGGTAGGGGTATCTCATACTAATTGTATCATGTATGCAACCATCGAGTAGTGCTATCAACTATTCATGTATGTACTAATCATTGGGCTTGTCAACTCTAGACTTATACACATCATATGTATATAGCCCAACTTAGTCTCTATCCACATTGACCTTGGAGGGAGTCCAACAAATTAATGATTCTAGTTAAAGCTGGCCCATTAATCATAAAATCATATCTCAATGGTTTGAACATGTTCAACTTAAAGCCAGGCTTGGAAAGAGTCTAACAACCCAACCTTCAAGAAGATCTCTGGTTCATTTATATTAATGGAAGACTTTAGCTTTAATATCATTCGAGGGTTTTCTTAATTAGTCTCATCAGATTTTAAATTAGACATACATCATATGTGTGATCTCATTATGCATATGTAGATAGTAAACTATATGGCATGGTTATGGACTTATCTATAGTCAACTCTTTAAGCCAAAAGAGATGACTAGGTCAAACCTAGGTATATGCATGATTTTACATTGAAAACATATAAATTCTATTTCTACTCTCATATGGCCTCAGCTCCATTTCCACGAGTTCTTTCTTGTGTCTCGTTCCTATACTAATGTAACGTCCTTATATTACTATACTAAAATCTGAAATTTTTTTTTAAATTCTAATGCTTAATACTCGTACCTTCAAAAAGAACATTCTACAATTGTTCTCAGTACAAATCATAATTGGTTATACATAATAATTGAAATAAATTACAAATCTGTCGTACATAGTAATTTGATATCTAAACTTAAAAAAAAATAATCTATAATTCTAATTCTTAATAAACTTGAGTGCTCTAAAAGTGTTCAATCAATCTTTACACCTTTCCCCTTATACTCAGCCCCTGAAATGGTTAGTTGGAAAAACACAAAAGGGTGAGATAAGGGTATCTCAGTAGCTAGCATAATTTTATAAACATTTATAAATATACCATTTCAGTCATAAAAGCACTTATATCATAAAAATTAGTCCATGTAATAGAAATTCTCAATTCAGTGTAATAAGTTGATGAAAAATTAGCAAGCTGATATATAAATAAACCATGGAATCAAGAATAGTTGGTGGCACACTCAACGACATGGAAAAGATAGTCTGTAGAACTACTTTTTCCAAGCTGAACATGAGAGAAAGGCTACTGCAGTCCTTTAACTCAAGCTAGAAAGATTCCAAGCTAAAACATGGAAATATAATTTCTAAGCTGACATGGAAATAGAATTTCCAAGCTGACATGGAAGCAGAACTCCCAAGCTGAACATGGAAGTAAACTTCCAAGCTGATATCATGCTAATTTCATCATGAAAAACATATTTCACTTTAAATAAAACTTCATGGACATAAAATATTCAAGTAGTAAAACAAGCTTTTATGAATTGCTACGCTACCTGTAATTTGTAGTTTGACTTTTTTTAGCTCAAATAGCTATTCAATCTGTCTTGAAATTCGTTTCACGATTTTTGACCTATGACCGTGGGGTAGTCTGCACTGGTTTTGGTTCTGATTTTTGCTTCCTATTCACTGCCACTTCTCCCTTAGCACTTGTGTGGGTTAGTAATAGAAGAATCTCCTCAAAGTAGCTCAGAAAAATCGAGTTTAACGTTGCTATTTGCTTCTTCCAAAAACCTCTATTTTATGGTTGAAAAACAGAGAATATTTTTCTGCTTCTGTCCAAGCTACTGGATTCTCTTTTTCTCACTCTCTCTCGGTTGTGAATGGTGCAAGGAAAGGGGAGGAAGATGTTGCTATTTATAGCTAAAAAGGGGAGGCAACATCTCTCTAAAGCCTAGAAATGTTTAGAGAACTCAAGATAACTTAAGATAAACCTAGACTAACCTAGAATTCTCTAGAATTATCTATACTAGAAATGTTTAGAAAACTCAAGATAACTCAAGATAAACCTAGACTAACCTGGAATTCTCTAGAATTATCTATACCATTCTACAACATTCTACACTTATCTAGGAAATTCAAGAATATACAAGATATCTCTAGAACATAACTAACCTGGAATTCTCTAGAATTATCTATACCATTCTACAACATTCTACACTTATCTAGGAAATTCAAGAATATACAAGATATCTCTAGAACATAACTAACCTGGAATTCTCTAGAATTATCTATACCATTCTACAACATTCTACACTTATCTAGGAAATTCAAGAATATACAAGATATCTCTAGAACATATAAGATTCCTCTAGAACAATCTAGATTCATCAAGGACATTCAAGAGATTTCTAGAGTCTCAAAAAAAAAATAAAAAAAATATTAAATATTTATTCCATAATAATTTGGGATGTTACAACTCACCCCCCCTAAAATTTGAATTTTGTCCTCAAAATTTGGTAAGCATATAATTAAAAGGATTATACATTAGAAATTTTAATTACCTAGTGAAATAACTCAGGATAATGTCTTCTCATGTGTTCTTCAGTTTCCCATGTTGCTTCCTCTTGGGATAATCCTCTCTAGACTACTTTAACTAGAGGGATTTGCTTATTTCGCAATGATTTGAGTCGTGTATCAATGATTCTATATGGTCTTATCTCTATTGTCATATTCTCTTGTAAATGTACATTCTCATGTTCGATGACATGTGAAGGATCTGGGATGTACTTTTTAAGTTGAGACACATGAAAAAACATTATGAATATTTGTCAAGTTCGGGGGTAAGGCTAATTTGTAAGCAGTGTTGCCAAATTTTTCAAGGATTTGGAATGGGCCTAAGTATCTTGGACTAAGTTTCTTTGACTTCATAGATCTTCCAACTACTGTAATTGGTGATATTTTAAGAAAAACATGATCACCTTCTTCAAAACTTAAGGGCCTTCTTCTCTTATCTGCATAGCTCTTTTGTCTACTTTGAGCTGTAAGTAATCTATCCCTTATAATTTTAATTTGCCTTGAAGTTTGGTCTACTATTTCTGGGCCTATCAATGCTCTTTCTCCTAGTTCAACCCAACAGATAAGTGATCTACACTTCCTTCCATATAGAAATTCATATGGGGCCATCTTGATACTAGATTGGAAACTGTTATTGTAGGCAAACTCTGCTAATGGCAAGAATTTATCCCAATTCCCCTTGAACTTAATCACGCAAGCCCTTGACATATCCTCTAAGGTCTGGTTTGTCCTTTCTGTTTGACTATCTGTTTGAGGATGATAAGCAGTGCTAAACTTCAATTTTGTACCCATGGCATCTTGTAAAGATCTCCAAAATCTAGAGGTGAACCTTGAGTCTCTATCTGATATGATGTCACATGGAACACCATGCAATCTGACCATCTCCTTTATGTATAACTCAGCATACTTATCTAGGGTATAGGTAGTATTGACAGCCAAGAAATGTGCTGATTTTGTCAATCTATCTACTATTTACCCAAATGGAATCATGGCCACAAGAAGTTCTAGGTAGTCCTACAATGAAATCCATTGAGATGCTATCCCATTTCCCTTTTGGGATTTCTAAAGGTTGCAATGAACCGCCTGGTCTTTGGTGTTCAGCTTTTACTTTTTGATAGGTTAAACATTTACTAACAAATTCTGTTACCTTTTTCTTCATTCCAGGCCACCAAAAATTTCTTTTTAGGTCATGATACATCTTTGTTGGTCCTGGATGAATAGTATACTTACTTTGGTGTGCTTCTCTCTATAGCTCAGAAGTGCAATGAAATATCATTTTAGTAACTCTGCTCAGTCAAAAAGATATTACCATACTCTGCTTTAGAATTTCCATAATCAAATATGAAATATAACAAGTCCAACATTTTCTCATTCCTCAAGTTATTTCAGTAAAAGGAATCACTTCAACAAAGAAGATCTAAATATAAACTTTAAATTTTATTTCTAGTACATAGATAATTTTAATACGTGAAGCTTATACCAAATATAGCTTTAGGTACAAACAAAAGAAAGAATAAATTAAGGACGATGAGGCTTTTGAAATGTAAAAGGTGCTCCGGGTCTACAAGAGGAAGGTGCTTCAGACCTTAAGGAGGAAGTTAATCGTTGTAGCCTAGAAAGGGTTTCTGAAGGAAACGTTTGGGAAATTTGGCGAAGTGCAGAAGTCACTCCATTCATACAGTCAATACATCTCGCTTGTTGGTCACGAAAATTTTGAGTTGCAAACATCGAATGTCTATCAACTCTATTCGCCAATTCCCTAAAATGACGATTCAAAAGCTTCTCTTGTTCTGTAAAGAGACGATTTATCAATCTCTCCTGGTCCTCAAAGTGGCAGTTTATCAATCTTTCCAAGTCCTCCATCTTTTGTCTCATAAGAGCAAGCTCATTATTAGAAGATGTTGCTGTGCTAACATCCTCTAGCTCTACTACATCCCTTTTTCTTTTCTTAGCCTCTGGTGACTCTTCCATGGATCTCTTATTCTTATAATTCTCCAGGCTAAGATTTAGATCCAGCTCTACCTTGCCAGTCTCAAAGTTTTAATTGAAAGATTTATTGCCAGCCATATTTTTCTGAGCTATAAAGGTTGTACGAAAGGAGAAGTTTGATGCTAGAAAGCTTATAGGTAATGAACTCTTAGTGTAGTGAGCAGTGTAATGGGACATCCATTATATATAGACGAAATTTAAGGCTACAGAACTTTTACATCATACTCTAAAGATGGCCTACAGACCTTATCCGTCGCAATACCAACGGTCTATGATAAGCATGCCAGAAAATAACAAAATATAATCTAATACAAAAGATGTCCTCAAAAATTTCGGCTAACTTTTGTCTCTTGCTCAAATTATTCAACTATTCGCCGCTTCAATTTATGACTTCCTAACTCTGTATTTGTCTTATCCAACAATCCTAAATCGAGATATTACTCCATGAACGGGTAGCTTCATACTAGCCTTATCTTGGTTTCTAATCTGTGGTTTTGCCCTAGGCTTATACATTTTCAAACATACATATTAAAATAAAAACTTCTCACATTTACACATCAAGCGTTCCATAAAGTGAGAAAAATTTTTACCTTTCATTTGCCTCTATGAGCATATATGTATAAACATAGAGATACATCATTATCTATATATTTTCATCTATTCAAGTCCTTTTGATTTCTCATTCTCTATGAGTATATGTAGGATCATCACATATTCTCCTTGATCATAGCCTTCACTCATTATGCATGAATAACATACATACATGTAATTACAACATGATTCAATCAATTATGTATATTATACTCAACTGAAGGCTCTTAAGAACAACACAATAAAACAGAGAAATGCATTTCAGTTCATCATAAAAGCATCCAAGGTAATCTTTAATGGCTATATCGTCAACTTCTTTGAATTTCAGAAAATGCCAACGGGAGAAATGGGAAAACCAAGTAAAATCGGCCGCAAATCCACCGAATATTGACTTTCATGGTTTTGGCATTAATGCAACGTGCTATTGGTGTGCACGCCTACCCTAGACTTCTGGCTTCCAGCTTGCAGAAATCCATAGGTTGATCGTGTAGGGGTGCGGTGAAGAGATATCTTCTTTGTCTCTAAGTCCTAATTTTTCTCTATAAAAACCTTCTCAGCGTTCTCAGTTACCACACCACAAAGAGTAATAATCTCTGAGCGTACAATCTCCCAGCATTCCTCTCGCCTCATACTCTTACAAAAATTTCTAAATTTTCCAAATCATGGCCACAAGAAAGTACATTGATCTCACAGTAGATGCTAAGGAAGAACAACTTGACTTAAACTTAAGTTTAGGCAAGGACAAGGGCAAAAGACCTCTTGAGGGGTCTCAAGAGAAGCAGAAGGAGAAGAAAATGAAGAAGAACGAGGAAGCTGAGGAGACTAGCACGGGTCATACCTCAGAGGACAAAATCACCTGTCTAGAGGAGGAGGTGAAAAATCTGAAAAAGATGATAGAGGATCTGGAGAAGTTAACCAAACACAATAACGCGGCAATGACTTCAAGAATAGATAGATTCTTCTATTGGTCCACCCAGTGCTTCTGCAATCAACAGCAAAGAAGTGTTGATTGTATGAATGGAATTTACACTACCCTCCGTGACATTGCTCTGTCTCTTGCTCCAAGGAATGGTCGAGGGGTGATGATACAATACAACCCTCCTAATCCAAGACCACCTCGCCTTTAGATTACTCATGCATGAGTAAACTTCTTTTTTTTTGCCATGTAATCCTTCAGTTTTTTTTAATGCAAGTGGTTTCTTTTATTAGCTGGTACCCTAAAATAATATAGCTACACAAAATCAATCTTGAATTCAGCTTATAAAACCCACCATATAAAAACTTGATCCGACAACAACGGAATTAAAACACATAACAACTTTTCCTTGACTAAGTTCAAAAGTGTAGCTACATCTATCTAAAACTAAAACTGAGAACATAATTCTTAAGAAAAGATAAGTCTCGGAGGGAGAGGAAATGAAAATATCCTACAGGACCTTCAGTAGAACGTCTCTCTATAGTTGTGCCCAGGTTCACAACGATAGAGGAGGTCCTACTAAGGTTACCTTGCTCTGTAATCACTAGGAGACCTAATAACCATTGCTCCAAAAATTTTCTCAATTTGATCCATCCACTCTTGGGCTACGTCTGGGTCATGAGATCCCTTAAATGAAGGAGGGTTATTTTTTCGAAATTCCCCTAGAATCCGGTTAATTGAGTTGCTAGTTTCACCTTCGTTTCTCTTTCCTCTACCCTTTAACTCATCAGTCAAGAGTTTTAGAACTTCAGTGGTGGCAGCCTGATTGTCTTCTTGTTGATCTGCCCTAGCCACCAAGTGTTCTATGTTCTGAGTAAGGGTTTCCAAGATCTCGGCTTGGGTTTTCTTAGATGAGGCCATTTCTACAAGACACTGAAAAGATTGTATGTCTAAATCATAGAAACAAGCTAATCAAACATATAGCAAACATCATCAAAATATCCTAATTCTACCCATAAGGTGCCCAAATCTTTGCTCTGATACCAAATTTTGTAACGTCCTTATTTTACTATACTAAAATCTGAAATTTTTTTTTTAAATTCTAATGCTTAATACTCGTACCTTCAAAAAGAACATTCTACAATTGTTCTCAGTACAAATCATAATTGGTTATACATAATAATTGAAATAAATTACAAATCTGTCGTACATAGTAATTTGATATCTAAACAAAAAAATAATCTATAATTCTAATTCTTAATAAACTTGAGTTCTCTAAAAGTGTTCAATCAATCTTTACACCTTTCCCCTTATACTCAGCCCCTGAAATGGTCAGTTGGAAAAACACAAAAGGGTGAGATAAGGGTATCTCAGTAGCTAGCATAATTTTATAAACATTTTAAATATACCATTTCAGTCATAAAAGCACTTATATCATAAAAATCAGTCCATGTAATATAAATTCTCAGTTCAGTGTAATAGGTTGATGAAAAATTAGCAAGCTGATATATAAATAAACTATGGAATCAAGAATAGTTGGTGGCACACTCAACGACATGGAAAAGATAGTTTGCAGAACTACTTTTTCCAAGCTGAACATGAGAGAAAGGCCACTGCAGTCCTTTAACTCAAGCTAGAAAGATTCCAAGCTAAAACATGGAAATATAATTTCCAAGCTGACATGGAAATAAAATTTCCAAGCTGACATGGAAGCGTAGCTCCCAAGCTAAACATGGAAGTAAACTTCAAAGCTGATATCATGCTAATTTCATCATGAAAAACATATTTCACTTTAAATAAAACTTCACGGACATAAAATATTCAAGTAGTAAAACAAGCTTTTATGAATTGCTAAGCTACCTGTAATTTGTAGTTTGACTTTTTTTAGCTCAAATAGCTATTCAATCTGTCTTGAAATTCATTTGACGATTTTTGACCTATGACCGTGTGGTAGTCTGCACTGGTTTTGGTTCTGATTTTTGCTTCCTATTCACTGCCACTTCTCCCTTAGCACTTGTGTGGGTTAGTAATAGAAGAATCTCCTCAAAGTAGCTCAGAAAAATCGAGTTTAACGTTGCTATTTGCTTCTTCCAAAAACCTCTATTTTATGGTTGAAAAACAGAGAATATTTTTCTGCTTCTGTCCAAGCTACTGGATTCTCTTTTTCTCACTCTCTCTCGGTTGTGAATGGTGCAAGGAAAGGGGAGGAAGATGTTGCTATTTATAGCTAAAAAGGGGAGGCAACATCTCTCTAAAGCCTAGAAATGTTTAGAGAACTCAAGATAACTCAAGATAAACCTAGACTAACCTAGAATTCTCTAGAATTATCTATACTAGAAATGTTTAGAAAACTCAAGATAACTCAAGATAAACCTAGACTAACTTGGAATTCTCTAGAATTATCTATACCATTCTACAACATTCTACACTTATCTAGGAAATTCAAGAATATACAAGATATCTCTAGAACATAACTAACCTGGAATTCTCTAGAATTATCTATACCATTCTACAACATTCTACACTTATCTAGGAAATTCAAGAATATACAAGATATCTCTAGAACATAACTAACCTGGAATTCTCTAGAATTATCTATACCATTCTACAACATTCTACACTTATCTAGGAAATTCAAGAATATACAAGATATCTCTAGAACATACAAGATTCCTCTAGAACAATCTAGATTCATCAAGGACATTCAAGAGATTTCTAGAGTCTCAAAAAAAATAAAAAAATATTAAATATTTATTCCATAATAATTTGGGATGTTACAACTAACCCTATGTAATCTAATTACATTGTTTAATGAGAAACCTCAAGTTACATTTGAGATGAGTTAGGTGAGAAGAGAAGTACAACAGAGAAATAGAAAAAGGCAGGGCACACAGACCCTATTTACCAAAACCATAATTTAAAAAATATGCATGAACAATTCATAATTGGTAAAAGTCCATAACCAATCAT
Source organism: Biancaea sappan (assembly GCA_037074585.1). Taxonomy (NCBI): domain Eukaryota; kingdom Viridiplantae; phylum Streptophyta; class Magnoliopsida; order Fabales; family Fabaceae; genus Biancaea; species Biancaea sappan. The sequence continues at coordinate 39,459,695 of CM073494.1, forward strand.
CATGTCATATATACATCCTATCATGCATTGTCTATCAAAATAAATGTATAATGGAAGTCGACATTTAAGATCTATGTGGCATTATAATAATTTCATCACATGAATTATTTCTACTTTTATTTTAATCTCAATTAAAAATTGTCTGTTTCTTATTTAGAATTAAATGCCCTTTAATTCTAGTTTCCTAATCTAATGAGGCAAAATAAATAAGTCTCAATTCAATTCCAAATTAATTTGTTTACTTATTTAAATTAAGAAAGTAATAAAGATTCTAGTTAATTCTAAAAAATTTGTTTACTAATTTATGAAAAGAAAATAATCGAGATTTAAAATAATCAATTAATTTATTTATTTTCTAAATTATATTAGAAAATCAATTAAGATACAATCTAATCAATTAGTTAAACTATTTCCTAAATAATATTAGGAAATCAATCAAAATACAATCTAATTAATTAATTAAATTATTTCCTAAATCATATTAGGAAACTAATCTTGACCCAACCTAATCAATTTTTTTGACTATCAAATTAATTGATCTTACATTGATTAAGATTCATTATTCAATTGATTTCTCTTAAATCAATCATTCAGTCAATTTAATTAATTTATTTCCTAATCAAATTAGGAAAATAATCAAATCTTGAATCAATTAATCTAATTACCTTGTTTCCTAAATCATATTAGGAAACTAATCAAATCTAAATCAATCAAAATTAAGACAATCCAGCTAATGGATTTGATCTTGACCAAAATTCAAAACATAATTTAGTCTTAGAATTCGAAAAATATATATTATTTTTAATTCTCACACCAAACATCCACCAAGAGAAAAAAAAATAGGGTTTATGAATCAAAAAAAAATTTCTTTTAAAATCCTTTCAATGAAAACAAAAAAAAATTAATAAAAATGTTCATGTTTGGCGTCAAAACAAAAAATATTTCTCAACAAAATTCATAAGAACATCTCATGCTCTTTCATGCAAAAATTTAAAGAAAATGAAACAAGCATCACGCCATGTTCATTTTTCAAAAAAACAAAACCTAAACATGCCAATTTCTATTATACTCATACATTCTTCATTTTACCGTAATGGTAACTATAGGCGAGCTCTGATACCATTGTTGGATTTTAGAGATCATAGAACGCAGTAGAATTTAAAGCTTTTTCTCTAAAACGCATTCACCAAAGGATCAACCTATATTACTATTACATTAATCAAGTAATCAAGACGAAGATAAATACCTCTTGTAATGCAGCAACCTCTCCAAGCCAAAGTAAGTATCCAAAATGGGATACCTCTAATGGTAATCCACACGAAATACGCTAGGAAAAATCTCTTCAAGTAAGGGGGTTGCTTCTCTTTCTTGTGCTAGCAAGCACAAAGAAGCTATGGAGAAAAACCCTCTTGGATGAAGGAGAAGAAAAACAAGAGTGTTTCTAAAACGAAGATACTCAACAATTGAGATAGAGTGTATTGCGTGTGGCTTTCACTATCACTCTTAAAGTGATAGGTGCTACCTTAAACCTTAAAGCCCTAATTCCCTCAGTGGGTGCCATTCCCTTATTTCCTTTTAATTAATTCTCTAATTTAGGATCAAATCCTCAAGCTCATTTCACATTCTTAGTGAATTTCTATGCGTGTGACCCATTAGATTTCTGGCTATGTTGGCCATTCAAAATCAACACTTGATTGTAAATAGATCACGAGTGATATCTAACAACACATCGTGACCCCCAATTAACCGAAAAGTCAGTTGTTTGACTCTAAACCTTTCTGCAGCTAAAGTGTGTCTATGCAATGTTTCCTTTCATCGTCTTATACCCACTTGGTTCAGAGTATGGCCTATGTGTCAACTCCTACTAGACTTGATTACGTTACATCCAACCAAAGTAGTCAGTTTCTTGTCTTGTGGGATCGATCACTTTAAACTATATCACTTAAGACCATCTTCATGACAAGTCTGCTTTGGCCAAAGACTTCTTAGCGATTATCCCAACAATGGCCATGGGTATACTTCCTTTTATCAGAAATGGTGAATCCTCTGTTGGCTATTCAAATATCTTCGAATACTTCACATTGTGTCCAATCAACACCCTAAGAGTAACCCATGATGGGTAACAAGGAATGGAGTCAAAATATAGGAACCATATCCAAGATAACTTGAGTTCCTCAAGTCCAAGGATACTTGCACTATTAGTTGCTATGAAACCTATCACTGACATTTGAATAGGTATCAATGTGATGTCTCATATAGGTCATCCAATGTACTTGTTACCTTTAATAAGCATTCACATGTTTACTCAAAACATCTCATGCTTAAAGCTTGTTAGGACAGCTGCTTGATCAAATCAATAAGCATAACATGTGTTAGTCTATCTCAATCACATTATAATTGCCATTATAATTTTCTTCATGCTATATTTTGTGTCATGGACTTTATTACTTATTTTACGATCTAATCTTGAGTTTATGAATATGAACATAAATAATGAAGAAAACTTCTTTGAATTTATAATTGAGTTTGTATATCTTATGCTAAAGTGATTTCCTTCAGAGCATCTTTCTAACAGTAATCACAAACATTGGCTCTACAAAATACAAACGATGCCACTCAGCCTCCATGATTCTAGAATTAGTTATCATCAAATCATTATACCTACTCATGTCCTTTTCCACACATACCTTCACTCATCATGGTTTCAAATTCACCATGTTATGCCATAAAGACTTCTAAAGCTCTTCTTACACTAACCAACCCCTAGAGGTATTCCTCTTTCCATCAGGATTTTATGTCGAATTTCATCGATATGAGAACACCTACCCATTTCTAGGGCCCTCTATTCCCTACCAAGGGTGCCAAGGCCATTCACCAGTTGGAATTTAATGCCTAAATTCCAAAGGTACTTCATGGCCAACTATCTAAGGAGTAAGGAATGAAAGTAAGACACACTGACAATTCTACAGGGCCTTTAGCTTACCCTCACTATATGGTCATGTTGCGATTCATAACTATAAAGGGAAGCCTAGCCAAGGTTACTGTGCTCTATGACCTGTAAGAGACCTAAAACTTATGCTCTGATACCACTTTGTCACAGCCCAAAATCCAGCCTATGACTGGCACATGGGTAAGATTACCTTTACCCTGTAAGTCTGTACCATGCAATATAACAACCAGACATTTACAATGTACAACATGAACCAACAATGAAGCATAACTAAAAAATACCTATATTTTCTTATATGAATTAGAAGAAAGTAAAAAAAAATACTTTAATTTCCATTTTAACATTCCATCATAAAAGACTATACAAAGAATGTTTGTTTAACCAAATTCGACCTCCTAAGGGATAAACCATAACCCAGGATTTATATCCGAAATTACACACAGATATTCTAGGTGGCTTACGAGATCACTGGTACACGCCACTACGATGTCGATTAGCCCATAATTAAATTTGTGGCAATCTTACAATATAGTAATTCCCATGTCATATTCACTCACAGAGCCTCATTCTTAACCACTAATTAGTTGTTCTTAACACTCAAACACTAATTAAACTAATTAACATGCGGGGTTTGGTTGGTTAAGACAACAACGCAAAACAGAAACAAAACAAAACAAAAGAAAACAACAACAATAAACAGCAACAGTAACCCAACAGCAAATCGACAGCAGGACAAAAACAGAAAGGATTGACAATAAAGAAGAATATGCAACCAGCCACTAGGATTTATAGGAGTGTAACTATCACTACTTAACTCATTGATTTAGTCTTATTCTCACTTCACCATTTGATTTTAGGAAAAGAAATCTAGAAGAACTTCCAGAACTGTAATGCTTCTAACCATAGTTAAGAAGAACTTCATTAATCTATAGCTAGATGCAACTTTAAAAGACCTCAACCAAGTCAAGTTAGATATCATCTAACCTAGCCATTTCGTTTTACTTGCTTTCTTAACCAGTTAAGCAAGGTTATATCTCAAATAAAAATCAGTTTATGCTTATACAAGTTCATATCAGAATTTTGGTATCAACATAAACACAAGAATAGAACAGAAAACGAAAATGAGATGAAATGGAGAATAAAACACTTATCTCGTATTGAAAGTTCAAGCTACAATATCCCAAGGTCCTAGTGACTGATTACAATGGAAGTTTAGCCCTCCATGAGAGCAAAAACACCAAAATAGTAAAGAGAAAAACAGAGGAAAGAGGAGTTGTGGATTTTTGCTGTTACAGCCTAAAGGATAATGTTCTGAATTACAAAACTAAAGCCTCTTATGCCTTTGGAATATTCTACCCTATATGCCTTCAAGTTGATTTTCAAAAGAGCTAAAGTGTGGCTATTCTACTGCTACCAAAAGAGATCTGAAATATTGCTATAGATTCATGAATTAAGGGCAGCAGAACATGCTTTCTTGGTGTAGAAAAAGTGTAAGAAGGGAAGCTTCCATTTTTAGCAAAGTTTGGGGAAGAGGTGGCTGCATGCATGGCAAAAAAGGGTTGGACAGATCTGAAATGAGGGCCCCACACGTCCATGTCAGCAAGTCCGCAAAAAAGAGTGCCAAGTCAACAAAAGTGTCTACCTCAATGCCACATCATCAAGAAATCTCCAAAATTAATTTTTGAAAAATACCTAAATGGATTAAATTAAGTCTTTAATAATTTAAGTCCTAGAATATGAAAACAATTTATTTTCCATCCAAAATTGATTTAGACCTAATAAATCAAAGTGTAATAAAATTGGAGAATTTCCATAGATGAAAATACAAATAGACCAAGATAGGGATTAAAATGTATATAAAAATAGTAGATATCAATCACAAAGTGATTACTAGAATATACAACGAAGTTCAACATGACCCAAAACCTCAAGGGCCAACCCAGGGTTGAAGGTGGGTTGGTACAATGAAAGACTGCTTCTCATCTAGAGGATCGTTCCCTTCAACTACTAACTTTGTACAATTATCAAAAGAAAGCTAGAATGAGTAATTCAGTTACTCATTGAATAATCCTCAATTCAAAGAAAAGCCATAGAATTAAAATACAAAATTTTACCAAACAAACCAAAAAAAATTAAATAATAACAAACCATGAACTTCCCATGCATAACTTACCAATTAAAAGAAAATCAAAGGTCCAAAGTACGAATAAGAACCATACATTCCATTCTAAATAATCAAGTATAACCATGCATACAATTCCAATTTACTAACCACAGCCATATATACCATTCTTTAACACAATGAGGCATACAAGATGATGAATGTGTAAACCAAGTAAAATAAATAGGTAACCCCATCCTTATATCACCAAGATATAAATAAGCCCATCCTTATATCACCAAGATATAAATAAACCTCATCCTTATGTCCCCTTTTGGCTTAAATGCCAAATATATACATATATCCCATATGTATACCTAACTTCATCCTTATGCCTCCAGATAGCCTCCGTATGTGCCAAATCACCTGGCACAATAAATTCCACCACATAAGCCAAACCATGGTGCAATAAAATCACCATAACCAGGAGATGGTAAACGCAATAAATTATTTTAACAATGAAGTAATAATCAATAGATCAACCAAACAAATCCACATCACGATTTCCCAACAATCGCCGCTTAAATATACAACACATTATATCAATAAATGTGAACTACTTTTCACATAATATCAAGTAATATACTTCACCATCAGTTTCACCACCAACATAACTCAAGAAATCCATATGCTGGAAAGTTTCATTGACGTTCATAGCTATGTTAGTATCAAGTTAACAAACATACCGATTCTTTGTTTAAACTTGACAACCTAACCGTAATTGTAATACCCGTTAATTTCAGAATATAATTCGCTTAAGAGTATTTTAGAATTCTACAACGTTACTTTAGTTATTTATTTTGGTCATTTTTAATTTTCATATTTAATTGTTCTCTTTGAATATTATTTATGAAAATTGAGTTAAATGACTGGACTAAATATTTGCACAATGAGGGATATATTCTAAGAATGGTGAAATTCATGGAAAAGTGGTTTCAGAATGGTCAATTAATCCATTTATTGTAAATTGACTGGATGGGTTTAGATGTTGGGTTATGGATACCCATGGGTTATTGAATAACCCATTAGAAATATTTAATATAAAGTTTCAATAGTAACCCTCATTTTTTTCACTCAGCCGAAGGAAGCAGAAAAGATTTCTCTCTCAGTTCTTCATTTTCTTCTCAAATCCTTTCCTTGATCTTCAGAGTTTCGATTATTTGTTCGGTTCAAAAGCTTTGTAAGGATCAAAGGTAAGCTTTAATCCGATTATTTTCCTTAAATTTCAGTTTATGTAGAAGATCAGAGGATGTTTTGTTTTGAAGATTTTGATGATAATTCATGAATCTCAGTTGTTTTAGAAGTTATATTTGAGTTATAATCGGTTAAAAGAGTTGAAATTCTGGTTTTGAAACAAGAAGGGAAAGGATGAATTTGTTAGAAATTTCTGCAAAAACTTATGCAAAAACCGAGTTACTGTAGCGAACCGGCACTGTAGCGAACCGATACTGTAGCAAACCGTACTGTAGCAACCCGTTACTGTAGCAGTCAGAAAATTTTACGTATTTTCGTGATTTTGTTTCCTTTCTTATGATTCCTTGTAATATATTTTACTAGGAAATTTTCCTACACAAATTCTAGTGTGGAACAAGGTAAACTTGGACAAACATCAAGGTGAGTGAATAACCTTGCTCAGCTAATTTGATATTACTAGTCAAAGTACAATATAAGTCCCATTTACAATATTATTTGGATAATAAGCAATTAATTTTTCATATGGGAGTATATGATGATCAGTAGAAATAAGAGTATGAAGAAATTATTTATTTCATGACAATTGTACTATGTGATGAATTCTCACTATTTTATTAATGAGTAAAGATCTACGGGATCTAATACACGAGTGTGAAAGGGTTAAAGTCCCATACTACTCGGTGTATATCTAAGAAATCTTATTCACGAGTTGGAAAGGGTTAAAGTCCCATACTACTCAGTGCATATCTATGAAATCTATACACGAGTTGAAAGGGTTAAAGTCCCATACTACTCGGTGTATACCGATGAGATCTTATTCACGAGTTTGAAAGGGTTAGAGTCCCATACTACTCGGTGTATATCTATGAAATCTTATTCATGAGTTTGAAAGGGTTAGAGTCCCATACTACTCGATGTATAAGACAATTAATTATATGAGTAAATATGGTATTTGTACTTTTGATATTTTATATAGTACAGTTATTTACTTACTGAGTTTTTAAATAAACTCACACTCCCTATGATTATTTTTCAGATACAGAAAACAAAGAAGAAGAGTATCCGTTGGAAGATTAGAAGCCCCTTGGGATTACACTCTATTTCTGTCTGGTGGGATACCAGTACTTATTAATGTGGACACTAGAAACGCTCTGTACTTTCTATAGGTCTCCTAGGCTTGCGATGAGATAGAAATATCAGACTATGTATGTCTATATTTGCTTATCAGATGAATATAATTCTGTAGTGTGGAATGAATGATTAAGGTTGAATGTAAAACCTTACAGAATATATGTATATAACGTATGTTTGAGAATTATATCAAATGAGTAGTATCTTTTCACATGCTCAATTTTTGGGATGTGACAAATTTGGTATCAGAGGAAAGGTTTTATAGGTCCCCTATAGAGTACAGAGCAAAGTGATCTTTGTGGGCCCTTCCCTATTGTCATGAGCCGCGGCATGACCATAGGATTAGGTTCCATAAAAGACCTTGTAGAGTATAACGTCATTTTATAGATAACTTCTCAGTGGGGCTAGTAAGTGATATTTTGTTTATGTCTGAAAATTGTTTGTTATGTGTGTAGATCTGTAACAGATCAATGTCAGAAGGATCTTCTAATAATAATGAGCATATGGGTCCAAGGAGGGCCATAAATCCACCAGTACATGTGCAAGATGATCCTAACCGTGGTGATAGTTTACATGCTCAAAGTACTGAGGGCGCAACTAGTGAGCAAGCAAGAAGAGTCGAACCTGATGCTCACGTCGGTAATGCAACTATTGCACATGTAATTCATTTGATGAATGAACGATTTGACCGATTTGAGGCTGAAATGAGAGGTCGAGCTGCACAAGCTAACCTGCCAGTGGATCCTCCTATTGTTGAAGCTGAAAATGTACCACCAGCTCCGTTAGCGGGAGGAGTTAATGTAAGAGAGGTAAAAATGTCTGAATTCCAGAAAATGAGGCCTCCTACTTTTTCAGGGGAAGATCCCAAAGAGGACCCACAATGTTTCCTTGAAGATTGTGAAGCAATCTGTGATGCTATAGGGTGTTCTCCTACTCAAAAGGTAGAATTCACTTCCTTTCAGTTAAAAGGTAGGGCTGGTAAATGGTGGAGGAACTGGAAGAAAGCTAGAATTCAAGGCGCACCGCCAGTTATGTGGACAGAATTTTACAGATTGGTTATGGATGAATTTCTTCCGGTAAGTGAACGATCATCTAGGGCCAGGGATTTTCTGTATCTACGACAGGGAACCATGACTGTTGATGAATATTCAGCTCAGTTTGTTAAATTATCTGAATATGCCCCTGAAATCATTCCTTCTGAAAGGAAGAAAATAGAAAAGTTTGTGGAAGGGCTTCGTGATGCCTTATATGATCAAGTGGGTTCCAATATGAACGATTACTCTTCGTACTCAGAGGCTGTTGATGTGGCCCGAAGAATGGAAAAGAGGTCAAAGAATAAAGAAGAGTATCGTCAAAAGAAGAAAGCTAGATATAGAAGATCTTTTGATCAAGGGGAAGACTTAGGGACTTTGAAACCCCTTACTGCATCACAACATGCTCCAGCCACTCCTACTAAGTCATCTTATTCTATAGCCAGTGTGGCTAAGCCTCGTTTAGAGAACAGGGGTGGTTTTAGCTCTTCTAGTAGATGAGGTACTCATGGTAGAAGGGAAAAACCTCAATGTCCTGAATGTGGAAAGTTTCACTTCGGAGAATGCAGGTTAAACACTGTTGGTACAGGCTGTTTTCACTGTGGACAAAAAGGACATTTATAAGGGAGTGCCCTCAGCTCATGACAAGACCAGGTCAAGGGTCTACTTTGCCACCTCGACCACAATCTATTACTCAAACACCAACCCCTTCAACAGGGGGTAGTATGGGAAGAGGTTCTGGAAGAGGCCAAGGTGACCGTGGAAAACAAGCTGCTGGCAGAGGAAATGCAAGAGTATATGCTCTAACCCGACAGGATGCTCAAACATCCAATGCTGTAGTTACAGGTATATTATCTGTTAATACTTTTGCTGCACGTATTTTGTTTGACCCCGGTTCTACTCACTCATATGTGTCGCCCCTATTTGCCAAGAGATTTGCATTTGATTCGATTATTCTTAAAGAACCATTCTTGGTTTCCACACCGATGAGAGAGACTTTGATGGTTAAAACATGTTATCGTTCTTGTAAAATAATCGTTGGAGGCATGGAAACTGAGATAGATCTTATGGTTCTCAATATGTTAGATTTTGATGTGATTCTAGGGATGGACTGGCTATCTTCTTGTCATGCTACTATAAATTGTCGTGACAAAGTTATTTCCTTTAATATACCGGGGAGGAGTAATTTTGTGTTTCAAGGAGATCGAAGTGATGTACCTTGCAACATGATATCTATGTTAAGTGCCCAGCGTATGTTGCGAAAGGGATGTCAGAGATTTCTAGCTTTTATCAAAGATTTAGAAAAGAAAGAACAGAAGTTAGAAGACATTCATGTGGTTAATGAATTCCCAGATGTGTTCCCAGAAGATTTACCTGGATTACCGCCAGAAAGAGATATTGAGTTCAGTATTGATTTGGTCCCAGACACAAGACCAATTTCTATTCCACCTTATCGTATGGCTCCTGTTGAGCTAAAAGAACTCAAAGAACAATTGGAAGATTTGTTGAACAAAGGGTTCATCCGCCCAAGTTTTTCACCTTGGGGTGCTCCTGTTCTTTTTGTGAAAAAGAAAGATGGTTCTATGAGATTATGTATAGATTATCGTCAACTGAACAAAGTCACAGTGAAGAATAAGTATCCTTTACCAAGGATAGATGATTTGTTTGATCAGCTTCAAGGAGTAAAATACTTCTCAAAGATTGATCTAAGGTCTGGATATCATCAGTTACGAATTAAGAGTGATGATATACCTAAGACTGCTTTTCGTACACGGTATGGACATTATGAGTTTCTTGTGATGTCTTTTGGGTTGACAAATGCACCAACAGCATTTATGGATTTAATGAACAGAGTGTTTAAATCCTTCCTTGATAAGTTTGTAATTGTATTTATTGATGATATTTTGGTGTATTCAAAGAGTCATGAAGAACATACTGAACATTTGAGAATAGTGCTTCAGACTTTGAGAGAGCATCAGTTGTACGCAAAGCTCTCAAAATGTGAATTTTGGATGAGTCATGTAACATTTTTAGGACATGTTATTTCCCAAGAAGGTATTCATGTAGATCCAAGTAAAATTGAAGCAGTTAAACAGTGGCCTAGACCAACAACTGTGTCTGAAGTACGTAGTTTTCTTGGCTTAGCAGGGTATTACCGTCGCTTTGTCAAAGATTTCTTTAAGACGGCTCTCCCATTAAATAAGTTAACTCGAAAGAATGTTAAATACATTTGGGATGATTTATGTGAACAAAGTTTCACCCAATTGAAAGAGTGTTTAACTTCTGTACCAGTCTTAACCCTACCATCAGGACTAGGGGGTTACTCTGTATTCTGTGATGCCTCAAAGATAGGCTTAGGATGTGTGTTGATGCAACATGGTAAAGTCATAGCTTATGGCTCACGTCAGCTTCAAAAGCATGAATTGAATTACCCCACTCATGATTTGGAAATGGCAGCTGTAGTGTTTGCCCTAAAGATATGGAGACATTACTTGTATGGGGAAACTTGTAAAATTTTTACAGATCACAAAAGCCTTAAGTACATTTTTGAGCAGAGAGATCTCAATCTAAGGCAACGAAGGTGGATGGAACTTCTGAAAGATTATGATTGTACCATCCTTTACCATCCAGGTAAAGCAAATGTAGTGGCTGATGCTCTAAGTCGAAAGTCTATGGGAAGTTTAGCTCACATTGCCACTATAAGGAGGTCTCTAATACATGAACTACAAGAATTGGAAGCTGATGGAGTATTCTTCGAGATCACTGAGTCAGGTACATTTCTGGCTCATTTAACAGTTAGATCATCCCTTGTTGAAAAAGTAAAAGCAACTTTAGAAAATGACATTGATATGGTCAAAATAAGAGATAAGGCAAGGCAAGGTCTAGCACCAAGTTTCTTGGTAGATGAAGAAGGAGTCTTATGGTTTAATGGGAGACTCTGTGTCCCCAACATTGAATCTTTGAAACATGAAATCTTAATGGAAGCTCATGGTTCACCCTACGTTGTACATCCTGGTGCTGTGAAAATGTATCAGGACTTGAAACAAGTTTACTGGTGGGGGGGCATGAAGCGAGACGTGACTGACTTTGTAGCTCGATGTTTGACTTGTCAGCAAGTTAAAGCTGAACATCGACGACCACCTGGATTGATGCAAAAACTAGATATTCCCGAATGAAAGTGGGAAAGGATCACTATGGATTTTGTAGTAGGTTTACCTCGGTCAACAAAAGGAAATGATTCAATATGGGTCATAGTGGATCGACTTACTAAGTCAGCACATTTTCTTCCTGTTCATACCACTTTCAGTGTAGCAAAACTTGCTCGACTTTATGTTAAAGAAATAGTGAAACTTCATGGTGTACCAATATCCATTATATCAGATCGAGGACCTCAGTTTACTTCTCGGTTCTGGAAAGTCTTTCAAGAGGCTTTGGGTACCAAAGTGAATCTTAGCACAGCATTCCATCCTCAGACTGATGGACAGTCCGAAAGGACAATTCAGACTTTAGAGGATATGCTAAGAGCTTGTGTGATGGATTTCAGTGGAAGTTGGGAAGATCATTTGTCGCTTATTGAATTTGCTTATAACAACAGTTACCAAGCCAGTATTCAGATGGCACCTTTTGAGGTTTTATATGGGAGACGGTGTCGATCTCCTATAGGTTGGTTTGAACTTGGTGAAACCAAAATATTTGGACCTGAGATGATTCAGGAAGATATAAATAAAGTTAAACTGATCAGAGAAAAGTTGTTAACTGCTCAGAGTAGATAGAAGTCTTATGCGGACAACCGACGACGTGACCTTGAATTTGCAATAGGTGATATGGTTTTCTTACGAATCTCACCTATGAAGGGAGTAATGAGATTCGGGAAGAAAGGCAAGCTTAGTCCGAGGTATGTTGGCCCATATGAGGTTGTAGACAGAGTGGGTAATGTGGCATATCGCCTAGACCTACCTTCCAACCTAGAGGGAGTTCATCCAATATTTCATGTGTCCATGCTACGAAAGTATCTTCCTGATCCTTCTCATGTCATTCAACCCCAAGAAGTTCATTTTGATGAAACTCTCACCTACGAAGAGGTACCAGTAGCTATCCTTGATAGAAAAGTCAAGAAATTGCGTACCAAAGAAATTCCTACTGTCAAGGTTCTTTGGAGAAATCATTCTCGCAAGGAAGCTACGTGGGAGGCAGAAGATGAGATGTGGAAAAACTATCCACATTTATTTGAAACTTGAGGTAAGATTTTAATTCAGAGGACCGAATTCTTTTAAGGGGGGGTAGAATGTAATACCCGTTAATTTCAGAATATAATTCGCTTAAAAGTATTTTAGAATTCTACAACGTTACTTTAGTTATTTATTTTGGTCATTTTTAATTTTCATATTTAATTGTTCTCTTTGAATATTATTTATGAAAATTGAGTTAAATGACTGGACTAAATATTTGCACAATGAGGGATATATTCTAAGAATGGTGAAATTCATGGAAAAGTGGTTTCAGAATGGTCAATTAATCCATTTATTGTAAATTGACTGGATGGGTTTAGATGTTGGGTTATGGATACCCATGGGTTATTGAATAACCCATTAGAAATATTTAATATAAAGTTTCAATAGTAACCCTCATTTTTTTCACTCAGCCGAAGGAAGCAGAAAAGATTTCTCTCTCAGTTCTTCATTTTCTTCTCAAATCCTTTCCTTGATCTTCAGAGTTTCGATTATTTGTTCGGTTCAAAAGCTTTGTAAGGATCAAAGGTAAGCTTTAATCCGATTATTTTCCTTAAATTTCAGTTTATGTAGAAGATCAGAGGATGTTTTGTTTTGAAGATTTTGATGATAATTCATGAATCTCAGTTGTTTTAGAAGTTATATTTGAGTTATAATCGGTTAAAAGAGTTGAAATTCTGGTTTTGAAACAAGAAGGGAAAGGATGAATTTGTTAGAAATTTCTGCAAAAACTTATGCAAAAACCGAGTTACTGTAGCGAACCGGCACTGTAGCGAACCGATACTGTAGCAAACCGTACTGTAGCAACCCGTTACTGTAGCAGTCAGAAAATTTTACGTATTTTCGTGATTTTGTTTCCTTTCTTATGATTCCTTGTAATATATTTTACTAGGAAATTTTCCTACACAAATTCTAGTGTGGAACAAGGTAAACTTGGACAAACATCAAGGTGAGTGAATAACCTTGCTCAGCTAATTTGATATTACTAGTCAAAGTACAATATAAGTCCCATTTACAATATTATTTGGATAATAAGCAATTAATTTTTCATATGGGAGTATATGATGATCAGTAGAAATAAGAGTATGAAGAAATTATTTATTTCATGACAATTGTACTATGTGATGAATTCTCACTATTTTATTAATGAGTAAAGATCTACGGGATCTAATACACGAGTGTGAAAGGGTTAAAGTCCCATACTACTCGGTGTATATCTAAGAAATCTTATTCACGAGTTGGAAAGGGTTAAAGTCCCATACTACTCGGTGTATACCGATGAGATCTTATTCACGAGTTTGAAAGGGTTAGAGTCCCATACTACTCGGTGTATATCTATGAAATCTTATTCATGAGTTTGAAAGGGTTAGAGTCCCATACTACTCGATGTATAAGACAATTAATTATATGAGTAAATGTGGTATTTGTACTTTTGATATTTTATATAGTACAGTTATTTACTTACTGAGTTTTTAAATAAACTCACACTCCCTATGATTATTTTTCAGATACAGAAAACAAAGAAGAAGAGTATCCGTTGGAAGATTAGAAGCCCCTTGGGATTACACTCTATTTCTGTCTGGTGGGATACCAGTACTTATTAATGTGGACACTAGAAACGCTCTGTACTTTCTATAGGTCTCCTAGGCTTGCGATGAGATAGAAATATCAGACTATGTATGTCTATATTTGCTTATCAGATGAATATAATTCTGTAGTGTGGAATGAATGATTAAGGTTGAATGTAAAACCTTACAGAATATATGTATATAACGTATGTTTGAGAATTATATCAAATGAGTAGTATCTTTTCACATGCTCAATTTTTGGGATGTGACAGTAATACAGCAAGAAATTCAATATAACACTAATTTGCTCAGACAACAATGCAACAAGGTCCTTACTTTCCCAAATAAAAACCATACTACCATCATCATAAGATAAAAATATAATATTAAAATGACCAACCACTAACTATTCAGTCTAAATGAAAATGTTCTTGTATTTATTGTTTATAGGATCTCAAGGTAATTTAAAGGAATGCAATATTCTACTTATGTTAAAATGGTTACCTCATAGCCATGTATTAACCACGGAAAAATTATTTATATACCAGAGAAATAGTTCTCAAACCAAGTAAGGAGAGGATAGATTGCATGCTGCAGTTTCAATATTATTAGATCAAACCAATGTGTCCACAACCATGTGTATGTAGTTAGGAGATTGAAATTTACATGTAAGGGAGTAAAAAGAGTTATCTCCACTCACCTTATTATAGTATCAACTTCCTTAAAGTTTACCAACAAATAGGAATTTAAGGCTCAAGCCCTTAACACATAGAACTGAGTGAATATCCTTTTCATTTTAGTTGGCAAACTTTGTTTCCTTTAAACTTGAAATGAAATGTGACATTTGTGAGAAGAGAAAAGGTCATTTTTACTCACCTTAGTATGACCAAAATACCTTAATTATCTTCTTGAAGATGTGGGGAAGATGAGAGGAAGAGGCCCTTGATTCCATGCTTGACTACCTTGGATAGTCTCCAAGTAGGTGGAATATGCATCAAAGAATCTATCACTAGAAGATAACTATGTAAAAACATGTCAAGGTCACAAAATCGAGAAAAGCTTAGTACCAACTCTAACTTTTAGTTACTCTTTTAGTCATTACTCCTAAATGGCAAGGAATTTTCAAATGAAACCTATTACCACTAGAAACTAGACTCAATGAGCTTTCCAATGATATAAAGTTTCCTAAAAACAGAGTTCGAACAAGGGAGTTATGACTGTTTGAAAATGGACCAGAAATCCTGTAATCTCTCGACCACGTGCACGCCTAAGTGGGAATTTAGCACACTTAAGCGGGCTTAGGCCAGAACAGCAACCCCAAACCTTCCACATCCATTCCCAAGCTCCCTAATCTCATTTCGAATGGTTTTGTCCATCCAATATGTATTGCAAATGTCCAAAAACAATCAAGAACTCATTGAAATCATTCCCAAATCCATCCAAGCAATTTCACATGTTTAAAATACCCATTTTCCCTAAATTTTCTAGTTTACTCATGAATCCTCCCAACCCAAGATTTATCAGCCAAATCCCTTTACATTACCACCTTCCAAGAACCAAACTACACTAATGGAGCTATTCCAAAACATCACTAAGTCCCTAAGTCAGAAATTTACATCACCCACTCCTAGGGTTCTCTAAAAATGAAAATGAGGTGAAGAGAGGAAGAAATTATACTTACTAGTTATGGAAGATCTCCAAAAGGAAGGAGAATCATCAGTGACCACTCACAAAAGAAGAGCCAAAAGAAGATTGAAAAGGTTAAAGGGAGGGAATGGTGCATCGGAAGTATAGGGGAAAGTGAGAGGAAGAGATGAATGAGACTATGTTGAGATATTAGGAATGATATAGCTGGAGTAAGAATTTATAGAATGCCTTCCATGTCCCTCTAGGCTATTTCCAACACTTAATAATCAAGAGTTCATCTCATCATATTTTCCATATCAACACAAAGACAAGGAATTTCTCAGTTATTAATATTCCAAGACCACTAATGAAAGAAAGAAATCAAATATCATAATTTCCCCCAAATTAAACCATTTAACACTTAGGAAATTCAAGATATCTCATATCATAACACAACTTTTCTCTTACTACTAATGCCAAACATTACTGAAATTTTTCTCCAACACAAATAAGGCATTCATAACTATTTTCTCTACAATTAGCCACATACATGTATTATTTATTAAAGATATATTATCAAAATTCTATCACTTAAGCATCACTACAACACATAAAAGTACACCCACAGAAGTCAAAGGTCCCTAAGACACGAATGTTACATCGGTGACGTACGTACCGAGGATACCTTCCCATTGTTCGGGCAAGGTAGAGTATTTTAGCTTCATGTCAAATCAGGTAACTCTATAAAAGCTCTATAATTGGGTAGGCCACATTATGTTATGTATTTATGTAAAGTATGTAGAACTAGTACAAATAGGTTGTAAATTATGATTTGAGATTATGAAAAGCTAAATGTAAAAAGCTCACTTTTTATTTAAATGTTTTTTAATACAAGATTATGAAGGAAACGAAATTTTTATTCTTTTTAAGTAGCAAAGCTAATTTGTTTTTAAACCAAAAAGATAACTAAGTCAATAAAAAGTATAAGGGTTCTAAATGAAAGTTAGGCTTGCGGCGGTGCAAGCTAGGCACCGTTCGTGCCGGTCACGTGCCCAATTTTGGTCGTGACACAAACTCAAGCAACTTTATTACTTTCTGGCTTAGTTCTTATGGAATGTTGAGCTATGGCCTTGTTGAATGCTACAATGGATAATTTCGTAGCTTTGTCTTGAAATCTTGTTAGTATTTGATTTTGTCACTCACTCTCTTTCCCTCTTGAATTGCAATTTATCATATCTTGGTGCCTTGATTTATCAACGTGTAGCATTCAACAAAATGACAAGTTTGGTTATTTTGTGTATTCAAGTGCCTAATCAATATACTTTGAAGTGCCTAATCAATATACTTTAAATTGGTGACAACTGTTAGTCTAGTGTATTATAAATTAAGTTTTAGTCCAAATATGTCTTGCAATTGGCTCACTTTCTAGGACTTTATATAGTCTGGTGTATTATAAATTAAGTTTTGGTCCAAACACAACCATTTGCTATCATGGAACTTGAGAGTGAGGGGAAAAAATGAAATGACTAAAATGAAACAATTTCTCTTATACCAACGTGGTCCATATTTGTAATACCCATTATATTTTTTTTTAAGTTATAAGTATTCAAGAATTATGATAAATTTATTTTGGAGAAAATAAATTCCCTATCGGTTTAATTTTTGTATACTCGTTTGTGCATATTGTTGAAAATACAAATTTTTATTTATAGATTCTATAAATTGTGGGATATAATGGATGATACGATATGGAATTGATCCCATTAAGTAAAAATACAGTTCAAAAGTGGAATCTAGAATGAATAGTTGAAAGTGAGACTGGTAGATGAAACTGGTAGATGAAAATTGGTAAGTGAAACTGGTAGATGAAAACTGGTAAGTGAGACTGGTAGATGAAAACTGGTAAGTGAAACTGGTAGATGAAAACTGGTAAGTGAGACTGGTAATGAAAACTGGTAAGTGAAACTGGTAGATAAAATAGTAAAGGAGAACGGTAGATGAAATAGTAGTAAATAGTACCATAACTTCTCCTATAAATAGGCCCTTCCATTTCACTTCAAAACTCACACCTTCAGTTTCTCTTCTCTCCTCTCCTCAAAACTTCTCTTGCTCCGGCGTTAGGGCTCTGAGATTCTAGGTCTTTCTTCCTTAGCCTAGATCCAAGGTAAGAATACTATGCCCCTTTTCTATGCCATTTAGATTTTAAAAATTATTTTCTTAAGTATGCTCTGTGGTTGCGGCTTTGGCTGATCTTCCACATCAGAAAAACTGTCCTTAGCTACCTATATGTTATTTTGATTCTTTGATTACCGAAATAGAATGTAAACTGTGAAGAATACATGTCTAGGAAAGTTCTGGCTAAGGAAAGACATGGTTCTTAAGTGTGTCCATTGGGACTCTCCACTCTTTCCTGGGAACTTACCTGGTGTACTCTTTTACAGATTGCATTCTCCATTTCTGGTATGAATAGTACTTGTACATATAAATAGTAACCGTACATATAAATAGTAACCGTATGTATGAATAGTATCTGTATATATGAATAGTACTCGTACGTATGAATAGTGATTATATGTATGAATAGTATTTTGGTACAAAAGCAACCCTGACTTTCTATATCTGATCTTTATGAAAATCTCCGTAGCGGAACCTGAAATCCAGCTACGTACTCTTCTTTGTAGCAACTCGGAAAAGTGACTGGGATACGGAATCTAAGTGAGTGGATGACCTTGCTAACCGACTTTATTTACTTTTATTCCAAGTACAATATAAACTCCATCTCATATCGCAATTAGATTCTATATTTATTGATAATTGCTAGATAATGAAATTTATTGTTGATTTAAGATTATTATGAATTGAGTATATAATACACATGGAATGGTTGAGGGCTTGACCCAAGATACCAATGCATGGAATTTTACACATGGAATGGTTGAGGGCTTTATTTCCAAGATACCAATGCATGTAATGATTGAGATTATAAGTGGAGACTGAATTCTTGAACATAAAATACAGAGGTATAGAAACCCTGAATATCAATATAACTGTTGTTATTGTGATTATGATTCTGGTATTTGTACTTGTGATATATTTATTACTGCACAGTCATTTAGTCACTGAGTTTTGATGAACTCACACTCTTTATGAACATTTTTTTTTAGATACAGTGGATGTCAACGAAGAAAATCCGCAAGAGAATTAGTATTCCTCAAGGATACTTTTTATCTGGAGGGCTTATAAATCCAAAAGCTTAGGAATGCTCTGTAATCTCTATAGGTCACCTAGGCTTGGAAAATTGTATCATATTGTATGATATTTGACTTGTGTTTCTGTTTCACTATGCTAAACTTTTATATGTATATATACATGAATACCTTTCTTGAAAAGTTTTGTTATATATACTTATCAGAGTTTTTATGGGACACCATAGAGGTATACTCTTGAGTTTACAGAGTTACTCACATGCCCAAATTTGGGATGTGACAATATTTATGTATCATGTGGCTACTGTTATTATTGCCAATATTGTGGCTTCTAAGGAGTATAACTCCTGTGGTATTTTCTAATTTTAAATGTGTTTATCCATATGCATTCTTTTAGTTCATAATAATAATAATTAATATACTTGAAATTCTTCTCAGATACCTCACCCCGCACAACTTATGCTGCGGTCAATTCACTTATCACAATGGGTGGTTAGAAAGTAGTGTAATTTGATGTAGTAGTTCAAACATAGCAACATTTTAGGGATTTATGAATGAGACTTTTTTTTTTTAATGTTGATGTAGGGATATCTTAACAAATTAGTGAATATGGTGCCTTTTGAATTTATTTTATTGAGTATTGTG
The DNA here is from genome assembly GCA_037074585.1 of Biancaea sappan. Taxonomy (NCBI): domain Eukaryota; kingdom Viridiplantae; phylum Streptophyta; class Magnoliopsida; order Fabales; family Fabaceae; genus Biancaea; species Biancaea sappan. The sequence goes on from CM073494.1 coordinate 39,479,436, forward strand.
TAATGAGATTTGTTATAATAAGTTTATGAATGTTATGTTGTTTAAAAATTATGCTGTTAGGAATAGGAGTAGCTAAGCTATGCAGAGGGAGATGGGTATCCGATGGCCATACTGATAATGGGAATTAGATTGTCTGCATTTAGGATATGTGCCTTTGTCTGCCATGCACCAATCAAGCTGAGCCATGTGTAAGGACCTTAAATCAATGCTCGAGTACTGCATTACCAGTGAACTTTGATTACCTTACCCCATGACTCCTTTTTTTTTTGGTTTGAAACCCCAACCAACTGATAGTTGTCACATGACAAGACGAAATTTTACCGTGAACTTTTCTAAATGCTTCTACCAATATACGAACCCATACCTCATATCACCTCCACCTCTCTTTTTTTTTCCTTCAAACCTCACCCAATCATAAAATGACACGTGGCAATGGCTAAAAATAAACCCACTTCCATCCAAAAACACGAGAAACTCACAAGAAGAATATCAGGGAAGCTACAACACGTTATTCACCTTCATTCTTCTTCATTTTAGTGGTATATTCGCTAGGGACAAATGTGAGTATATATATATATATTTTTTTTCTCTTTAATGATTTTATTTATGTCTTTGTCTCTATTTCTATTGACTTTGTTGCTGCCTTTTTTGTGTTTTTTTTTTATTTTTTTTCAGATTGTTACACCATTGGGGAAAGAAAGAAAGGAAAAAAATAGAGAAGTGGGAGTTTCAAGTAAGAATATTATTTATTGTTTAAATTTATTGTAATGTTGGTTAAATATTTTTATTCTTATTTTGTTGAAATATTTTTATTTGCTAGTTGGAATTTTTTATTTATTGCATTGGGATCCCTCCAACCATGTAATTGCATCCAAGCAACCAAGAACATAGAATTAAAATGATATGCTTTTACATAGAAAAGAGAAAATTTTTAGTTATTTTATTATTAATTCTAAAGTTGAACATTTTGATATATTTTATACAACGTCAAAGAGATGTGTAATTCAATTTTTACAATTTTAACATTTTGCAATTGAGTAATTTTTTTATGTATTTGTTTTTTACATAAGTAAATTGACAACACTTGGAAGCCTAAAGTAGGTATGGTGTTTGAAAATCTAAAAGCAACATGAAACTATTGGCGAGAATACGGTAAAAGAAGTGGATTTGGAGTGAGGAAAAGGTATGCCAATTCAAGAAAAGAGGGAGTGAAGATGTTGGCACGGTTTGTTTGTTCCAAAGAGGGTTCGACGACCGGACAAAAGAGATGTGAAAACTAAAAAGTCGCGTCTTGAAATCAGAACCAATTGCATGGCAAAAATTGGATTGAGACTTGTGAATGAGAAATATGAGATGCTTGAATTTGTAGAACAATGGCTTAACTAGTGGTATGCTGAAGTCTATGTCACAAGACCCAACATTTTTGGGGTAATCCATTTTCAAAAGACTACCTATACATGGAATAAGAACATTCCAAAAGAATTAGCAAAGTCATTCTTAACAATCATAATGTCAAGGTATATGTATACTTGTATAATAATTATCTGCTCAGGCATTAGATAGGATTTCATCTTTGTTTTCATCTCGATATTAAATATTTGCAGGTGATCTTGAGTTGTCCCTTGAAGTTGGGCTTCAAGAGAAAGATATAGCTTGTTAGTGAAAATAATAATCTGAAAGTAAAAATTATTTGGAATGAAGAAAAATAAAAATAAAAAATAAAGGCACGCAAATCTTCAATTTTCTCCCAATTGGTTAAAGCATACTGAAACTTTACATTAGATCACCTTAATAAAGACTGTTATTTTTGTATCAAGGGTATATATTCTTATGTAAAAGAGAAAAACACTGTCCAATTTGTCAAATGATGATAACTTGAACATAAGGGATCAAAAAATTAATAGACTTTATGTAAAGTTAGGACTGATTAATGCATTAGCAACAGTAGAAAGCATTAACAATTAAAAACAACCATCCAAGCAAGAAAGCTTGTTGAGATGAGCCAATTGATAGACAATGTTTTAATTAGAAACCTATTACCAGAACAATTATAATTTATAAACAACCACCTAAACAGACAAGCCTGTTATTGAATAAAATCATAGATAAACCTTCTTTCTATCTAACTAAATTTTATCTAATACAAACCTATTACCTCAGTATGGAAACAATGAATATAATCAGTGTTACTCTGCTTTATTTCATATATACTGTATAAAATCATAGTATGCTCTTTTGATTTCTTACGTAGAATGAAGAAATAACAAAGTTAATTAACTTTAAATTCTTAAATCAATAAACGATCGGTGCTTCAACACTTTGCCCCTTGTGATCAAGTTGCAAAACTTAACTATCATAGAATCATTTTAACAACCTAAGGTAGCAGAAGCAACGAGGGACCAGAGAAAAACATGTGTGAATCTAACGAAAAGTCCCCATGGATATACTACTAACATGACATGTGCTTCATATCAAACTAATCAAGATGAAGCAAATTGTTTTAATTTAACAGCTGCATCAACAACTCAAAAAGAAAGATCACTTAAGAAATTTTAGCTTCCAATAATTCATGATATCAACAATAATAGATAGATTTCATGTCAATAGTGAAATGCCGGTAGATCAAGTATTTATAATCTTAGTAACCAAAAACACAACTCATGATTTTAGTCGAAGATTACAAGAACATATCCTGCCCTTAAGAACTGAATCTACAATAATACACCTTCGCAAAGGTTGCATTGGCATGTTCAGCTATGCTAATAGGAAAAGAAGAAAAAACACACATACACACACAAAGTAAAAAAAAAAAAAAAAGGGAGTCGTGGATGTCAAGGGAGGGGATCGAAGCTCACTGGTAAGGGATTTGGGACCCCTCTTTGGTTTTTTTGGTTAAATAGGCTACATGGTATGCCTACAATCATTGCACAACTGTGAAACCACATGCCATGCAGCTAAAGAATTCCTATAACTAAAGAGGGGTTCCAAATCCCACTGGTAAGTGGTAACGCAATACTCAAACATTGATTCAAGGCACTCACACGTGGCTCGGCTTCATTGGTGGCTGACAAAGTCACAGATCCTAAACGCAAACAATCCAATTCCCTGAGAATGGCACACCACAACAATGGCAATCACGGTGCAAGCCAACAGTTAGTGAAACCAGTCTTCCATGACTTTATGGGCACGAAGCCCACTAATTCGCCGCTCGTTTTGGCCCCTAAAACCGCCGATGTGAAGCTGTCGGAGGCGCTGCCGTCGTCCGCACCGGTCTCTGTTGCCGCCTCTTCTGGCGGTGCCCGTGGTCCCCTCTCCTCAACCTCTGATATGGCTCCCGGTGAGTGACTCCCCATTTGTTTCAGAAGTATGTACGATCATCGTTTCATTTCTCAGTTCTTATATTTTAAGGTTAAATATGAAACAAAATTCTTCCTCATAGGCACGCTAAATGACACCTGATACATACTCGTAGCATTTTGATGGGTCGGCTTTATATTTTCGGTGGAAGCACTGTTTACTGGAGATTTGTTTCCCGCATCGATTTTCATCCACTGATAGGCGATGGTCTCTGCCTTTCCTTTCTCTCTCTCTCTCTCTCTCTCTCTCTCTCACTATTTTGTGTTATCTTTCTGATGGATTAATTTTATCGAGTTTAGTATTATTAGGGTAGGTAGGTTCGTAGGTTCGGTTGGTTTTCGTCGACTGTGCTTAGTTTTTGTATGTGTTTCCATGCTTATATTTTTATGTTTTTGACAATTGATTCTTCACTCTCTGAACTCTGGAGCATTCATCTAGTGCTTAATTAGTTAGTACTTAGTAGGAGCTTTTTCTGAAGATATACTGTCAGGGCTGCATTGCAGGTTGGTAGTCGGTTCGACTCTCTTCTTGTTGTTACAGTCAACTTTTTAGTTGCCAGTTGAGAATACCAGAAACTGAATGCCTGCATAGAATCTCTTATTTTGAACAGAAAATTTTATTAAGCTCATTGTTATGCTTTCCAACGCTTGTGCATTGGGTAATTTTTGATATTTAGATTTTATCATTATCATAATTAGTTGTTTGCATTATTACATGGTCTTTTGCTTGGGTTTTTCATTGCAAAAGTGGGCATTCTTAGTCCTCAAGTTCTTAATTATGATGGTAAAATTGCAAAATATTTATGGAAGCTTTTGTGTTCTCTTATGGATTTTACATGTTTATATGACTGTAGTGTTTTATTTTCCTCATCAATTTAATAGAAAGACAACCAGGAAATCATCTCAAGGGGGTTCCATTCTATTGCCCCAGGAGTGATCTTTCCAGCAGTGAGATAAGTAACAGAATGGTCGTAAATAATTCTGATTCCACTTTCATGAGTTCCTCCAAAGATGCCTTCCAAATGGTTCCTGATTCTCTTCAAAGCTCACATTTAATGAAGGTGTGAATTAGTAGACACTTCTTATTCTCCTATAATCACATTTCACAGCAACAAAAGAAAAAAAAAATGTTTTGCTCTTATCTCTTATATTTTTAATATTTTGAGTTACGTTTATATACAGATCCTTTGGAATGCAACTGGAGGAGAGCAGCATACAAGGTCTAATGATGACATTGTATTTCTTGGTAGGCGGTCAATGAAGCCAACTTCTGCTTCTCATATATACCAGCCTCCCACTGGCTCTAAGATTGATATCAATAAATGGGAGCAGTCTAATCTTATGAACTCTGGCCCTCCCATACAACATCCACCTCATGGGGGTCAGTTGGCACCTTTTGTGCATCAGATACCTGCTAACAAGATCAGGGATACCAATGCTGGTCCTTCATTTATCTCTCAGTCAGCTGCTGATGAAGGATCTAGAACTGGAATTAAGGGCACTGGAATTTTGAGCTCTATAAACACTTCACTGCTGCTTCTGAGAAAACTCTGTCTGCAGTACTCCTCGGTGGAAGCCAGCCAAAGCCAGCAACCGGTGTAATAGACCCAGAATCTTCAATGCTTCCAAGGTAGATCTCATAAACAACATGGCCTTGTAGATGTCCCCCCAGTACAATTTATTTTCCTCCCAGTAGCTTGAAATGGAGGCTGCATGATTATATGCATTTTGGTATTAATTGCAGTCGACATGGGTTAACATCTGCCAGCCAGCAGATGACTATTTTTTATGGTGGTCAAGCTCATGTGTTTGATGATGTCCACCCTAATAAGGTCTGCTTTCTTGTTGTTAGTGAGACATATCTGTTTATTGTATTTCATGTTAATAAAATATACAAAAAGGTTTTATATTCTTTAATCATCATAGAACAGATAGTGCTGTATAATTTATTTTGAGATTTATTTTTGTGTGTGGTTCTTCCTCTGTTAATAAAACATAGGTGGCAGCAGTTTCTTTGAAGCTCCACATCACAAAGAAGGTTTAAACTCTGAGGAACTTTATCGTGATTTGTAGTTGAGAAACTTGCTGTGATATTCTGAGTCTGTTTCCTAGCTGCACTGATAATGTTGATACGACAATTTTTTTAGCTACATGCACCATCTGGTGGCTATGCTGAATATACATTTGTTGCTTAAGAGAGCTAGGGCATCCAACACTGCACTTACTTAATTTTTGGTAACCAGGTTGATATCACTGTAAAAAATTGCCCATTTAACTAAACTAATTAGATGCCGTATACTTAAACAAGTTTCCTTTTGGCCTAGGATAATAAGAATATATATATATATATATATATATATATATTTATCTTGTGAATTTCATAAATTTAGTAAAGACTTAATGTTCAAAGTCATTTTATGCTTTACTTTGGACCTTTATACCTTTCCCTTGGATTTCTTATTTATCTCCTGCTGAGCACTAGAAGTTTGCAAAATACTGCATCCAGTGTTGTTTGTTGTTTCAGAACATATTGCCAATGGTGACTTATAGCCAAGTAACCAACTTCACTGATCTAAATGCAGTAGAAATTTTGCAGCTGGATTTGGTTGCTTAAATTGCTTGCAGCAATCTTAAAGCTATCCAAAGAACAGTGGGGCTCAAGTCAAACAGGATTTACACTTGAACTCATCTGCCAAACAGGTTTTAGACTTGAACTTATCTTCCAAGCAGTTGTTAAAGCATTTAAGTATTGTATGCTATTTTGTTATTGTTGATGCATAGATGTACTTTTATGAACTGGAGAAGGTCCAATGCTGAGTCTGGATTTTGATGATAATTCTTTGTAAACCTGGCAAACTTACCACAACCCTAATGACCAACCAACCCAACTTTGATTTTGACCCTCTTAAACCCAACTACTTAGACTCATGAGTTAATTAGGTTGAGTCATTTATTGACCTCATTAAATGGGCTGGGTCAACTCACTGTTAACTCATTGACCTAACAACTTCTCTTATCCCCCATTAGTGTATTATTTTTATTGCATTTAATGTTTCCATTCGACTTCTTTTTTTAAATTATAGTATATATTATACATACACGAGAACATATACTATTAGTATACCACCTAAGGTATACCTGCGCTACACACATGGGAAGCACAAGGACACAGAAGCAAGGGGGAAGTAGTGTTACTTAAATGGCAGTTGGTCATTGTGACAGTGTTATTTATATTTTATTCTATGTTATTATTTTCATGGCTTTATGTAACTGTTTATTTGGCAGACTTGTTTTATTATCTTATTAGGTGGTTATATGTGTGTAAGTAATGGGGCAGTGGCAGTTGTCTATGTCAGTTTTGCCTTCTGATGTTATGTACTGTTGGAAACATGAATGAAGGGCATTCAGACTTTTATCATCAATTACTATGTGCTTACACAAGAGATTTGCTGGTTCTCTCTTCAATCGAGCCAGCACCATAGGTAGAAAACAGAAGAAACCAAATCTCTTTTCTCACTCCCTGTCAGATTCTTGACTCACTAGACCCATAACTAGGTCTCAATAAGAGACCTATCAATTTGGTATCAGAGCCAACTATTATGAGTGACCAATTACAACAACTTGCCACTCTGTTGCGCATCTTCCAGGAAGAGCGAGACACTAACGTGGCGGAACAGGATAAGATTCATGCTCGACTAGATGCCTTATCAAATGAATTGTTCTCCAGAACAGAACAGAATGACTCGAACAAGGGACTCATGGACACAGCCCATCCCAACGCTTGAGTTCGCATATTCCGGAGTCAATTCTTGGAGGCTCACATTGGCTTGCATGTTTATGGGGGCAATGGTTTGTAGTGAGGATGGACCATTATAGCCTTAAATTTTTACTAGAGCAACGTATTCTTAATCTCTCAACAAAACTGGTTAGCTAAGATCATGGGCTTTACTTTTTCTGTAGAGTACAAATCAGGGAGGACCAACATAGTTGTTTACGCCTTGTCCCGCAGGCATGAGGATGATCCATCTCTCATAGCACTTTCTATGCCACATTTGGGTTTATTTGATGAGATAAGAAGAGAGCACCAAACTCCCTCATTTATTTCCCATATGACTAAGGAAGTTATTGATGGAATAGCATCTCCTGATGGACTCATAAGAATGGATTGTTGTTTTATAAGAACAGAGTGTACTTAGAGCCTTCTATTCCCTCTATTCAATCAATTCTTTCTGCATTACATAGCCAGGGACATGAGGGTTATCAGAAAACTCTTTTTTGAGTGGCACATGATTTTCATTGGCTTGGTATGAAAAAACAGATTCGGGAGTTTGTTCGCACTTGTGATGTGTGTCAAAGGCACAAGACCGAAACATTGCAGCCAGCTGGACTTCTTCAACCCTTGCCAATTCCTAATCAGATTTGGATGGATATTTCTCTGGACTTTGTGGAGGGTTTACCAACTTCTTGTGGTAAAAATGTACTTTTGGTGGTAGTTGATCGTTTCTCTAAATATTGCCATCTAATACCTACTGCACATATCCCTATTCTGCTGTTAGTATTGCACAGCTTTTCTTTGATAATGTTTTTAAGTTACATGGGTTACCTATGACAATGGTCAACGATCAGGATGTCACTTTCACATGCACTTTTTGGACACTTTCACAAGCACTTTTTGGAGGGAATTATTCTGTCTAATTGGTACTAAGTTATGCTTCAGCTCTTCTTATGGTACTAAGTTATGCTTCAGCTCTTCTTACCATCCCCAATCAGATGGCCAAAATGTACCTTCAATGTTTTACTAGTACTTAGCCAAAACAGTGGATGGATTGGTTAGCTTGGGCTGAGTATTGTTATAATACTAGCTACCATTCTTCCTTGCAAACAACTCCCTTCCAGGTTGTATATGGCAGACCACCTCCTCGTTTGCTTACTTATTGTTCTGGGATGTCTAAGTTGGATGCTATAGATGTAGCCTTGAAGAGCAGGGATGAAGTTTGAAGCAATTTACGGAAGACTTTATTGAGTGCACAGCAGAAAATGAAATGTTGTTATGATGCTCATCACTGTCAGATGGAGTTCCAAGTTGGAGATAGGGTCCTTCTCAAGTTACAACCTTATCGTCAACTTTCTTTAGCCTCTAGACGATACCAAAAACTGCTGCCACGTTACTATGGTCCTTTTACAGTGTTGCAGATGATTGGCTCCATGTCTTATAAACTATATTTACCACATACATCATGGTTACATCCAGTCTTTAGTGTTTCTTGTTTGAAACCTTTTCATGAAGTGTTCAAACCTTGCCTACAGGCTACAGTATCTCTTCCTCAACCTCTGGCTGTTCTTGACTCAAGAACTTGCCTTAACCCTCCTGAAGTCCTTTTTCATTGTCAAGTATACTTCTCCTGCAGGGAGACTGTTTCTTACATGCAACAACTTTTTCCAAACATTCCACTTGAGGACAAGCGTATGTTTGAGGAGGGGAGCAATGTTAGTATTCCACCTAAGGTATACCCACGCTCCACACGTGGGAAGCACAGGACTCAGAAGCAAGGGGGAAGGTGGTAGAGGAAAAAGCAGAAGTTCTCATGGCTTTGGAGCAAAAGCTTGATGAAATGGAGTATCCAGCTCTTACAAAGCTATTAAGGAACGCAGAAAAGGCCTCGGCCTTAATGTCAGAAGTGGTGGATTATACACCACCCAGAGACCAATCCATGGGGCCACCAACCTTTGCACCAGCCCCAGGAAATGGAGAAGGGACGAGTAGGATCCCACCTCAGATAGCTGTAACACCGCAACTGATCCAAGGATCAAGACGGCGCTACGGAGATGACTACTTCCAGTTGCCATCCGCGCAGCAGCAAACAGGCGCAATGCTTGTTTTGCCATTTGAAATGGATCGATGGGAGGAAGTAATCGCTAGATGGGAGAGCATTACTCTCAATATGGTCAACGAGCGAGTCTGGACCAACAACACCGCCAAGGTTCAGTATGTTGAAAATCTGCTAGGCCATAAGGAGAAATTAATGTTCCAGCAATGGAGGTCAGCATATCCAGAAGAATATCAGAACCTTGCTAACATTGCTGATGACCCACAGAATATCACGTCTCAAGTGCGACGGATAATTACGTTGAACGATCCCTACCAAGGTTCAACGATCAAGCAGCGCAGAGCCTACCAAGATTTGGAGAGGTTGAACTGCGAGAAAGTTGCTGATATTTACAGATATATCAGTGACTATATTACATTGGCAGCAGAATCAGGAAGAATGTACATCGGGGAGGAACTTTCAAACAAATTCTTCCGGAAGATGCCGCCGATCATCGGAGAAGAACTAGAAAAGGCGTTCCAAGAAAGGTTTCCAGGAAACATAGTTGGCGTCTTTCCTAGAGCAGTATTCGCCCACGAATACTTAACGGGAGTCTGCAAAAAGGCTGCCCTGCAGAGAAGCCTGAAGGATCTGTCGTTCTGCAAACAGATCCCCCTGCCTGGTTTCTATGGCAAAGGAACAAGGAAATACGGGTTACGGAAGGCACAGAATTACAAAGGAAAACCACATGACTCTCATGTGCGAGTTTTCAAAAGAAAGAAGCCACCGATGAGAAAGTGTAAATGCTTCATCTGTGGAGAAGAAGGACACTATGCTCGAGAGTGCAGAAGGAAGAATGGAGATATTGCAAGAGCAGCGGTCCTAGAAAACCTAGAACTACCGGAGGACTGGGATGTTGTTTCGGTAGACCTTAATGACCCTGATAGCGAAGCAATCTGCAGCTATTCAGAGGGAGAAGCAGGCAACACCGTACAGGTGACAACCTTGGCTATGGAACTTCCATTTGAAACTGCTTTCATGTTAAAGGAAGAAAACCATGGTTGGAGATATAGAGTAAAGCTTGCAGAAAACCAGGAGACATGTGAACATGAGCTGGTTGAGAATCAGTGGACGGAGCACATAATTTGCTCCTTCTGTAAAATCAAAACCACTGAGATTGTTCGGATACACTGCGAAAAGTGCCACCTGACTGCATGTGGTCTATGCTCGTTCTCTTACCTCAAAAGAAGGATCACAGCAAAACAAGAGGCAAAGCAACCCGAACAAGCAGAAAAGGATGTTCTTATCAAAGAACTCCTTGCTTACTGTGACGACCTAAACAAGAAGATAGAATTGGATCTATAATTTGCAAGGTAAGCTGTAGCGAACTTAACTTACAAAAATATCAGAGAATTTTGCGGAAAAGAGTTTTTATTGATACAGATTTCTCTCAGGTTTTCGGTCTGAGGTAAATCTGAAAGAAGGTGCCCTTATATAGGCGAACCCTTCGAATACAAACAAAGCGCCCTATGACGTTACAATATAGAAAAAGAAAAGCGGGTGCAACTTTGGGCCCCATCGTCCTTTTCCTTTTGTCTAAAGTAAGCCTTTTGACGCGTAAAGCATAAAATATGGCCGACAAAGGCCAAAATATCCGCTCCACCGTGCAAGGTGGCATCAACTTTATTAAAATAGATTCGGCAATTATAGACCTTGCCGACAATCTTCTAGAACTCTATCCAGGGCCATGAATTCGGGTTGGGCCTAGATCCGAGTTTTCTTGGGCTGGTCACTGGTCCTCCCTTCTTGCATTGGGCTGATGTCTTCGAGCCCTTGGGTTGCTTCTCCTGTGAGAGCCCGTATCTTCTCTTCGAGCTCCTGAACCTGTTCCTCAAGCCTCCTGATTTCTAAGCATTGCTCTTCTATCATTGGGCCGAAGCGAGGTTCATCTTCTATGCAGTAATTGATCATTGCACCAGGTGTGCATTTGTTGATCAAAAATTCTGCTGCCTCATGAAACGAATACCATCCTTTGAACATATAATCTTCAGCGGGTGGCAGGGCTTCAATGGCTGTCTGTAGCTGGAAGTAACTTGAAAAGATAGCATTCCGGCTTTCTGCTAACAGGGTGTAATAGCTGAAGCATTTGCCTTGCGGCGGCTTCACTATCTTCCCGAAGTAATATTGCAAGGCATTACAGACCTGCAATTTCTCTCTTTTGCTCTCTGCATTCCAGATGCCGTCCAGCAAGCATCGTTGTGGTTTGTCAACTGGAATATCGTTGAGCGGGATGAAGCGTCTTCTATCCCCTTCTTCGTAGATTGCCAGCTTAGTTATTCCGAACTGGCATGTCTTCTTAGGCCTATTCTGTAGACCTTTTCTACTCAGCGAGGCTCCTAACTCCTCTGCGGAAGCTGTTCGCATATTCGTTTGGCGACGAATGCTGCTGCCTCCTTCCTGAGTGCTTTGGGAAGTCGGTCGAGTTCTATCAGTGCCTCCTCCCAATCGCTGCATGACTGATTTTCCTCTGTCCATGCTTCTATATCTGTTACAAGACAAAGAACAAGTCTGGATAAAGCATCAGCAAGAACATTTTCCTTGCCGTTAATATGCTCAATATTAATCTTAACGCCTGTTCCTGTAATGTAATCAGTAAACGCCATCCATCTAACTCTGGAGGGTTTATTCTGGGCCATCTTGTTGTAAAAACTAAGTATAGCCTGACAGTCGGTTCTGACTGTTATTTCTGGCCTGTCCAAATAATGGATCTTAAGGGCTTCTAGCGTATTCATGCATGCATGGATTTCCGCATCTATGGTTGACTTTAGGGTAGGGAATTTTCCGCTCGCATAGGCACATATCCTCTCTGTGCGTCTGTCTGCGGTCTTGTATCTTTTCCACTTACATATGCCTCCCCATCCTTCCATGCAACCGTCTACCTCCAGGACTATGTAAGACCCTTCTGGTGCTACTTCCAAGTCCGGTAGATTCTGTACGAGAGCCTTTATCTTCTTTACAAGCTCCCAGTCTGAAGGTCGAAACCTTTTATCTGCTTCTGGGCTGGTCTTGTTGTATAATGGTCCTACCAGTGTGCCCAGATTTGGAATGTAAGGTCTGGCGTAGTTAAGGATTCCTAGCCAAGATCTTAATCCCTTCTTTTCCTTCAGGTGTTCATCAGGGAAATCTGCAATCTTCTTGATGATGTTCTCCTGAAGTTTTATCTTCTGATTTCCTAGTACTGCTCCTAGGAATTCTATTTCTGGTACTGCGACTTTCATTTTCTCCTTTGAAAGCACGAGCCCATTCTCCTGACATCTTCTTAAAACCTCTTGTAAATGTTTTGCATGTTCCTCCTCGGTTTTAGAAAATACTAAGATGTCATCTATGTAGACTGCTACATAGTTCTGTGTGCCTCTGAAGCAGTTATCCATTTTTCTTTGGAAGACTGCTGGCGCATTCTTGAGTCCGAATGGCATTGCTAACCACTCATAAAATCCTCCTGGTATGAAGAACGCCGTCCAGGGAATTGACTCTTCTGTCATGGCAACTTGATGGAAACCAGCCTTTAAATCGAACTTTGAATAAATCTTACTGGTTCCTGCCTTCTTTAGAATCGTATTGATTCCAGGTAAGGAATACTGGTCTTTGTGCGTATTTGCATTCAGAGTTCTGTAGTCAAAGACCATACGCTCCTTTCCTTTCTTCTCCTTCCCCGTCTTGGGATCTATGGAGGTACCCGACAGTACAATGGCTGCCTTGGTTCGGTGTCTGCTTTTGCTTGGCCTGATTACACCGAGTTTCAGCAAAGCCTCCGTGTGTGCTAGGTACTTCTTTTCCTCAGCTGGAGTGACATGCTTCATTGGCTTGTCTTGTATCGTAATGTCTTCGTTAATAATTTCAAGCCTACATACCACTTCATTCTTTGCCCAGTGCTTTAGTGGGTCTGTTCCGATTATCCCTTGCCCTTCTAGCTGCTGAAGAAGAGGCTGGAATCGGTTCTGAAAGCTCGGAAAAGTTTTTCCGATATTGAAGCAGACGAGTTCCTGGATGATTTGAAACTCCTGCTCTTCTAGATCAAGCTCCGGTATTGCACAAGTAGCTTGATATTCTGCAGCTGTCTGAATGCTGGCTGTGTTCTTGTAGAAAGTGACTATGTCTCCTTCTATTCTGACTCCTCCTCTCATGGACCTGATGAAGTTGCAGCCTACAAGCATTTGTACGCCACCAAGCTCCTTCATTTCCATGCAATAAGTGAAAGGGATTCTGAATTTTTCTGAACCAATCTCCATATATCCTTCTTTCACTTTGTATGTTGCTAGCTGCTGGCCTCCCACTCCATTTATGCTGATTGGGGAGTACATCTTTTCTCTGGCAGCTGCTGGAACTGCGGTAGTTTGAATACAACACTTTGACGCTCCGGTGTCTAGAACCGCCCAAATGCTGAATTCTGGTACTCCAGTAACATGGAATTTCACCTGAAAGTTGTACAGGCTATTTATCCTTGTTGCTGCAGCATACTCTGTTACTACCATAGCAGTCTCTGAGTCTTCTGCTATCACGGGGCTTTTCCCATTTGATAGTTCTTCAAAATCTTCTCTGAGATTTTCTTCTAAGGCTTTCTGTAGACGCCTGTTTTCTTGTTGAAGTACTTCTATCTTCTTGTTTAGGTCGTCACAGTAAGCAAGGAGTTCTTTGATAAGAACATCCTTTTCTGCTTGTTCGGGTTGCTTTGCCTCTTGTTTTGCTGTGATCCTTCTTTTGAGGTAAGAGAACGAGCATAGACCACATGCAGTCAGGTGGCACTTTTCGCAGTGTATCCGAACAATCTCAGTGGTTTTGATTTTACAGAAGGAGCAAATTATGTGCTCCGTCCACTGATTCTCAACCAGCTCATGTTCACATGTCTCCTGGTTTTCTGCAAGCTTTACTCTATATCTCCAACCATGGTTTTCTTCCTTTAACATGAAAGCAGTTTCAAATGGAAGTTCCATAGCCAAGGTTGTCACCTGTACGGTGTTGCCTGCTTCTCCCTCTGAATAGCTGCAGATTGCTTCGCTATCAGGGTCATTAAGGTCTACCGAAACAACATCCCAGTCCTCCGGTAGTTCTAGGTTTTCTAGGACCGCTGCTCTTGCAATATCTCCATTCTTCCTTCTGCACTCTCGAGCATAGTGTCCTTCTTCTCCACAGATGAAGCATTTACACTTTCTCATCGGTGGCTTCTTTCTTTTGAAAACTCGCACATGAGAGTCATGTGGTTTTCCTTTGTAATTCTGTGCCTTCCGTAACCCGTATTTCCTTGTTCCTTTGCCATAGAAACCAGGCAGGGGGATCTGTTTGCAGAACGACAGATCCTTCAGGCTTCTCTGCAGGGCAGCCTTTTTGCAGACTCCCGTTAAGTATTCGTGGGCGAATACTGCTCTAGGAAAGACGCCAACTATGTTTCCTGGAAACCTTTCTTGGAACGCCTTTTCTAGTTCTTCTCCGATGATCGGCGGCATCTTCCGGAAGAATTTGTTTGAAAGTTCCTCCCCGATGTACATTCTTCCTGATTCTGCTGCCAATGTAATATAGTCACTGATATATCTGTAAATATCAGCAACTTTCTCGCAGTTCAACCTCTCCAAATCTTGGTAGGCTCTGCGCTGCTTGATCGTTGAACCTTGGTAGGGATCGTTCAACGTAATTATCCGTCGCACTTGAGACGTGATATTCTGTGGGTCATCAGCAATGTTAGCAAGGTTCTGATATTCTTCTGGATATGCTGACCTCCATTGCTGGAACATTAATTTCTCCTTATGGCCTAGCAGATTTTCAACATACTGAACCTTGGCGGTGTTGTTGGTCCAGACTCGCTCGTTGACCATATTGAGAGTAATGCTCTCCCATCTAGCGATTACTTCCTCCCATCGATCCATTTCAAATGGCAAAACAAGCATTGCGCCTGTTTGCTGCTGCGCGGATGGCAACTGGAAGTAGTCATCTCCGTAGCGCCGTCTTGATCCTTGGATCAGTTGCGGTGTTACAGCTATCTGAGGTGGGATCCTACTCGTCCCTTCTCCATTTCCTGGGGCTGGTGCAAAGGTTGGTGGCCCCATGGATTGGTCTCTGGGTGGTGTATAATCCACCACTTCTGACATTAAGGCCGAGGCCTTTTCTGCGTTCCTTAATAGCTTTGTAAGAGCTGGATACTCCATTTCATCAAGCTTTTGCTCCAAAGCCATGAGAACTTCTGCTTTTTCCTCTACCACCCCACCACGCTCCGTGAAGCACTCTGATGCAAATGGGTTGGTAAAAGGTTCTGGGTCAGATTGATCCCATTGTGGGAAATCTGAGCTGCTGCTAGAGGGTTGTCCGAGGTACTGCAGGTAGGTTAAAACAAATGTAATCTTTCAATGAATAAATTGAAATATTTGATTTTTCAAAGAACAAATTGATAAAACCAAAATCTTTAAGGGACTAATGATATACATATACATTTATCGATAATTTATTAAAAAAATTGTTATTGTTAATCCAACCATTGAATTAAAAATTAAGTATCATATCAATTTTTAATGCTAAATTTTATAAAGGTAAAAATATATGTAAAGTTCGTATAGTTTCACTCAATCGTTATAATGGTACGCGTGATGTTGATTAAGATACTCCCCTAATCAACATACAAATCTACCGCAGCATCACACGTGTCAAAGTAATGTGTTGATTGCCATGTAATCAATTTCTCTCTCTGTTAAACACATTAGAATCTGCCATGGTGACCTCGCAACAGGGGCTATCTCTGTCACGTCCCAAATTCGAACATATGACTAACATGTCATAGAGTTACACTCTAGCTATAAGCTTATACTCCCATCACCTATTACCCCAAACATGCACAAAAGCACAATCTAAACATGAACTTTTTGTTTGATTCAAATATGCCAAGATCAAATTATAATCCTCTTGTATTTTCGGTTTTTCTATGTTAATTATATTCACATAAAGAATGCAAGAATTACATGTCAAAAATAATGTAAATATGTTATACATATAACTCCCAACACAACCTCTCCCTCCTAGGTATCCTATTCGACTACAAAGCATACTCTACATACATCAAAAGGAAAGACTAAAGATACCAACTCCAACGACAGGAAAGGTTGGGCACTTCAAACATTTGCAATTCCTCATGCAGATGTATTTCTACAATCATGATACCTGAAAAATGTTAAAAACGAGGTGAGATAAATATCTTAGTGAATAAAGTAACATTACAGAACAAGGATCTAAGTCACCTCTTGTTCACAAGGATCCCAGATCAAGCACAAATAAATACAAATCCAGTATACATATGATCAATCCCACTTATGCGAAGTAAACCCTACAAAGGATATATTAACTCCACCCCCCCCCCCTTTTTCCCATTCGAGTCCCCAAACCACAAGCCACATGCATTCCCCAAGTACACAATACAAATTTCCAGCGTACAATCATAACACTAGGTGTGTATTTCACTCTCATCTATACATGTCAAAACAATTCCAGCATAAATAAACCAAATCAAGGCACAACATTAACATCTATAAAATATGAAGTCCCAAAAATGCATCACAGTGGTCCCATGAACTGAAGGCCAAGACCCGAAGGCCGGTTCATTTTATTCCTATGACCCAAAGGCTGTAATATCTCATCCCATGGCTCGAAGGTCGATTCATTATATTCTTATAACCTAAAGGTCATAATATCACATCCCATCCCACAAACACAATCACATGCACATTCACAATCACATCTCGTACAAGACAACAATCATGGGCCAACACATAAAGTTATCACAGCCACATAGTCATGATATCTCAATATGGAAGAATTCCTCTTTAGGATTCAACTCCCTTCCCTTCTCATATGTCTCTTCAAGTATGTATATATCGTGTGCATGACGAAAATCACAATTAAAAGATAACAATAGGCAAATGATATAATCAAGCATATCAGCAATCAATTAACAATCATCCCTTCCACACATAAATTATGGTTCGGGTATACTCACCCGTTTGTCATTTTAGTATTTCCGATCACACATATGCTTGGATCACAAAATTACTAATAAACATAAGCAAATAGCATCATATAAGGAATTACCTCTTAATCCAAGCTATGTATAGCTATCCACTCACCTAAATTCTTTACGCACTTTGTATGTTGAAGGGTTGTTGCAAGTGGATTTGGATGCCCTATATGCTTCTGATATAAGAAAAACAAGAGTCAATTTCCCCCTCATTTTCATCTATTCTAAGCGTCTATTCGAGAGCTCCCGATCAACTAGCAGCCCCATGCCAGTCGACTGGCTTGCTCCTCCCAGCCCCAAAACTCAACTTAATTAAGGTCCTAACCTAACTTAAGTTTACCAATAATGATCCCAAAAGGTTTGATAACTTCTATATTCTTTTTAATAGTTCTTATCCAAACTTACAACTCAAATTTAACCCAATTTATGTGCTAGATTTCAGTAAGCTCAGCACAAAGGGAACTAAAAACATTGACAGCATTCATGAACTTTTACCAACAATATTTGAAGCACAATTTTCTTTTCAGTCCAGCCAAATTTAGTTACTCATAAAGCACAAGAAATGACTCTTTTAAGTTTTACAGAAAAACCTCAACCCAATACCCACATCAGCTCGGTTTACATTTCTCCTATGAACAACCCAGAATAGAATAAATTCATCATCAAAACCAGCAAAAATTGACTCATTATCCAGGAAACAATAGAACAGACAACATTGAAAAGAGTTCACGGCCAAAAATTACATAGACGAAAAATCGTGAGAGTACCATTCGATGAAATGCTCTGGTTTCCACTCCCCTCTCTTTGCCCTTCATCCTCATCTTCCTTTCCCAACTAACGCACTGTCATCCCAAGAATTTTGGTTTGGAGGAAAAATCTCCCATCACTCAGTCAGACTCGAAAAACCCACGAGAGAGAGGACGAAATAATTAAATCAAGTTGTCATTTTTCCCTTACTTGACACAAGATTGGTTCACCATCGGGAACCACAGCTTCGACAACCTCCACGACGAGAGCCACCGCGAACAAGCAACAACAAAGGGAAAAGGATGAGACAACAGACACTTATGCGCTCATGTCTTTGTCTTTCTTGCTCTCGACCAGCTCCGCCTTCGCTTATGAAGGAAAAGAAATGGGGAAAAGGGTTGCAGGAGGTGGTCGCCGGTGGAATTTCGACCAGAGAACAATGGAGGTCACAATGGTCTATCAACAAAGCTCCTCCTTCGGCTCTCATCCTCGCTCACGATGCTCTCTCCCTCGGCCTCTAGTATCACTGCACAGAGATTCCTCCAGAAGCTTAATTTCAACATGGGTGGAAGGGAGAGCGCCACTTGTCCCACTCTCCTCCTCACACATGTCCACCTTTTAGAGTAAATTACATAAAATTACTCTCTCTTAAAACAAGTTTTCCCCTGGATCCTTAAAATCTTTGTAAAAATTCCTAATCACCCTCAAGGATCCAAAATTATTTTATAATTCCCTTGACTTACTTGTCCCAATAAACCCAAGAGCTGCATATTGTCCAAGAGTTTCAAATAAGTTACTAAAAATTATTATCATTATTTTAGTTTTCAATTGAACCCTTCGTCAAGGATTTATCTTATCATTTCCCCTGTTTTGGGCTTACATATTAAGTTTTTAACAACCTCCCAAATACACACATGCAGTGTGTATTGAAATTTTTCTCTCACAGCAAAAATAAATTTCGTACATGATTATATACCAACTAAGGTATTATAGTCTCTTTACCGCTGGGCGATCCTCTCCAAATCGAAGTGCATCATCAGTGCTTACTCTCGCCACTTCCTCGCTGTCTTTGTTATCTTCCTCGTCCCCTTCTCATTCTCATTGTCTACCCAACCTTCCAGCACCTCACCGATTCCTTCACCAACAACTCCCAGATCCTCCTCCGCAACACTTTTCATTTCCAAGGTCCACTACAACCCCTTGTTTACGACAATACCCTTTTAGTTTCTCTCCTTTATTCCTTGTTCGTCTTTGTTTTCTCCCCTCTTTGTGATCGGCACCATCACCTATAGAGCATTGACACTCATCACCTAAAAAGCACCATCACCTACAGAGCTTCATGCATTTATGGTTCGAAAAATGAGAAAAGGGGATGTATAGGTATTGGATGAAGGGAAGCCGAGAGAAAAGTTGATGAGTGTTGGTGCTCTGTTTTTTCTCCTTCTCTCTCCTTTGTGATTCTCTCCCTCTCTCCTCTGCGATTCTCATCTCTGTTTCTCGCTCTATCCGTCCAAGTCTCTCGTTTCGAAGAACCACCTTGTACTAGAACAGAAAAGAAGAAAGGAAAACAGAAAAAAAAAAAACTAAGTGGCGTATATTACTTTAACACGTGTGATGCTGACGTAAACCTATATATTGATGAAAGCAGCTTAGTCAATATCACACATATTATGATAATTGTTAACCAATCTTTAATTAATATTTGGGATCAATCTTTATGTTTTTAAAAATTATATAGATTAAATTTTTAGTTTTTAAATTATAGAAACTAAATTTATGGATTAGTGAAACTATAAAGATTTTAAATATATTTTTATTTTTTTATAAAATCCTAATGAGTATAAGTACGTAACAAGTAATCAAATAATTCATAGTAATTTTTTGATGTATTTATAGAGTACCAAGCAACTTTAATTTAGTATAAAATTTTAAATTTAAATTTATTTAAACTAATTTTTCTGTTTATTTATTCTTCTCAATCTCAACATATCCAAATGGTAAGTACTTATTATTTTACATGATGGTTTTTTTTTGGCCAAAGTATATATCACTTTAATTTTCATTCATACTCTTAATATTTATTTTTGGTCAAATCTCTCTCTAATTTTTCTGTTTATTTATTCTTCTCAATCTCAACATATCCAAATGGTAAGTACTTATTATTTTACATGATAGTTTTTTTTTTGGCCAAAGTATATATCACTTTAATTTTCATTCATACTTTTAAGATTTATTTTTGGTCAAATCTCTCTCTCTCTCTCTCTCTCTCTCTCTCTCTCTCCCCCCCCCCCCCCCGCGCCTCCTTCCCTGTGTTTCTAAAATCTTTTATAAGCTTGTTATCTTTAAATCCTCCTCCTTCTCCAACTTCATCAAATCCTCCTGCAGCGCCACCCAATGCCCCTGCCTCTGCGTCGAATCCTAGATGGAAAACGAATCAAATCATGTGGGATTGGAAGAACAGCAAGAATGTCAATGAGAAAGTAAGACGACAGATGCCTCCTCGCTATGGCCCAGCCATCTTCAACCAAGATACGTCTTCCAAATACTCGAGAAGAGGGAGCATTGAATCCAGTAAGAAATTGGAATATTATGTGGATTATATAAAAAATATCATAGAAAGATCGTAGAACAGTAGCTGCAATCTCCATCTTGTGGTCCAATGAAAGGCATTTCTTCTCATCATCAATTACGGGGACATAAAATAACAAAGGATCTAATGATACAGCAATAAGACATGATATTACAAAAATCTTGTTCCACTTTTGAAGGAATGAGCCCTGCGATTCAAGGATCTTCTTTCTACAATTAAAACTTCTACCCAGAACACTATTGTAGTGAAAAGATTTGAATGAATTTTTAAATCTCTTTATCCTCTCAGAACCAGATTCCAACCCTCTTTGAAGTTTCATAAAAACTGACTTTAGCGAAGTTCTAATTCCCCCTGATTATGTTACTTGCAGCAGGTATTGACTTTTATAACTCCTCTGTGAATTCCAATCTTGAAACCCGTACATTATATAAATTAATATAAAATTGAACTGTGATTCTAATCTCTCTTGGAACAAGAGATCCAAAATAACACGTGCTAAATAAAGCATCAAGGTTTGAAATTTACAGGTATTAGCAACTAGGAAATTTCAAACAACTTTGATGTGGAAGAGTGGTGACTCAGAGAGTGGCTCTGACAAATGAGAGCAACATAGTCTCAATGGCAATTTACTGTCACTCCATATTGTTTAACCTTTTGTAATAATATGGTGTTAATTTGCAGAAGATTCATGGCACTGCTCCACCAGTGTCAGTGGCAATCCATAGGATCATCATGTTTTGATTCATCTTCCACCGAGGATTTGATGCAAAGCCGGGTATTGGGTGGCGCTGCAGGAGGATTTGAAGAAGTTGGAGGAGGAGGTGGATTTAAAGGTAACAAGCTTATAAAAGATTTTGGAGAAAATAGAAACAGGTGGAAACAAAGAGAGCAGACAAGGAGACAAGAGAGAGAGCAAAGAAGGAGAGAGGGATGAAGAGTATTTTTGATATTTTAGGACATATATGATAAAACATAAAATATGTGGAATATATTTGACCAAAAATAAATGTTAGGGACATGAATGAAAATCGAGATAAACTTTGGCGACATGACATATACTTTTGCCTTTTTTTTTTCTAGTTTAAGTATTGACTTATCATTTTAAGTAACAAAACAATGGGTTTTTTTTTTGTCTTTTTATTTATATTTTTGCAACAAAAGATATGTTAGATGTGTTTTTACATTAATTTGGCATATTTGTAGTTTGCATGAACAAGTAGTGCAAAGATTAAACAAGAGTTAATAGAAGGGTCATGTTACACAAAATTAAAAGTTTTAAAAGAATTATTGTCAAATTTTAAAATTCACAAGATAAATTGTTGAACTTGAGATCGATGTTTTTGGGCCCAGATGGATCGACCTGGATCCAGTGACCTAGGTCTCGAGCTGGGTCATATGTTTAGACTAATTTACATGTGAATTGGCTTTGACCTGGTCAACTCGGCCAGGTGAAAGCCGACTCGGGCTTTAATCCAGTTGATCCAGACCTCTTTTTTATTTTTTTAATGTTCAAATTTGTATGAAAATTTAAAAAAAAATGTGCACTTATCAAAAATCAAACTCTATCCCCCCACCTATAGATTGTGTGTCTAGTCTTGCTATTAACTTCTTCTTAATATATATGGGTGAAATACTATATATATATATATATATATATATATATATAAGGTACTAAAATTATTCTAACCCTAAAACCAAAATGTACATATTACAAGATGACAAAAACTAAATGGAAAAGACATTTGATTTAACAAAAATTAAGTATATTATTACTAATGAATTAGGAGATAAGAAAAAAATAATTATATTTATATAATTATTTGATGTAAAAAAATTAAATCAAGAAAAAATTGAAAAGCATAAACAAAAAATTTTATATAATCATCTAATATAAAAAATAAAAATCAAATATTTTTAAAAAATTATTTGCAATTTTATGACTAAAAAAATTATTTATGGATATTTGTATTACTAATGACTATGATTTTAAGAATTTAAAGTGTGAAATTTGTGTATAAATTATTTATTTTACTTAGTTTTAAATTTATTTGTAAACAAATATATATATATAATTTTTAATTTTTTAATTTATTTATCCAATTCAGCAATTGACCTGACAATTGAACTAGTGACATGGAGGCCAGCCAAGGCCAATGACCAAGCCGGTTCCAAAAACATTACTTGAAACATATTTTTGACCCAGTTGAAAAAAGAATTGGGTCACATAAGGGATTGTTTGGTTCAACGGAAGGGAGGGGAGGGAAGAGATTTTAATGGAGGGGAAGGGAGGAGAGGGAAAATAAAATTTATTTGTTTGGTTTGTTCGAGGGAAGGAGAGAAGAGGGAAAATAAACTTTCTTTTGTTTGGTTTGCAAGGGGAGGGAAGGGAAAAAAAAAAATAAAATGACTATTATAGTCATTTGATAGTATGACCAACAAAACATGACAAATTTGTTATCATTTATATTCAAATAAGTTAGTTCATTTATTATGGTGAAATAATATTAGATTTTAATAGTTTTAATTTAATTAATCTAAAAAGCATCTCAAATATATAATATTTTTTAAAAATCATATAAAATTTTAATTTTATTATTATCGTAATAAGAAAAGAAGCTAAATAATTTTATTGTTAGAAGAAACAAAAAAATAATTAAGTATAATTTAACTAACTGATTAAAATTCTATGTTGGTCTCTCACATATGTCCTTTTTTTAATTTGGTCCTTCATAGATTTTCATTCTCAATTTGGTCCCTTACAGATTGATATGCTATCAATTCAGTTTCTCAAAAAAATTATATTCTCAATTTGGTCCATCATAAATTAATATGTTATCAGCTTAGTCCCTCACTTATTTTCATTCTCATTTTTATCCCTAATAAATTAATATATTATCAATTTAGTTCTTGTTTTGCTGACCATAACTTTTGATGGTAACAACTTTTGATAAAGGGACTAAATTGATAACATAAAAATCTATGAGGGACCAAATTGAAAATAAAAATATGTGAGGATCTAAATTAATAACATATCAACATATTGAGAATGAAAATCTACGAGAGACTAAATTGATAATATATCAATCTATAAGGGACCAAATTGATAATGAAAATTTGTAAATGACTAATTTGAAAAGAAAGACATCTGTGAGGGACCAAAATGATATTTCGATCCTTATTAATTTACTCAATTTATTATTATTATGATTTTTTTTGTTATCCTTTATTATTTAGTTATACATATAATATATTATTTACATATAATAATAATAATAATAATAATAATAATAATAATAATAATAATAATAATAATAATAATAATAAAACTTTTATATAGTCAAAATATATTAGTAACATATTATTTAAGAAGCAAAATAAAAGAATTTAGAAGGTAATCTTAGTATTAAAAAAATTATGAAGGGCACTTATGTCTTTTATATTATTACAATTTTCCTTCCCTCCAAATTCCTCCACTTTTGGAGGGAAAGAAAACAAGAGGGGGGGAGGAATTTTTCACTTACTTTTTCTCTCCCCTCCTCTCTAACTAATCAAAACAAACAAGGCTAAATTAAAAAAATCCCTCCCCTCCCATCCCCTCCCATCCCATTCCCTCCAACCAAACAACACGTAAATGTTAGTTTGATTAGCGTAATGAAAAGGGAATCAAAACAGTGGAAGTGAAATAGCTAGTGGGATAATGTACACACAAACAGGGATTCAAAACATTTTCCCTTCTCATTCTCTTCTTGATTTTTGGAGAAGAAATCTCTTATGCTTGATTCCTAAAATTGATAATGCTCACACGGTCTTTCACTATAGACCTCTAGGTCTTTGTATAATCCACTACAAAATGCTTGCAAAAATTATAGTAAGTAGAATAAAGCCTTATCTCCCCTTTCTAGTTTCACCCTTCCAGGGAGCTTATACACTGGGAAAGCACTACTCTAACTTATTTCTAATAGTGCAAGAAACCATGCCTTCAATGAACTACTTGAAATCCTCAAAAGGTTGGTTGATAATTGAAGTGGATATTAGGAAAGCCTTTGACATAATCTCTTTGAATTTTATTGAGGAAATACTTTCCAATCGAAATTTCCCCCACAATTTAGAAATTTAATTATCTCTTGTTTAAGAAATGTAAGTTATACCCCCATCATTAATGGAAAAAATGCAATCATTCAAGCCTTTTAGGAAAATTAGGCAAGGCGACCCAATCTCTCCTTGTATCTTTATTTTAGCCATGGAACTCCTAAATCACTTGGTCCAAGACAAGATTAATACTAAACAGTGGAATCCTTTTAAATTTAAAAATAAAGAATAAAAAATCTCTCACTTGTTCTTTGCGGACGACATCCTCCTTTTTAGTAAGGCCAACACCAATAGGATCCAAGCTATAAATGATTTTCTCATGAATTTTAGCACCATTAAATCCTGACAAATCAAAAGTGTGGTTCTCAAAAACAGTAGACATCAACAAAATATTGTTCTTTCAAAACACACTAAACATAAGGCCTTCCATGGACTTAGGCTTCTATTTAGTTTACCCTTTAAAACCAACCTATAAGAAGTCAGACCTCAACTTTATTGTAGATAAGCTAGATAGGAAACTTCAAGGTTGGAAAGCAAGCCTTTTGTCCAAAATAAGAGGAACCGAGCTCATTAATTCCACAATTTCAAACTTGTCCAGTCATATCATGAAAACATTTCTTGATGTGAACCCAACAATTACATTGGATGATCAAGAAGTAGATCCATTGTATATTACAAGTGGGCCAATTACACGAGCTCGGGCTAAAACAATAAAAGAGACATTAAATGGGCTCGTTCAAGAATGGATGAAGCAAATTCCATTTGAATGTATGTTAAATAATGATCAAAATGTGCTCAACATCATTTGGGCTGAAAATGGAGTTGCTAAAGGGATTTTGGGCCAGAACACTACAAATTAAAGAGATTGGTCCAAGAGCTAAACATGGACCAATAGAATTTGGGCTCAATTATATCCATTTGAGTTGAAATTCATGTTTTGTAATTTTCTTTTATTTTTGTACGAATTTTAACTTCTAAATGGTCTTTAGTCAATTATGAATCATGTGCATTAAATGCACAATGTTTCAAAGTCAAGATAGGTGGATATTTATTTTCAAAATGCATTAAAAGCATTGTATCCAAAGTCAAGATAGGTGGGCATTTATTTTCATGTGCATTAAATGTATGTATCTTCAAGTCAAAATAGGTGGGCACCTTTGTCTCTCCATCCTATCTATAAATACCCCCCAAGCTTATTGTAATAATCAGATTTGAGTTTATGAAAACTTGCATTCAAGTGTTTTCTCTCATTGTGTGAGAATTTATCTTTCTTTCTTTGCTCTTGTGAAACCTTGCTTTGTCAATCTTTTTTATAAGATTGGTGATTCAAATTCACAAAAGCCCCCAATTTGTGCTTCAACCCAAGTGCGTTGTTGTGTGGATTGGTTCAATTCGTGTTCGTGGTTGAACAAGCGTTCTAAATAGTAGGTCACGTTCTATATAACGTTGGTTGACTATTTGCACTTGTTAGGTCATTGAACCACTCCAATTCCTTCTTCAATTCTGGAGTGTGTTGTTCTTATTTTTCTTTTGTTAAGTCTTGAATTCATTTATCGCCTACGCCGTGAAAATCAAGCAACCCTAAGGATTTTCCTATCATTTCTCCTCCCAAAAAGCATTCTTACAAAAATAGAAAGCAAAACTAGGTGCTTTTTCTGGGGTCATACGAATAATGTTAGAATAATACACATTATAAGCTGGGAAAAAATAACAAAACCAAAAAATCTTGGAGGATTAGGCATAAGAGCAGCAGAACACCAAAATAAGGTTCATCTTTTAAACCTCCTTTGGTGGTTCTACCATTCACAAGACAAAATCTGGACTCAAATCCTGAGAAACAAATATGGGGATAGCCTTTTTAAAAAAGAAATCAATCAAATCTTACAAAAGTCTACAAACAATTATACCTTTATACCAATCTTGTACAAGAACCATTATAGGATATGGTAACAAGACCAACCTTTGGTGTGACACATGGCTGTCCAAAAGCCTCAGGCAAAGTCTTATTGGTCCCCTCCCTCATAATGAAGAAAATAAGATTGTTAATTCTATCATTCAAGGAAACATAAACCGATACTTTTGGAACATGGATCTCCCTTTTCAAATTCTTCAAGAAATCAAAAAGGAAATTTATGCACAGCCTATTGCCCATCACCAAGATCTTGCCCCGCAACAAAAACATCTGGAAACTCACAAAAAATGGAAACTTCACTTCGAAGTCAGCTTATTATTTTATAGCAAGCAACACAACCCCTCAAATCACTACTCATAATGTCTAATCAAAATATGAATTGGATCTAGAAATCACCATGTCATCCTCATGAACAATTTGTTTCTATGGCAAGCCTACACAAATAGCCTACCAATAAACATAATCCTTTTCAAAGGCTCTAGCACAAATAACAATCTTTGTCCTATATGTAATATAGAGCCAAAACTCATCTTCAGGCCCTACGAGACTGTTCCCGAACAACATCAATATGGGAATCCCTCAACCTTCCTCAGGACTTCTTTCAAAAACAATATAAAGAATGGTTCGTTTCTAACAGCGATAGCAACACAACATCTACTTTTCGCATTCCATGGCAAATCATCTTCATATATGCTATTAGATCCATCTGGTTGTTCAGGAACAAAATAATCTTCCATAACATCTCCCCCTATCCAAAAATTCAAAAACCAAATTGTCTTTAATGATGATGACTACTAGACATATTCTTCAACCTCAAACGCTACTCAATCCCAATCCCATTTTGATGGTCCTCAACTCTCTGTATTGGCATGGAAATTTGGGTTGGAGTAAGCTTAACGTAGATGGATCTGCAAAAAGGAACTTTCTGGCTGCAAGAGGATTGATAAGAAGTGATCAAGGATAATGGATAATAGGATTCTTCAAATTTATAGAAATAAGAACACTTGTTATGGCAAAAGCTTGGTCTCTATACACAAGTTTAGATATTGCTCTTTCCGTCAACATCAGGAAACTAGTAATTAAACTGGATTGTTTGAAAATTTTTAATCTCTTGACTGGAGGTCTAAATGATCTTCTTCCTTTGGCCTTTTTAAATTTTAGGCATTTACTCGACAGATTTGAAGACTTCAAGGAGACAGAACAAATGTGCAAATCTTCTAGCAAAAGAAATAAGAAGATCTCATTACTCTCTCAATACCCATCATTTTGCTCCTCACTTTGTCTATGTTGCCTACTTATTGGACTTACAAAATAGCTAGCCTTAATCTTAAAAATTCTATTATATATTTCTACTCCTCGCCAATTACAATACTCTTCAGGATGTATTTGGTAGGTCTTGTATTTGTCCCTCTTAAGGGAAAGACACAGACAGTTAGTTGTTTGCTCCTTACTTAATATAAACTTCACTTTCACTAAAAAATAATAATAATAATAAGCTAGTGGGATAAATGAAGAGAAAAGTAAAATGAGTATTCAATAGTGGACAGAACATCTATATAATAAACTAAAACAATTCCACTATAGGGCATTAGTTACATGAATATCATTAAATACTATATAATAAAATTAATAAATTAAAATGAAACATTAATTACATGAATTTGGAAAAATTGCATTAAAATGAATTTGAAAAAAAAATTGTTCTTATTAATTACACCACATTAAATTACATATATTAAAATAAATAAATTAAAAATAAAATATTAAATGAGTAGATTATGTAAATTACTAAATTTATTCTTATTAATCACCACATTAAATGCATTAAATAAAATTAGGGTGAATTCAAATTCAAATGGTAATGTAACCCTTTTGAAATGTGATTAGGGCTCAACTATCAATGCATATTCCTAGCATCTCTGAATTTAAATTATGTGAAGATTGCAACTATCAAGCAAATTGAAATTTAATTATATAATTGCATTCAAATAAATTGGACAAAATTGCATTAAAATAAATTTGAAAAAAAATTGTTCTTATTAATCACACCACATTAAATTACATATATTAAAATTAATAAATTAAAATAAAATATTAAATGAATAGATTGTGTAAATTACTGAATTCATTCTTATTAATCACTACTTTAGATGCATTAAGTAAAATTAAGGTAAATTCAAATTCAAATACTAAAGCAATCCTACTGAAATGCAATTAGGGCTTCACTATTAATGCATATTCCTGAAATTCATGAATTCAAATTCTATGAAAATTGTAACTATCATGTAAATTAGAATTTAATTATGTAAATTACTAAATTCATTCTTATTATTATTTAATTATTTAATCACACCACATTAAATGACATATATTAAAATTAATAAATTAAAATAAAATATTAAATGATAAATTTTGTAAATTACTAATTATAAATTAAATTATTCATGATTAAATTAATATATATATATATAAATGAATTTTTCGGTGGCTATAATAATTAAATAATAATTTAATAATTAATTACTACATTATATAGCATTTAATATATTCATATAAATAAATTAAATGACTAAATTAGGGTAAATTTCACTATAGGACTTGAATTGCCAGTATGTCATTAAATTAGATATAATAGAATAAATTTAAATAAATAAATTTGGTAAATTAATCACATTACATTAAATGAATTTAAAAAAATTAAGATAAATTACTATATATATAATTGCTATAATTATTACGCAATGTTTGTGCAAATTTCAAACAAATAAATCAATATGATTTTTTGTTTGAACAGCCGCATTAATTACACTCATTGACTGCTCAATCATTCAAATATGCATTGAGAGTTGACATAATAATTATAGCATCATTTCATTGTCCAATCCATGCATCTTTATTTGCCCCCAACACTATTTGGGTACCATTCCACTCTCCCACCCTCTCTGCCTCTTCATTTTCTTTTCTGCTCTCTTTCACCTCATACATGGATAAAGTAGTCAGTCTCTCCCTCTCTGTTTTCGTCACTGCTCTCATACTCAGAATGGTTGCTTCATGGAAATGTGTAAGATATTGCCTGGTGTTATTCTATTTTCCATTACTCAAGGTTATGTTCTTTTGTATTTCTGTCATTCTCTATAGGTTTGATACCATCAAAGAGATTTGTCCACCAAGAGAAAAGTGGAAGATTAAAACCAAAATTGTGCGCATGTATTTTATGCTTAAATATAACTCACTTGAAAAAGTTAATAGCACAGAGATGATTCTACAAAATTCACAAGTGTTTTTGCTGTCTTTTATTTTTATTGTTTTTGTTATTTGGGCATAGTTTTTGGTTCATATAATTTTTTCTTTGTCAATTCTTTTTTTTAGGAATATAGCATTCATACATCTGTCAAGCGGACTTTTATTAATAAGTTCAAGCACATTATTTTCAAAGAAGGTGTGTATATTATAATACGATTCAACATTGTTGGTAAGGACAGTAATAATTATTGTATCACCATGTATTTAAGATAAAATTTTTAATACTTCACTAAAGCCTGTTGAGTTGAAGATGACATTGCTATTATGGGCATAACTTTAAGTTTTATTCATTTGCAGATATCTCATCTCAACATGTTGATCAGAATTATTTGATTGATTTGTATCCTCTCTGTAAACCCATTATTTTTATCATATACAATTAATTATTCTTACAATATGAACTCGCAATTGTTCAGTGCACCTTTAATGTATTTTACAGATGTTATTGGCAAGCTAACTATTGTCAGAACTATTGAAGATATATGCAAGAATAGCAAAAAGAACAAAATGATAGACATTGAACTGTAAGATCTAGAGTAAATTAGCTATGTTTTTAATTTGTAATTATTTTGATTGTTTATGTTCATTAACTATATTATATCCTTCTAGTGCAATAAAGTGATTTGTACTCTATGAGAGAATTTTGCTAAGTAGATTGCATCGTACATGGGCTCTGATATTAATGGACCAACTATTGTGGTTGTTCAATGTAGTAAAATAATTTTTCAGGTTACATTCATAAATTTTATTTTTTGTAGTTTAAGTTGGTATAAGTTTTTGTTATAACATAACATAAGATTCTAAAATGTTAGGGTCATGACAGAGATTAAATTCTTTGAATGCTTTAAGGCTGTTAATCAACCCTGATATGGTAGAATGCTTTGATTATGTTTTAAAGTAATATTGTTATTTTATCCTTAATAAGTTATTATTACTTATCTATATTAATTATTATATATGTATTTGAAAGGTTTTTTTTTCATTTATGATTGTGGGTTTAAATTAGATTGTGATGTCTCAACTCAAATATCATGCCAACTTTCTACGCAATCATCTATATCTATTACTAATTAGTTCCTGCAAAAATATTCAAAAGTTTTGTTAGAGGCAAGTGAATTTCATTTCATTTTTTTTTCTTATTATTAATACATTAATCTCAATTTATATTACTCCTTATAGTAGTGTCAAAACGGGATTAGACCTATGGGCTAGCATGTGACTGTCCGTAAATGGACGGTCTTAGGCATCAAATTCTTTTTAATATTTCATATAAAAGTTGTTTTATATATATTCTTTTTACAATAACTCATTATTTTTGCATCTATTTCTTTTTATATATTTTATTCGTTATTATTGTTTTCGCACATGTATTCTTTTTCTGAGTTTTTGCTATAAACATAAGCAATTGCTTTTCTCATTTGGATTATATCTTGTAAATCTTATTTTTAGTTATGGTCAACTTTACGTTATCATCTAAAAAATGAAATATATAAAGGGATTAAAGATTTTGATATTTAACAAGTAGAGAATCCAGTGACAAGCACTACTAGCGTAGATATAAAAAAGTATTCCAAATCTATATATTAAAGGTCAATAACTTTTATTTCAACTATTTTTATCATTAGTATATTTATCTAAATTAATTCATATAATACCTTATTTTTGTTCTTCTGTTCATTTAATGTTATTCACATTCAATCTTTAAGGCAATTATATCTAATAAATCAGGAGTATATGTGTTTTAACATAGCTTGAATGCCTCATTATTTTTGTGCACGTATTTCTTTGTATGTATTTTAATTGTTCTTATTTATTTATTTGATAAGCAAAAATAGTGACATTTATGCTAACTCGTGCATCGCACGGGTCATAACATCTATATAATAGACTAAAATAATTCCACTCTAGGGCATTAATTACATGAATATCATTAAATACTATATAATAAAATTAATAAATTAAAATGAAACATTAATTACATGAATTTGGAAAATTTGCATTAAAATGAATTTGGAAAAAAAAATTGTTCTTATTAATCACACCACATTCAATTACATATATTAAAACAAATAAATTAAAAATAAAATATTAAATTAGTAGATTATGTATATTACTAAATTCATTCTTATTAATCACCACATTAAATACATTAAATAAAATTAGGGTAAATTCAAATTCAAATGGTAATGTAACCCTTTTGAAATGTGATTAGTGCTCCACTATTAATGCATATTCCTAACATCTCTGAATTTAAATTATGTGAAGATTGCAACTATCAAGCAAATTGAAATTTAATTATATAATTGCATTCAAATAAATTTGAAAAAATTATTCTTATTAATCACACCACATTAAATTACATATATTAAAATTAATAAATTAAAATAAAATATTAAATGAATAGATTGTGTAAATTACTGAATTCATTCTTATTAATCACTACTTTAGATGCATTAAGTAAGATTAAGGTAAATTCAAATTCAAATAGTAAAGCAACCCTTCTGAAATGCAATTAGGGCTTCACTATCAATGCATATTCCTGAAATTTATGAATGCAAATTCTATTGAAATTGTAACTGTCATGCAAATTGGAATTTCATTATGTAAATTACTAAATTCATTCTTATTATTATTTAATTATTTAATCACACCACATTAAATGACATATATTAAAATTAATAAATTAAAATAAAATATTAAATGATAGATTATGTAAATTACTAATTATAAATTAAATTAGTCATGATTAAATTAATACATATATATATATATATATATATATATATATATATATATATATATAAATGAATTTTTCGGTGGCTATAATAATTAAATAATAATTTAATAATTAATTACTACATTATATAGCATTTAATATATTCATGTAAATAAATTAAATGAATAAATTAGGGTAAATTTTACTATAGGACTTGAATTTCTAGTATATCATTAAATTAGATATAATAGAATAAATTTAAATAAATAAACTTGGTAAATTAATAAATTTGGTAAATTAATCACATTACATTAAATGAATTTAAAAAAATTAAGATAAATTACTATATATATATATATATATATATAATTGCTATAATTATTACGCAATGTTTGTGCAAATTTCAAACAAATAAATCAATATGATTTTATGTTTGAACAACCGCATTAATTACACTCATTGACTGCCCAATCATTCAAATATGCATTGAGAGTTGACACAGTAATTATAGCACCATTTCATTGCCCAATCCATGCATCTTTATTTTCCCCCAACACTATCTGGGTACCATTTCACTCTCCCACCCTCTCTGCCTCTTCATTTTCTTTTCTGCTCTCTCTCACCTCATACATGGATGAAGTAGACAGTCTCTCCTTCTCTATTTTCGTCACTGCTCTCATACTTAGAATGGTTGCCTCATGGAAATGTGTAAGATATTGCCTAGTGCTATTCTATTTTCCATTACTCAAAGTTACGTTCTTTTGTATTTCTGTCATCCGCTATAGGTTTGATACTATCAAAGAGATTTGTCCGCCAAGAGAAAACTGGAAGATCAAAACCAAAATTGTGCGCATGTATTTTATGCTTAGATATAACTCACTTGAAAAAGTTAATAGTACAGGTATGATTCTACAAAATTCACAAGTGTTTTCGCTGTCTTTTATTTTTATTTTTTTGTTATTTGAGCATAGTTTTTCGTTCATATAATTTTTTCTTTGTCAATTCTGTTTTTTTTTTTTAGGAATATGGCATTCATACATCTGTCAAGTGGATTTTTATTAACAAGTTTAAGCACATTATTTTCAAAGATGATATGTACATTATTATACAATTCAATATTGTTGGTAAAGACAGTAATAATTATTGTATCACCATGCATTTAAGATAAATTTTCAATACTTGAGTTGAAAATGACATTGCTATTCTAGGCATAACTTTAAATTTTATTCGTTTGCAGATATCTCATCTCAACATGTTGATCAGAATTATTTGATTGATTTGTGTCTTCTCTGTAAACCCATTATTTTTATCATATACAATTAATTATTCCCACAATATAAACTCGCAATTGTTCAGTGTACCTTTCATGTATTTTACAGATGTCATTGGCAAGCTAACTGTTGTCAAAACTGTTGAAGATATATGCAAAAATAGCACGAAGAATAAAATGATGGACATTGAACTATAAGATTTAGAGTAAATTAACTATGTTTTTAATTTGTAATTTATTTTGACTGTTTATGTTCATTAACTACATTATATCCTTCTAGTCCAATAAAGTGATTTGTACTCTATAAGGGAATTTTGTTAATTAGATTGCATCGTACATGGGTTCTAATTCTAATGGACCAACTATTGTGGTTGTTCAATGTAGTAAAATGATTTTTCAGGTTAAATTCATAAATTTTATTTTTTGTAGTTTAAGTTGATATAAGTTTTTGTTATAACATAACATGAGATTCTAAAATGTTAAGGTCATGACAGAGATCAAATTCTTTGAATGCTTTAAGGCTATTTATCAACCCTGATATGATAGAATGTTTTGATTATATTTTAAAGTAATATTATTATTTTATCCTTAATAAGTTATTATTACTTATCTATATTAATTATTATATATGCATTTGAAAGGTTTTTTTTTTCATTTATGATTGTAGGTTTAAATTAGATTGTGAAGTTTCAACTGAAATATCGTACCAACTTTCTACGCAATCATCTATATGTATTACTAATTAGTTCTTGCAAAAATATTCAAAAGTTTTGTTAGAGGCAAGTGAATTTCATTTCATTTTTTTTCTTATTATTAATACATTAATCTCAATTTATATTACTCCTTATAGTAGTGTCAAAATGAGATTAGACCTATGGGCTAGCCTGTGACTGTCCGTAAATGGGCGGTCTTGGGCATCAAATTCTTTTTAATATTTCATATAAAAGTTGTTTTATATTTTTTTTACAATAACTCATTATTTTTGCATCTATTTTTTTCATATATTTTATTCGTTATTACTGTTTTCGCACGTGTATTTTTTTCCGAGTTTTTGATATAAACATAAGCAATTGCTTTTCTCAGTTTGATTATATCTTGTAAATTTTATTTTTAGTTATGGTCAACTTTACGTTATCATCTAAAAAATGAAATATATAAAGGGATTTAAAGATTTTGATATTTAACAAGTAGAGAATCCAATGACAAAAGTATTCCAAATCTATATATTAAAGGTCAATAACTTTTATTTCAACTATTTTTATCATTAGTATATTTATCTAAATTAATTCATATAATACCTTATTTTTGTTCTTCTTTTCATTTAATGTTATTCACATTCAATCTTTAAGGCAATTATATCTAATAAATCAGAAGTTTAACATAGCTTGAATGCCTCATTATTTTTGTACACGTATTTCTTTATATGTATTTTAATTGTTCTTATTTATTTATTTAATAAGTAAAAATAGTGATATTTATGTTAACTCGTGCATCGCACAAGTCACAACACTAGTTTAGTTAATTTTACATAGCTATCAAGCATTCATTGTAAATTTTTTTAGATTGGGATTTAAGAGGAAGATCGGAATAAATAAATATAATTTTTGCTTGTTTCATTAAAAATTTAATAACAGGCAAGTAAAAAAGAAGAACTTCACAAAAGTCTCATTCATCATCAGCAAATGTCCATAATTTAGGATTATTGATTTGAATAAACTTGAATCCCAATTTTTGTAGAGAGTGAGAGATAGAGTTGGTACCGACCTGCTTCTTTTTTCCTACGGCATTGAAATTTGCGCTTAAAATCTGCACATTATAGATATAATTAATAATGGATTTATTTGACTATGAAATTGATCTTATTTAATTAATATATTAAAATAAATTATATATAGTAACCACCGACTTACATATTTTCTATTTTCCTTAGAAAATGTGGCTGTGCATAAGAGATTCAAACCTTATACAGCGTGGACCACTAGCCAAACCATTTATTATTAATCTGTATTATTTTTCATCTGAAACGTATCTCCTAAAAGTATATTTTGGATTTTCAAATGGACAAAATTTATTAGTGTCGGTTTACATATTTAGTTCTTAGAGTAATCTTGGTGGCTGTATTTGACCAAATGAAAGTTGCTTGTCCCATTTCCACACTTAAATTAATCTGATATACATTTTCTAGAAAATCATCTCAATTCATTAAGAAATTATACCTACATTCTAATAAGGATCCATAACGTCAAAACACACATTTTGGTTATTTGCTCAAAATACAATGAATTTGGCCTTTTCTTCGAAATTTGATAAATTTATTAAAATTATGAGTAAATTATTGATTTAGTCCAATGTCTCAATTTAATCTCTAAAAAATCTAGTATCTCAATTTGATTTTCAAATATTTATATTTATCTCAATTTAATTCTTCTATCAAAATAATTTTTAGCAATTAAAAGTTTGTGATTTGCCAACAGTAGATTTTATAGTTTAATAATGAAAGCGACCAAACTAAGACGCGTGTAATTTTTTAGAAATTAAATTAAAATATCTAATTTTTTAAATACTAAATTAAGATAATTATAATTTTTTTTAAGAATTAAATCGACAAGTTGCTCTAAGAATATTCAGAATCATGGAGTCCTTTCTAATGTCTCAAATATACTATTTTTTTTGTTAAAAAAAGACACCTAATTTGTACTGACGTTAGTAGACAGTATTTTAGTCAAAAAAATGGGGCATTAGGTTATCAAACATAAATAAAAAACAAATATAACAATTTTTTGAACAAAAATATAAAATTAAAATAAACTACTAAAACGTAGCAATTTCAAAATTATGTGTACAATTTAAAAATAAAAATTGACCATATAATTTTAAAAGCTTATAAAAAATACGAGCGGCTGTAATTTTTTTATATTATTTAGATGCAAGATTTTAAAAAACATAATAGTAGTTAAATCATGATTGAACTAATAATATTTAAAATATATATATATATATATATATGTGTGTGTGTGTGTGTGTGTGTGTGTGTGTGTGTGTGTGTGTGTGTGTGTGTGTGTGTGAAGACACTGATACATAACCATTAAATTCATAACTATTCACTAAATAATTATGTTTATCTTTTTTAAATATTAAAAAAAAAGTAAAATCTAAACACTAGCAAGCAAAAACAATCATAAAACTAAAAGATTAATACAAATTAGATCTAAAAACTAAATAAAATAAAATAAAAAAGACATCAAAATACTCTACGGTGTAGAAACGCGGCATGGTATGCAACACCGTATGCTTAGACAATTCTTTCTTTTGCCAGTTTTAAAAGTCAAATTGAACTAAAAAAAAACTAATTAATTTGCTAGTCTTTTAAATCGAGTGACCCGTTCAATTGTATTCTACTGTTGTTGTTGAGACATATGTAATCATGAAACCCTTGTAATGTACCTTTTTCTGCTTCTTCATATTATAAACGAATTTGGTTGAGTCAATTTGATCTGCTTCCACCTACACCTGCATTCCGATTCTCGAAGCAAATTAAAGGTCAACTTTGATAACCAGGCCTGAGTTACGATTTACGAAAACGTTTTCTTTCATCATCAATACCTTTGAATTTAATTCCACGGATTTGAAATCCCTTTGTCCTCATTCGCTGCTTGACCTGAGCCGTCTCACGTAATTCCGTCACTCAAATAATGTCCTTTTTTTCCACTATAAGACTCCACAACATTATGTCCAAAATGTTAAATTAGTAAGAAATTATTTTAACTCAAACAAAAATTTTAATTTTGAATTTTAAAAAATATAATTAAATTAAAATTTAATAAAATAATTTTGTTGCATCGTTACCTAACTCACCATAATTGTTTATCCAAAAAAAACACGTCCACAAAATGCTTCTGCGCTAATCTTGTCAACCTGCAACTCTTGCACCTTCAACTACTTGGAAAATCTGTCATATATATTATATCTATTAGAGAAAATTACTAATTTAGTCTTACAATATTACAACTGTCTCAATTTTATTTTTAAAAAATATAATATTTTAATTTAATCTTTAAAATTATTATTTTAATTAAAAAAATTTACAAAGAATGCGACTTTCTCAAAAGTTAAGTTCTGTTACTATAAAATTACTTCAATATTAATGTATATGATAATTAATAAAATAATTTATATAAATCTCAAGGATAAGCTTTTTATAGACTTAATTACTCTTCTTAATTTAGTTATTTTCATTCTTAAATGTCAAATTTTACTGTTGTCAAATTTTAAATTTTTTTGTTGTCAAAAATATTTTAATAAATAAATAAATAAAATTAAAATAAATATAATTTTTTTTAACGAGAAGACACTTTATCTCTAAAATATCAAATTAAAAATTATAATTTTTCTAGGACTAGTATTAGTGTGATTCTTATAATCCCCAGCCCCGAAAAGCATTCCCACTTCAACTTTAATTTTCATCTTTTTATAACCTGAAATCGTATAAAATGGAATATAATGATCTTGTTTTGGAGGGCAACACAAAAGTTCTCCATGTGCACCTGCTAGTGGCTGCCCTGAATATATAATAATATATATGATCGTGTATCAAGAGACGATGGTCCACTTACATAATTTGCAAGATTTTCCTAATCAATAAGATAGATATCTGTTACTTTAATTTCCTGGCAGAGATCATCGACGCTCACATTTAAATAAAATATATTGAGACCTCACCAATCCATACAAAGTTTTGAGTATCAACACAATCATATACCCTGTAGCACTTAAAGGTTAGCATCTCTCCAGGTGGCACTTTTTATAGTAAATTATTGATTTAGTATAATAAATTTCAATTGTATCAATTTGATTCTTTATTTTTTTTTGTTAAATTGTAAAATTTTTAATTGCTAAATTTTAAATTTTTTTTAACGTTGAAAGTCATGAATTTGATAAACAAAGAGAGTAAATTAAAATAAACACAAATTTTTAGAACAAAATGAAAGAACTATAATGTTTTAAGGATGAAATCAGTATTTTACTCCATTTTTTTAGCATCAAACACATGTAAATTCTATGTCTATGTGGGAGCTAGCTGATCTCAGACCTTATCTAATCAATAAATCTCTCTTGCTTCATTAGTTTATAATTCTCTTGTTATTTTTTGTTCCTACTAGAAGACAAAGCGTGACCAGTTAGTCCAGAAAAGCGAAAAGGAAAACAAAAGGGATGCCTTATGATAATTTATCTTTTGATGCCTGAAAAGCCCTTAATTATATCATTGGAAAAAAGAAACAAGTCTTTGAGTATTGAGATGCCACACACTCTTTTCTGAATTGTTTGTTCCTCCTTTTGTCTTTTTCAACCATACTCCCTTCCAAACAAACACACAAACCGACACCACTCCTTCCAAATAGCCAACCTCACCTCACCCAACTGTATCACCTTAACCTAATCCCACTTTTTCCCCATTTTTTTTTTAATTAATCCCCACCTCTATATATACACACACACACACACCCTCAGGCCTCAACCAAACAATATATTATTTACATATATGTACAACTTAAAGTTCCAATCTGTCAAAATGGCTAGCACCCTATCTGAAGCATACAGAGACCACCCTCAATACCTTCACCATATTATCCCCTTAGACTTCTCTTCCATTGGGAAGAGCTTACCCGATTCTCATGCATGGCCTCAATCCGACGACTCCGGGTCTGGGCCCGGGTCATCCATACCCGTAATCGACCTGATGGACCCGAATGCTGTGAAGCTCATAGGGGCTGCATGTGAGAAGTGGGGTGCCTTCCAATTGAAGAACCATGGGGTACCCCCGAGCCTCGTGGAGGAGGTGGAGATAGAGACCAAGAAATTCTTTGCTCTTCCTTCTGAGCTGAAGCTGAAGGCCCTGAGAACTCCAGAGGGAGCCACAGGCTATGGTAGAGCCAGGATATCGCCTTTCTTTCCTAAGTATATGTGGCATGAAGGTTTCACTATTATGGGTTCTCCTTTCAATGAAGCCAAACAGATTTGGCCTGATCGCTACGCACCGTTTTGG
This sequence comes from Biancaea sappan, assembly GCA_037074585.1. Classification (NCBI taxonomy): domain Eukaryota; kingdom Viridiplantae; phylum Streptophyta; class Magnoliopsida; order Fabales; family Fabaceae; genus Biancaea; species Biancaea sappan. The sequence goes on from CM073494.1 coordinate 39,519,319, forward strand.
TATGACATGCACTTCCATGCAGCTAGCCAGCCACGTACTCATTATCACATTCATGAATCATGATTTCAAACTTCAATTGCTTTCCTAGGTTTTTAGTTTTTCTGTTTTCGTAGAGGTTGGTAGGTTGGAGATGAGAGTAGATGTTGAAGTTCTAAAATATGCTTATGGCTGTTTTTTCTTACTAAAAAATAATAATTTTTTCTCCTCCATATAAAACAAATGCTTTTGTTATCAGTTCTTACCAAGATAATATATATGATTGAAACAAGACTGCTTGTTTGTCCTTATGCACACTATACCTTGAGTAAATTATATATTTTTTTAATTCGGTGTTTAAAAAAATTAGGCGTTTTAATTTAATTTTTAAAATATTACATTTATTTTAATTTAATTTTTTTATTGTTAAATTTTAAAATTTATCATTATTAAATATTAATTTTTTTTGTTGTCAAAAATCACATATTTAAGTATGAAACTGAAACAAACTCAATTTTTTTAAAAATTGAAACACTTAACTTTTAAAAAATTAAATTAGGATAAATAGAATTTTTTAAATTGAAATTAATAATTCTCTTTAAATCATTATATATTGCGTCAATCAAACATATCCATGCTAGTGAAAGTTAAGGATAGGGATTAGGAATCCTGTAGTCATTTTCCCTAAAAAGATTAATTAACATTAAATTGCTATAGTTAAACAACTCCCAAATATCCACTGAAGTTTATAATATCGCATAATTAATTTGTCTGATAGTTACATGCTTAATTTTATTTATTTATTTATTTATTTTTTTTTTTGGCAGTGAACTGATGGAACGCTATCAGAAGGAAATGAAATTACTAGCGGAGAAGCTAACTCGCATGATCTTCGCCTTCTTGGGCATAGCCGAGGAAGAAGCGAAGTGGGTCGGGTCAAGCCGAAGCACCGGGGCGGTACAGCTGAACCACTACCCGCGGTGTCCCGAACCGGCGCGAGCCATGGGCCTAGCGCCACACACGGACACGTCACTGCTGACCATACTGCACCAGAGCCAGACGGAGGGGCTGGAGATGTTCAAGGAGGGGGAGGGGGAGGGGGAGGGGTGGGTTCCGGTGCGGCCGGACCCACGCGCTCTGGTGGTGAACGCAGGCGATCTGCTCCACATAATGTCCAACGCGCGGTTTCCGTGCGTGCTTCACAGAGTGAGGGTGAATACGGTGCACCAAAGGTACTCCGTGGCGTATTTCTATGGGCCCCCTGTGGACCACGTGATGTCGCCTTTGGAGGGTGAGGAGATAGCACGGTTCCGTAGTGTCACCGTGAGGGACTATATCGGCATTAAGGCCAAGAATCTAGGCGATGCACTGGCTCTCGTTACCAATTAATTGACTAATAATAGTACTTTTTTAATTTGTCCATCCAATGTACTTTTTTTGTTTCCTAAAATATTGAGTAATCACCGATTTAGTTTCTCAAAGTAGTATAGCTAAATATTTTAATTCCATCCATGAAACATTAAAGGTATTGGTGCCTGAAGGGGGGAAAAAAAATAGGAATAAAAATAATATTGTTTGTTAATATATTCTGACTTTAAAAAAATACAAAAATTTAAGTTTAGTATTTTTTAAAAGGACAATTTAAATAATTTCTTACTATTTTTTTATTTCATTCAAGTAATTGAGAATGGGATGCTCGATTGGCTTACACATGCTCATCGTCGGATTAGCATGAATCCCACTCGTTCACGTGGGATGCACATCGATCAGAGTTTGTGTACCTAGTAGGTGCCTCCAGTCCCCCTCAATTCCAACCTTCCCACATTTGGTACAAAACATGTTGTAAGTGTTTTAATTTAATTTTTAAAATATTATATCAATTTGTTTTAGTTTAATTATTTTTGTTACTAAATTATAAAATCTTTTATCAAATTTCAAAATATTTACTATCAAAAGTTATTTTGGTAATAAAAATAATGACATTGAAACGAATGTAAATTTTTAGATATTAAATTAACACAATTATAATTTTTGAAAGATCACATTTTTAATTTACTCTAAAATATTCATACCTTGACTGTTTGTTAGATTGAAAGATTCCATCTCATCCATTACGGTGATGTGTTTATAATATTAGTCTAGATGGCTAATCGCAAGTCAAGGTTAAACAAGTTGGTTACAGGCTTCAAAATAAATGTTCAAGACCACTTGTCATAGCTCGCGGGCAACATGCCGACTTGCAGGCCACTTTTTTTATATTTAAATAATATACTTTTAAATTTTTTTAATAAAAACATTTTAATATTTTTTTATTAAATACAATTTATACATGTAAAACATTACTTCTTTAATGTTTTTAAATATCCAATAACTTTAATTTTTCATATATTTTTTAAAATTAACTATATTATATTTTTAAATTTGTAAATTCTTTATTTATTTTTAAAAAATTATAAAAGTTTTCATATCTAAAATTATTATTTTTATTAAATATAATGTTATAAAATATAAAAATATGATAAAATATGGTTATACAAAATAAAACAATTTTGTAAAAATAAATAATAAAAAGTAAATTAGTCGACGTATAGGCTTAGTCTGTTTTTTAAAATGGACATAATTTTTTAAATCCAAACTGATTTATTTATAGACAAGCCTAATTAACCTATAAGTTATGAGTCAATTTGATATTACTAACTATTATGGATCATAAATTTTAAAGATTCATGATTTTTTCTTTAACAAATGTATGTCAAAACTATTTTAATGTTTGGTTCCCGAAATTACACGATATACAATCCTTGAGTTCATTTGTTTTTTTTACTGGTTGCTTGTTAATTTTCATTAATGCAAATTTCAAAGGGTTACGAGTAGAGAGTCCAGAACTCAGAGGGGCTTATTATACAGTGCATTTCTATGATTCAGAGACTAAATAGTTGAAATGTGTATTTTTAAACTATTGAATAATGTATTTTTATGATTTAAAAAACATATAATTATATTATGTGTCTGTCTCTTTGACATCATACAATATTTTTTTTCCGTTGGCTTCTTTTTTAAAGTTTTTTCATTTTGGTATAATTGAATAGTAAAGTAGTACTGTTTGGGAATGGCTCCGTCTTCGTCCAGGGGAAAATTTGTTTCCCATCCTTCATCCTTGACTCCCCACGAAATTTATCTTCTATACGAATTTTTTTTAAAAAAAAAAGAAAAACTCTAGGCACTACCACTCAGGTTTGGATTTTTGCATGATGAAATAAAGTTAGAATTTATCTTTATTAATTAATGATTTCGTCGTACATTCATATAGTCATGATCACGTTTCCCATTTATATATTTGTTCATTTCCTTCAAAGTTAGCATATATATATATATATATATATATAATTTTTGTCATTAATATGGTATCAAAATCAAACCCCTTCATCTAAACATAAGAGTAGAAAACCTCATAAAAAATATAAAGATTTTAGAAAGTAATTTAGAAAACAATAAATGCCTAAAAAAAGTCTAGAAAGAACAAAAAATAATCTAAAAATTTAGTCTGCTTTAAATGTGGCCGTATAGCAAAAATATTGTCAAATAAATATATTAATAAATAATGGATATAAAGAATAAAAAGATGAATCAAGTGAGAGTAGTATATATATATATATACATATAATCTAAAAGACAAAAGACAATAGTTCAAGTGAAAGTACCTCTGCAAAAGAAAAATGTTTAGGAACATGAATATGTTGTTGTAGAAATTGTCTAAAATCAATAAATGTAATCTCAAGAGATGAGGTACAAGTATTAATATAAATAATAGAAAATGAAGAAATCAAAAAATAATATTTGACAAAATTAAAAGATATAATAGAAATAGAAGAAAAGACTCGAAAATTCGAAGTAAAACCATATAATTTTCAAGATATTCTTAAAAGGTTCAAACTAAGAATAGCTGAAGAAGCTGTCATCGAAAAAAGCCTTAAAGAGAAAATAAAAAATTTTAAAGAAGAAATTCAACGATCAAGAAGAAAGGATGCAATTTAGACCTAAATATTCTAAATATTATGAGTACACAATATGCAAATAAGAAATAATACCTAAAATAAATAATGACGAAGAAGAAAATTATTATCAAGAGTACAATTTCAAAAATGGTATTGTCAAATTACTTTAATAGTAAATAATGAATTTAGTATCCAAATTTTAGCACTAACAGATTCAGGAGCAGTTACGAATTGTATTAAAAAATGATTAATTCCTATTCAATATTATGAAAAACCACATAAAGTTTAAGTGACGTTGGTGGGTCAAAACTGTAAATAAGTTATAAACTATCAAATGTTGGTGTATGCAATAATATATGTTTTAAAACAACATTTTTATTAGTAAAAAAACCTAAATGAGCCATTAATCTTTGGAACCAAATTTCTAACCTCAATATACCCCTTCAAGGTAACTGAATACGGAGTCATTACAGAAGTTTTAGGAAAAAAAATTTGTTTCAAATTCCTAAGACCATCCCAATTAAAAGATGTTAATTTATTAAAAAATGTAGCAGTCTCTAAGATTAACATAATTTCAAGAAAATAAAATCAAATTAAAATGCTAAACAAATAAATACATTACAAAAAAGATAGAAGAACAGGTCAACATCAGCCAAATACAAAATAGGATTAAATAGATTCAACAAAGATTTGAATGATATTTTTAATTCATATTTCCAATTTACTATAGTATATATAGACGATGTACTAGTTTACTCCAAATCAATAAATCAACACTTTAAACACCTTAATCAACTTTATGATATTATTAAAAAAATAACGGACTAGTGCTTTTGGCTAAACAGATGAAGTTATTTCAAATAGAAATTAGATTCTTATGTTTTGACATATATCAAGGTACAATTAAGCCCATAAGTCGATCCATAGCATTTGCCGACAAATTTCCAGATGAAATTAAAGATAAAAATCAGCTCTAAAGATTTTTAGGATGTTTAAATTACATAACAGATTTTATACCAAATTTAAGAATTATATGCAAACCTTTATTCAAAAGACTTAGAAAAAATCCTCTTGCTTGGAATAACGAAATGACAAAAATTGTCAAGACTTTAAAAACTCAAACTAAGAGTTTTCCATGCTTAGGTATCCCAGATCCAACTGCTTTCATGATAGTAGAAACTAATGCGTCTGATATAAAATATGGTGGAATTCTTAAATACAGACCTCAAGGTAGCAATAAGGAACAAATAGTCAAATTTTATTCAAGAATATGGATAGACACCCAAAAAAAATATTCTACCATTAAAAAAGAAATACCTTCTATAGTATTATGTATAACCAAATTTCAAGATGATTTATTTAACAAAACTTTCCTTCTCAAAATAGGCTGTAAAGTAACAAAAAAAATATTTTACAAAAAGATGTTCAAAATCTAGTTTCTAAGCATATTTTCACCAGATGGCAAGCACTATTTTTATATTTTCATTTTGATATAAAATATATAAATGGGAAGAGTCTCTCCCACACTTTTTAACAAGGGAATTTTTGCAGGGAAAATTGCAAAAAATGGATAAAAAAATAAAGATTAATACAGACCTCCTTTCGGATCAATATCACCATCCTCACCAACACCTCTTGGCATCGGGCCATCAACTGGCATTCAACTGTCACCCTTGTTCAAAATAAATTCATTCCTTTGACCTATCATCTAGCTTTAACCTTTCCATCCCAATCTCCTCAAAAATCAAACCTTCTTTAAATCTAGCCCAACATTTAGTTCAAAATCTAGTCCATCTAAAACCAACAAAGCAAGAATGCACATACATAAAGAAAGATATAAATGTCCCTATTTTAGCCATAGAACCAGAATTCCTCAAACTCAACATATCTCCTCAAGAAGTTTCTTAAAAAGTTTTCCCACCGGATTGACATTTTCTACCAAAAAGCCTAGAAAAATCAAGAATCTTTTATGAGTTTATTCTGGTAGATACTGACTCAATAACCCTCACCCATGAACCCGATCCAAAAGACAACCAAAAAATTCTTTACTCAAAAATCAAAATCAACAAGGTTATTACCCTAGCTTAATGGAATAAATTCTTTTATACTCCCTAAGTCTTTTTCCTGACAGTTCAAGCCAGTAGCATATAATTATTGGGATTAACAAAAGGCTTGGTTGAATTTTATGTTACTTAGACCATATACATATTCATGGTTTATTTGGTTCAAAGAAGGTCATGTAAAATTTCTAAATTGGTTTTGAATGGTTTTATTATTTTGGACCCACAACAACTTTCCTTCCAGTATTTGCACTAGAAGCCTATGAATTGTTTAGGAGCAAAGTAAATTTTTTAGGAGGTACTTGTCTTCTGCACTTCTTTGCCAATTTTGGAGTAACTTGGATCAATACTTGGGACCGCACGTTCACGTCAAAATTACCTTCAACACATCCAACATTTCTTGCTAGAGATTTTAGGATAGAATGGTGGTCAGCATTTAATCCATCATTAATTAGCAATGAAGAAATCCTTAAATGGGTTCAAGAGCATCTTGGACAAGCTAAATATCATGCAAAAGACAAATAGGAACCATAATTTTTATCTTTAAAATAAAAAATTATGGCAGATTTAGCAACAACAATGTCAGAAGAAAATTTTCAGAAAAAACTGAAGATACTTTCAAATAAGCCTTCCTCAGAAAATGGTAATGATGAAGTGATTTAGCCCTTCACGCCAGTTAATGAAGATGATTAGTTTGGAATAGATCTCAATAATATTGGTCAATATAAATAATTTCAGGGCAAGTTATTTCAAAGTTTCCTACCAATACTCTATAGTATTGATTTTGATAATTAAAAAAAGAAAAAACCTTCTATAGTACTATGTATAACCAAATTTCAAGATGATTTATTAACAAAACTTTCTGATGTGATTTTCGGAGGGAAAACACTTGATCGATTTTCTGGATAGGTTGAAAGAAACAAACAAATGAAACCAAATCACTCAATTGATAAGCCAAAGGCCGCCACAACTAAGAGAAATGGGTTGATCTCGCCACACTCAAGAAAGAAGAACGTGAGTGATAAGAAATCTAGCCACTCTCGCCACTAACACAAGTTAGATAAGAGAAAGAACTCAAGAATCCTCTTGAAAGCAAAATGCCAATATCTCATATATGATTCAAAGATGGTTTACAACAAATGGCAAGGACCCTTTTTATAGAGGGTCTCCAAAACAAAAAGACAAAAGACTCCAACTAATGCATTAAATGCATCAACTAAAAGTCAAGTAGTGTAGGCTAAATGTCAAAGACAATAAATATATAGGTAGCTAAATGTCAAAGACAATAAATGCATAGGTAATAGACTACAACTATATTCAACAAATGCAACTATCCCACATGTAATCTTTTTCACACTTCTTCCACTTTCAACAAAGTGGTTAAGCCCAATCCAAGCCCTTTAGCCCTTAAATGAGTTAGAGGCCCAATTGAAGTGTTCTCCCTTTCTTGGGCTGCAATTAGTCCAAGCTCTTTAACCCTTGAACGAGTTAGAGGCCCAATTGAAGTGTTCTCCTTTTCTTGGGCTGCAATGGGGTTATCCTTGATTACATCATCCTCCCCTGGTTGAAATGGATTTGTCCTCAAATCCAAGTCCTCTTTATCTTCTAAGTACGGGGACAGATCCCTCACATTGAAAGTAGTAGAAACAGCATAGTCTTCAGGCAAATCAATTTTGTATGCATTATCATTTACCTTGTCTATGATACGGTAAGGACCATCTGCCCTTGGCATTAATTTGGACTTCCTTTGGTTTGGAAATCTTTCTTTTCGAAGATGAACCCACACTAAATCTCTAGGACTGAATTGAACAAATTTTCTTCTCTTGTTGGCAGTCTTCTCATAGATGGAGTTCTTCTTCTCAATTTGCTGTTTAATGTTTTCATGTAACTTCTTTATCATGTCAGCCTTCATTTTTCCATCTATGCATTCTCGAGCTTCAAGTGGTAATGGTACTAAATCAAGTGGACTCAGTGGATTAAATCCATAAACAACTTCAAAAGGAGAGTGTTTAGTAGTACCATGTACACTTCTATTGTAAGAAAATTCAGCATAGGCCAAGCATTCATCCCAACTTTTCAAGTTTTTGCCAATGATAGTTCTTAGCAAAGTAGAAAGCGTTCGGTTCACCAGTTCAGTTTGCCCATCAGTTTGTGGGTGACAGGCAGTACTAAAGAGCAACTTTGTTCCCAGCTTTCTCCATAAAGTCTTCCAAAAGTAGCTAAGAAATTTGGCATCACGATCTGACACGATACTCTTTGGAATGCCATGAAGTCTCACAATTTCTTTGAAAAATAAATTGGCGATGTGCACAGCATCGTCGGTCTTATGGCATGGAATAAAATGAGACATTTTTAAAAAACGATCAACAACAACCATGACCGAATCTTTACCTCTTTGTGTCCTTGGTAACATCAGTCCAAGGTTGATTTGGAACAGGTAGAGGTGTATAAAGTCCATGGGCTGCTTCCTTGCTCTTAGCTTTTTTGCAAACAATACACCTTTCAATCACATGATGCACATCTCTAATCATGTTAGGCCAATAAAAATGCTCTTTCAGCATCTCCAATGTCTTGGTTTCACCGAAATGCCCAGCCAATCCTCCTCCGTGAGCTTCTCGTGTAAGTAATTCCCTTATAGAACAGTTTGGAATTACAAGTCTCCCCAAGCGAAATAAAAAACCTTCAGATCTATAAAATCCCTTATATGCCATTTTCTCACAAGCGAGATAAATAGAAGCAAGTGTCGAATCTTCCATATAATGGTCTTTAAGAGATTCAAATCCCAACAATTTAGCATTCATCATGGAAATTAAAGCATATCTCCTTGATAAGGCATCTGCAACAATGTTGGTTTCTCCCTTCTTATACTTCAACACATAAGGAAAAGTTTCAAGAAATTCCACCCACTTTGCATGTCTTCTATTCAGCTTGCTCTGACCTTTCAAGTGTTTGAGTGATTCATGGTCTGTGTGAATTACAAATTCCTTTGGTAACAAGTAGTGCTGCCATGTCTCAAGAGCTCTAATTAAAGAGTAGAACTCCTTATCATAGGTAGAGTAGTTAAGACTGGCTCCATTCAACTTCTCACTAAAATAAGCTATAGGACTCTTTTCTTGAAGAAGTACAGCTCCAATTCCCACTCCACTAGCATCACATTCAATCTCAAAAGTCTTAGAAAAATTAGGCAAAGCCAATATGGGTGCATTGCACAATTTTTCTTTGACAAGCTCAAAACTTCGTTGGGCTGCATCACTCCATTTGAACTCCTTTCCTCCCTTAATACATTCTGTTATGGGTGCTAAGATGGTGCTGAAATCCCTTACAAATCTTCTATAGAAAGAGGCAAGCCCATGAAAACTTCTTACTTCAGATATGGTTCTTGGAACGGTCCATTCTTTGATAGCTTTCACCTTTTCTTCATCAACTCCCACTCCTTGCTGAGATACTACAAAGCCAAGAAAAATCACATGGTCTTGACAAAAGTAGCATTTTTTTAGATTAGCATAGAGTTTCTCCTCTCGCAACACTTCCAAGACTTCCTTCAAATGTTGCACATGCTCCTCATAACTTTGACTGTAGATCAAAATATCATCGAAATATACCACAACGAATTTTCCAATGAAAGATCTAAGCACATGATTCATCAATCGTATAAATGTGCTAGGGGCATTAGATAGCCCAAATGGCATTACCATCCATTCGTAAAGTCCATGCTGTGTCTTGAAGGCTGTCTTCCACTCGTCTCCCTCTTTCATTCGGATTTGGTGATAGCCACTCTTCAAGTCAATTTTTGAAAACACCTTGGAACCATTCAGCTCATCCAACATGTCATCCAATCTTGGAATTGGGTAGCGGTATTTGATGGTGATCTTATTTATAGCACGGCTGTCCACACACATTCTCATAGAGCCATCCTTTTTAGGGACTAATAATGTAGGCACAGAACAAGGGCTCATGGATTCCCTTACATAACCCTTTTCAATCAACTCATCAACTTGCCTTTTTAGCTCCTTAGCCTCCTCTGGATTCATTCTATATGCTGGCTTATTTGGTAAGGCAGCACCGGGTACCAAATCAATTTGATGTTCAATTCCTCTTAAGGGTGGCAATCCCTTAGGTAGCTCATTCGGAAAGACATCCGCAAATTCTTCTATCAACTCCCTCACAAGCTTAGGAAGCTTTTCTGCAAGTTCTGGATTTAGCTCCTTGAGAATTAGCAATAATACAAAGTTTTCCCTTTTTATTGCCTTCTTTAACTCATTCTTAGAAGCAAAACAACTAGGCTTCTTCTCCTCGATTACATCCTCCTTCGGCTGTACTTGTATTGGCTTTAAGGGTGCCAACACAATCTTCTTTCCATCCTTCTCAAAAGCGTAGGTGTTTTTGAAGCCATCATGTAGTGCTCTTCTATCAAATTGCCACGGCCTCCCAAGTAGAAGATGACTAGCATCCATAGGGACTATGTCACACAATACCTCATCTTTGTAATTCTTCCCTATAGAGAAAGGTACCTTTACTTGTTTGGTGACCTTCATCTCGCCATGATTATTCAACCATTGAAGCTTGTATGGACGGTGATGATTGATGATAGGTAGCTTCAATTTACCAACCAAGGTGGTTGAAGCAACGTTAGTGCAGCTCCCACTATCAATTATCACGTTACAAACTTTGCCTCCGATAGTACACCTTGTTTGAAAAATATTCTCCCTCTGTTCTTCTTCTACCTTGGCTTGGATATTCAAAGCACGTCTAATAACCAAGGCAGCACCTTCATCAGCATACTCAAAAACTTCTTCTTCGTCAAAATATTCTTCCTGTTCACATTCCTCCACAATATCTTCATCTTCACTCTCTATTTCCCCTTGTTTCTCCTTCAAGATCATCACTCTTCTATTAGGACATTCGGATGCTATATGGCCATGACCTAAGCACTTGAAGCACTTAATGTCTCGGCTTCTTTTAGAGGGCTGGTTGTCTTCTCTCTTATCCTTCCCCTTAGAACTTTCAGATTTGTTCGGCTCTTTCTTCCATATCTCCTTATTACTCCCTTTGGTAGTGTTTGAGGTTTGGGAAAGTGTTTGGAAAGGTTTACTCCCCAATGGTTTAGACACTCCATTGTTTCTTCCATAAACTCTCTTTTTCTGTCTCTCCACCTTAATTGCCAATTTAATTACATCTTCTAAGAAGACATAATTCTGCAACTCTACTAAGTCAGCAACTTCTTTGTTCAAACCACCAAGAAATCGAGCTATGGTTTGCTCTTGGGGTTCATTCAGCTCACACCGAATCATCAAAGTTTCAAATTCTTTGACATAATCTTCAACACACATGCCTCCTTGCCTCAAGCTTTGAAGCTTAAAATAAAGCTCTTGCTTGTAGTAATCAGGTACAAAACGCCTCTGCATGAGCCTTTTCATCAATCTCCAATTTCGAACTTCCTCCTCTCCATCTCTTCTTCGTTGATTCTTCAAATTTTCCCACCATAGATTTGCATAATCAGTGAATTCAAGGGCTGCAAGTCGACATTTGGTAGCTTCTGAATATTCTTGATATTCAAAAATCTTCTCTACTCGTTGCACCCACTCCAAGTATTCTTCAGGAGAACTTGTTCCCTTAAATGGAGGAATCTTCATTTTGATGTTGGCATCACGCTCCCTCTGCTGCCTTCTTTGTCTAGGTTGTTCACCTTCTTCAGCTTCAGATTCTTCTCCATGGTGTTCAACATAAGCTCTTCTTCTTGGTTGTTGTTGTTGTAGCTCCATAAATCTAGCCATTTGAGTGGTTAGTTGAGCTATTTGTTCCATCATTTCTTCTTGACCTCTTTGTAGGCCAACAATTTGAGCTTGTTGTAGGCTAAGCCCAAAAGGAACTTCAGAACTATTTTCTCCTGTCATAGTGATTTGTAATTTGTTGGTTTGAGTTTGGTTAAGGGTATGTTCACTCTCTAAGTGTTTACACTCGGATTAACAATGATCAGTAGCGTTGAACAATGAACAGTAACGATGAACAATGAACAGTAACGATGAATTTTTTTTTTTAATAAAAAAGCTGTAATAAAATAGAACAACACAAGAATAGAAATAAAGATAAAGATGAACAGACCAGAAAATTAGCCTTCCATGTAGGTGGCAGATTACAAAATAAGGAAAACTAAGCCTTCCATATAGGTGGCAGAATACAAAATAAGGAAAACTAAGCCTTCCATGTAGGTGGCAAAACACAGAATAAAATGCAATAAAATTAAGCTTTCCACGAAGGGGCAAAACACAAAACAAATAATAGAACCTGAATTGAAGTGCCTCTGATACCAATATGATGTGATTTTCGGAGGGAAAACACTTGATCGATTTTCTGGATAGGTTGAAAGAAACAAACAAATGAAACCAAATCACTCAATTGATAAGCCAAAGGCCGCCACAACTAAGAGAAATGGGTTGATCTCGCCACACTCAAGAAAGAAGAACGTGAGTGATAAGAAATCTAGCCACTCTCGCCACTAACACAAGTTAGATAAGAGAAAGAACTCAAGAATCCTCTTGAAAGCAAAATGCCAATATCTCATATATGATTCAAAGATGGTTTACAACAAATGGCAAGGACCCTTTTTATAGAGGGTCTCCAAAACAAAAAGACAAAAGACTCCAACTAATGCATTAAATGCATCAACTAAAAGTCAAGTAGTGTAGGCTAAATGTCAAAGACAATAAATATATAGGTAGCTAAATGTCAAAGACAATAAATGCATAGGTAATAGACTACAACTATATTCAACAAATGTAACTATCCCACATGTAATCTTTTTCACACTTCTTCCACTTTCAACAAAGTGGTTAAGCCCAATCCAAGCCCTTTAGCCCTTAAATGAGTTAGAGGCCCAATTGAAGTGTTCTCCCTTTCTTGGGCTGCAATTAGTCCAAGCTCTTTAACCCTTGAACGAGTTAGAGGCCCAATTGAAGTGTTCTCCTTTTCTTGGGCTGCAATGGGGTTATCCTTGATTACATCACTTTCCTTCTCAAAATAGATTGTAAAGCAACAAAAAAAATATTTTGCAAAAAGATGTTCAAAATCTAATTTCTAAACATATTTTCACCAGATGGCAAGCACTATTTTCATGTTTTGATTTTGATATAAAATATATAAATGGGAAGAGTCTCTCCCACACTTTTTAACAAGGGAAGTTTTGCAGGGAAAAATCACAAAAAATGGATAAACAAAAGAAAAAAATAAAGATTAATACGGACCTCCTTTTGGATCAATATCACCATCCTCACTAACACCTCTTGGCATCGGGCCATCAACTGGTATTCAACCAATCACCCTTGTTCAAAATAAATTCATTCCTTTGACCTATCATCAAGCTTTAACCTTTCCATCCCAATCTCCTCAAAAATCAAACCCTTCTTTAAATCTAGCCCAACATTTAGTTCAAAATCTAGTCTACTAAAACCAACAAAGCAAGAATGCCCATACATAAAGAAAGATATAAATGTCCCTATTTTAGCCATAGAACCAGAATTTCTCAAACTCAACATATCTCCTCAAGAAGTTGCTTAAAAAATTTTCCCACCGGATTGACATTTTCTACCAAAAAGCCCGAAAAAATCAAGAATCTTTTATGAGTTTATTCTGGTAGATACTGACTCAATAACCCTCACCCATGAACCCGATCCAAAAGACAACCGAAAAATTCTTTACTCAAAAATCAAAATCAACAAGGTCATTACCCCAGCTTAATAGAATAAATCCCTTTATACTCCCCAAGTCTTTTCCTGACAGTTCAAGCCAGTAGCATATAAATATTGGGATTAACAAAAGGCTTGGTTCAATTTTATGTTACTTAGACCATATACACATACATGGTTTATTTGATTTAAAAAAGGTCATGTAAAATTTCTAAATTGGTTTTGAATGGTTTTATTATTTTGGACTCACAACAACTTTCCTTCTAGTATTTGCACTAGAAGCCTATGAATTGTTCAGGAGCAAAGTAAATTTTTTAGGAGGTACTTGTCTTCTGCACGTCTTTGCCACTTTTGGAATAACTTGGATCAATACTTGGAACTGCACGTTCACGTCAAAATTACCTTCAACACATCCAACATTTCTTGCTAGAGATTTTAGCATAGAATGTAGTTAGCATTTAATCCAACATTAATTAGCAATGAAGCACCTTAAATGGGTTCAAGAGCATCTAGGACAAGCTAAATATCATGCAAAAGACAAACAGGAACCATAATTTTTATCTTTAAAATAAAAAAAATTATGGCAGATTTAGCAACAACAATGTCAGAAGAAAATTTTCAAAAAAAACTAAAGATATTTTCAAATAAGGCTCCCTCAGAAAATGGTAATGATGAAGTGATTTAGTCCTTCACGCCAGTTAATAAAGATGATTGTTTTGGAATAGATCTCAATAATATTGGTCAATATTAATAATTTCAGGGCAAGTTATCTCAAAATTTCGTACCAATACTCTTTAGAAACACGTGCTTATTTGTCAAAATGATCTTTTCTACAAGACTCCAAAAGTCAAGATAGTATTAGCATGCTTCAAGGACAATGACCTTTATGTCTCAACATGTTACTACATGCACAAGGTTCCAAAAGATAAATCAAGTAAGGACAACATCTCTTTAGGAATAGCTCAATAATGCAATAGCAGATTTCAAGAAGGATCAAGTCCATGGATTTCAAAACCTCTTAAGTTCTAGTTCACAAGTCATAGATTTACAAAAGTTTAATACAAAAAGCATCTAAAAATTCTTTGCTTTCCATTCTCTCTAAATTTCCCTTGTACACATTTCCTACTTTTTACTTTTGGTGTTCGTGAGCTGTTTGAAGGAATTAACAGGATTAATTTTCTAATCCTAGATCGGTGTAGGTACAAACTGTAGCATATTAATTAACAGAACATAAAAGGGATGAACAGAACATGTACCTGGCATTACTGCGCTATCCATCTCGAACAGTAGAACAGAGGAAATTTTTCTTAGGGTTGTGTGAGAGTGGTACTACTCTCTGTCTGATAAGTTCTGTCTGGGGTTAGACTGATTAATGGGATGTCAGTCTATTTAGTATCAGACGAGAGCAGGGACTTCTCAACAGGCTATGTGATTGGCCCAACCCATCACGGGCCACTCACAATATAAAATCCCAATTATAATATTCATATATTAAATGCTATATATTAGAATAATATAGTTAATATAATAATGATATTTAATAATTGATTAATGCTAATCCAAAATAGGATATATATTATATTAAATTTCAACAATTCTCCCACTTGGATAGCAATAGTCAATTATTAAAATACAATAATCATTAAGGCTAAAATACCAACTATATTTATAGCACATGTCAATAAACATAAGCTTTAACGATGTAGAAATAGTATCCGATAGGGAAGTAAATCATACAAAGTAAAAGCCCATATTTCATAAAGAATAATGAATATGGATAAGCATAATTAATTAAAAGAAATATGCAATCCAAGAATAGTCCAAGCATCTGAAAATGCTAAAAGAGATATGATAACAAAAGTGACGTCATCTCATACATATCTCATAAGAATAACAATTGAGTAAATGTAAAATTTCAGACTCCCACTAACCCAAAACATCAAAAGACTTAACTAATCCCATATGGGTTACATGATTCTGAAAAGCTTTAACAGTTAAGCCTTTAGTTAGTGGATCCGCCAACATGTATTCTGTAGCGAGATGTTCAATACGAGTCTGAAACTCCAGAATTTTCTCTCTAACAAACAGATATTTGATATCAAAGTGTTTTGATCGAGAAGAGCTTCTGTTGTTTTGAGAGAAATGAACAGCAGCAGTGTTGTCGCAGTATATCACAAGTGGCCTAGAAATGCTTTCAACAATGTGAAAACCAGAGATTAAGTTTTTCAGCCACACGGCTTGAGAAGTAGCCTCATAGCAAGCGACATACTCTGCCTCCATGGTAGAAGTAGCTGTAAGAGTCTGTTTAACACTCTTCCAAGAAATAGCTCCTTCTGCCATCATAAAAATAGAGCCGGAAGTAGACTTACGGTCGTCAGGGCAACCTGCAAAATCAGAATCAGAATAACTGATGACCTGAAGTTGATCAGACTTCTTGTAGGTCAACATGTAATCCTTGGTTCCCTGCAAATATCTCATGACCTTCTTCACGGCTTTCCAATGACCCAAACCTGGGTTGCTCAAGTATCTCCTTAAAGCATTAACTGCAAAAGCGATATCGGGACGAGTACAAACTTGAGCATACATTAAACTGCCAACAGCGGAAGCATATGGGACCTTTCTCATTTCAGATATCTCTGAATCATTTTGAGGACATTGAGATTTAGATAGTTTGTCACCTTTCTGAACAGGTGCAGCACATGGGGAGCAAGAATGCATGTTAAACTGCTTGAGGATCTTTTCAATATATCCTCTCTGAGACAATCTAAAAATGCCACGTGACCTATCACGGTAAATCTGGATGCCTAGAACAACTGAAGCATCACCAAGGTCCTTCATATCAAAGTGGCTATTTAACATCAATTTTGTCTCAGTCAAAAGGTTAACACAACTGCTTGCAAGCAGACTATCGTCGACATATAAAACAAGAATTATAAAATTGCTCCCACTAGTCTTCAAATAAATGCACTGATCTGAAGCATTTTCCTTGAAGCCAAAAGAAGTGACAACACGATCAAATTTCAAGTACCATTGCCTGGATGCCTGCTTTAGTCCATAAATGGACTTTTTAAGTTTGCAAACTAAATGCTCTTTACCTGGTTCAATGAAACCATTAGCCTGAACCATGTAGACATCCTCGGCTAGATCTCCATTCAGAAAGGCTGTCTTTACGTCCATCTGGTGAAGTTCTAAATCAAAGTGAGCTACTAAAGCCATAACAACCCGAAAAGCATCTTTCGTAGAAACTGGTGAGAATGTCTCTTTATAATCGATGCCTTCCTTTTGACTATAGCCTTTCGCTACTAGTCTAGCTTTATACCTCTCAACTTTTCCATCTAGACTACGCTTAGTCTTAAAGACCCATTTGCACCCAATCGGTTTGCAACCATCTGGCAATTCTACAAGATCCCAAACATCATTATAAGACATAGAAGCTAATTCATCATGCATGGCATTCAGCCAATCAGAAGCATGAGAACTAGAAATAGCCTCCTGGAAAGTGATAGGATCGTCATCATTATGGAGATCAAACTCATGCTCCTGAAGATACACCACATAATCAACTGGTATAGAAGGTTTGCGTACTCTCTGAGATCTTCTCAATAGAGGTACTTCTGCAATGTCATTTGGCGGTGCCACTACATCTTGCGGTGCAATTACACCTGTTTCAGTAGCATCACCAGTTTCCTGTTCAATAACAGGTGGTACCACTACATCATGTCCTCCTTGAAGTGTCTGATCATCATCATGAGCGACTGGAACCACAATATTCATGGGAAGTAAAATAGGCAACGCTGGAGCTGTGGTCCGATCTTCCTTGAGAGTGATTGGTCGTGGTGTATGACTCCCACTATCCAAATCATCCTCAAAGAATATCGCTCTGTCAGACTCAATAACTCGCGTAGAATAAGAAGGGCAATAGAATCTGCAACCTCTAGAGCCTACGCAGTAGCCGATGAAGAAACCACTAATAGTTTTAAGATCAAGCTTCTTCAATTGAGGATTATAGGGTCTAACATCTGCTTTACAACCCCACACGTGAAAGTGTTTCAAACTCGGCTTCCTTCCACTCATCAGTTCGTAGGGAGTTTTCGGCACAGATTTGCTAGGTACCTGATTAAGGATGTACACAACTGTCTTTAAGGCATCTCTCCAAAGAAAAACTGGTAATGATGTATGACTCATCATGCATCTTACCATATCCATGAGTGTTCGATTACGTCTCTCTGCAACTCCATTCTGCTCAGGAGTACCAGGCATAGTGTATTGAGCTTCAATTCCACATTCATCGAGAAATTTGGAGAATGGTCCTGTATTTCTCCCAGTCTCACTGTATCTACCATAATACTCACCTCCTCTGTCGGACCTCACACATTTAATCTTCTTTCCAGTATTTAATTCAATAGCAGCCTTGAAGGATCTGAAGGCATCCAAGGAACTGAATTTTTCTTGGAGGAGATCTATCCAACCAAATCTCGAGAAGTCATCTATGAAGGTAATAAAATACCTATATCCACCCATAGCAGTGGGTGTAATAGGTCCACATATGTCTGTATGAATCAACTGCAACACATCATCACACCTATTTGCTCCTTTCTTCCTAGTCTTGGCAGTGAGCTTGCCTTTAATGCAATCGATGCAAGCGTCAAAATCAGAGAAATTGAGATCATGAAGAATGCCTTCCTTAATTAGTCTTTTAATCCGGGGCCTAGAAATGTGCCCTAAGCGTCTATGCCACAGCATAGAAGAACTTTCATTAGTCCTATTACGCTTATTTCCAACAACAGAGTTAACAGACATATTGTTCAAATTCAGCATGTAAAGCCCATCACATAATACTCCTGAACCAACAGTAACAGAATTAAAATGAATAAAAACTTTTCCATTACTGAATTCAAAAGTGTAGCCATATTTATCCAAAGCTGAAATTGAAATCAAATTCCTTCTCATAGAAGGTACATAAACAGCGTCTTTTAACAATAAAGTATGTCCAGAAGGTAAAAGCAATGTAACTACTCCTATTTCTTCCACCGATACTCTAGCTTCATCTCCCACAATGATATTGGATTCAGCATCACTTGGCTTCCTCAGGCTTGTGAACCCCTGTAAAGAATTCACAACATGAATGGTTGCACCTGAGTCAAACCACCAAGTATTGGGAGCAACATCAATCATATTTGATTCATAACAAGCCAAAGCTAGGAGTGTACCTTGCTTGTCAAGTTTCCTCTTTAGAGTATAACAATCATCCACCTTATGGCCATACTTCTTGCAATACTTGCAGTTTCCTTTGAAAAAATTCTTCTTTGGCTCTAAGTGTTGAGAAACTTTTCCCCCTTTCTTCTTGTCACGTTGAAACTTTCCTTTGTGACCTCTCCTTTTCTCAGACTTAGCACCAGAAGAAGAAGCAGCAGCAAACTGAACACTGTGTGCTTTCCCTTTCTTTATGGAATCCTCTTCTTGAGAGACAATGGCAATCATTTCATCAATCGTCCATTCAGTTTTCTTAGTATTGTAGGAGGTTTTCAGAACGTCAAACTGAGAAGGGAGTGACTCCAGTACTTGCCAGATTAGATAGCTCTCACCAAGATCAACCTTGAGAGACTTCAGTTTATTAAAATAGTGGACTAACTTCATGATGTGCTCACGAACTCCACTAATACCATCATATTTAGTCTTCTCAATCAGAGAGAGATACTGGCCTTTCTGAGCTTTGTCAAAAGTGGTGAATTTCTCACCAACGGACTTCAGAAAATCCTTAGCATTCTTGTTCTCTGGAATGCTCTGTCTAATAGACTTCTCCATGGTGTATTTCATCACCATGAGACACACCCTGTTGGAGTGCTCCCACTTTTCACGAGAAGCCCTTTCAGCAACAGTGGACTCAGCAGTAAGAGCTGGGGGCTCTTCCTCTCTCAAGGCCAAGTCCATATTAGTGATGGCCAAATACAAATCCAGAGATTCTTTCCAATCCTCAAAATTGGTCCCATTTAGTGTTTTGGCAGAAGTTAATTGCATAGGCAGGGAGGCTGGCATTAAAACAACAAAAAGAAAACATTTAATATGCATAATGTCATTATGCTATAAGAGAATTAAATGTTTCTATGTGCACAGCCAATCAAGCCTATTAGAGAGAATTTCTTGTCTACCTGGTCCCGCCTAAGGGTCCCGAACTAAAATAAACAAGAAATATAATAATACAATACTTTAGACCTCATATCATTATCTAAATTTTGAATGCCGATAGGGTATTCAAAATAATTGATAGAGGTATGAATAACATGGTATTGTATAAGAGAATTACATTAATAATAATATACCGATAGGATATAATTATTATTAATGCAATAAATTAGACTAAAAATAATGATTAAAAAAAGGATAAAATAAATGAAATTTTAATCATTTAAATCGAATATTTTGCATAACTGTGCCCACGATAGGTGAGTTCACAATCATACAAAATAAAAGGCAATTATATTCAACAGAATAATTAATTATTAATGAGGGAAAAGAATAAACAAACAAATAACAGAAAATTCAAAAATAATAAAAGGGAATAATTTTCATATGGACTGAAATTAATTCCATCACTAAGATAGCTTACTGGGGAGAGTACAACATACATAGATGTTGTTAACAGAGTGAGGAACTTCCACAAAAAATTTCAGTCCAAAAATCCGAGAGTACGATAATTAAAACAGCAAAATAGTCTCGGATTAAATACAATAAAATACTTAGGGGTCCCGGAAAATTTTCCAAAATTACCAAAAATAATATTATGTAATTATTTAATTTTTCAAAAAAAAAATTAAAAAATTTTGGTGCCTGAAAGACGCTGCACGCGCCCACACGCACCAGGCCCGCCCGTGGGCGTCGACAGGGGAGGTCATCCCCTTCGCCCGGATGACTGTAACCGGGTCGCGCGACCCGCAAGCGCGACCCAGTTCAATCTCACTCAAATGGCCACGAAAATCACATTTTCTTGATGGTTTGTGTTCTAAATCTTCCGAAAAGGAGAAACCCTCAATCAATTTTGAAAATTAGTGGGTGTTTTTGGAGAAACCATTTTCGAAAGATTTGGAGAAAAAACGGTTTAAAAAAAAACTTTGGATCTCTCAACTCCCTTGATGAAAACGTCTGATTTTTGGATATGTTACTCAAGTAATGGCGTAGATGAAGAACCCTAGATCAATTTAGGAAAACATTCGCTGATTTGAAAGCAAATCGAATTCGAAGTTTAATTCAAAAAAAAATTTTAAAAAAAACTTTAAATCTCACAAAATACCCAATGAAACTCTATGATTTTTGCATACTTCATTCGTGTTATAGTGTTGAATTGAAACCCTAAAACAATTTCAAGATTAACCCACTAAATTAGGACAAACGAAATTTGTTCTAAAATTAGGGTTTAAGGAATTTTGAAAATCAGAAAAAAAATTGCTAATTAATTGCTATAGTTTGTACTACGAACCAGGCTCTGATACCATTGAAGGAATTAACAGGATTAATTTTCTAATCCTAGATCGGTGTAGGTACAAACTGTAGCATATTAATTAACAGAACATAAAAGGGATGAATAGAACATGTACCTGGCATTACTGCGCTATCCATCTCGAACAGTAGAACAGAGGGAATTTTTCTTAGGGTTGTGTGAGAGTGGTACTACTCTCTGTCTGATAAGTTCTGTCTGGGGTTAGACTGATTAATGGAATGTCAGTCTATTTAGTATCAGACGAGAGCAGGGACTTCTCAACAGGCTATGTGATTGGCCCAACCCATCACGGGCCACTCACAATATAAAAGCCCAATTATAATATTCATATATTAAATGTTATATATTAGAATAATATAGTTAATATAATAATGATATTTAATAATTGATTAATGCTAATCCAAAATAGGATATATATTATATTAAATTTCAACACTGTTTGGTTCAAAACCTTTGTAAGCAAAACCTTCTAAGTATAAATATTTTAAATATTATTAAGTTATTACTTTCCATTTTCCTTTTGCTGAATTTTTAATTACTGTTTCAAAGTTAATTTCATATTTATAATGCTCTCTTTTAAATTTAATATTATCTTTTATTAAATATTTAGCGATCCTATCCAAACTAGTATCAAAGCCAAAAGGGATAAGTAGGATATTAGGAATTTATTTCCTGTATATTTTAAGATTATCAATTGTTTAGTGCTGGTCAATCAAAGTAGACTGTGTTGGTAAGCCAAATTAAGAGATAGGTGGTCCCGATAAATGACTTGATAGTCTTAAATGTATTAAGGATATAAAAAATTCGTAATGTCTGAATTAGTCCGTAGACTTTGTACAAGATGAAATTAAAGATCAAGATCAAATTAATAATTCAAAGTTAATAATAGCAGAAGGAGAAAATAGATTAGCAAATTAGACCTTACCGAATATAAGACTTAGCGAAATATACAAACAGTCAACATTTAATTTTAGAACTCAAGACATATGTAGAACAATAGAAACAACAAGAGCAGTAGGAAATATACAAGATACAATAAGACTTTTAGATGGAAGTCTGATTAAACAACATGTTAGACAAGGATATAATTTTCTTCACATAGGATTAATACAAGTTGCAATAAAACCTTTACATAGATTAGGAATTAGTCAACCAATATTTATGGTATTAAAAGATAATCCAGCAATAACTTTTAAAGATTCAACATTAGCTATGGTAGAATCCAATCTTTGTGATGGACCAATATATTTTAATTGTTACCCTAATTACATGACAAGTATAAGAAACTCTAGAGCTAAAGAACATTTATTACTACAGATAAAAACAAAAAAAAGGAATATTTAAGGAAGGAGTATACCACTTAGTAGTTCTATATATAATCCATTATAAAATATCAAAGACTAATGTAAACGTTAGAGTAAAAAAAGAATCTCTAAGAAATGAAACCTTAATAATGGAAGCAAACCTTCAAAGAACTATAATAACAACACCAAAACCAATAAAACATGAACAAATTATAGCTCATTTCCCAAAAGAATGGAAGTTAGAAAAAATTCAATCCCTAAAAAAAATAGAATGTTCCACAATAAAACACTGTACAAAAACGGAATTTAGATGAAAAGATCTTATTCATTTAGTAATATAAGGACAACAACATTAAAATCTGCAGAATCCAGTAGACAATCAATAGCTAGAGACATAAGATCAACAACTTCTACACTTCATTATGGTTTAATATGAGTAAATTTTAGACCCAATATACCAGAACCTATCTTTCAAAGACAAGATGAAGAACAAGAATCCTCAAATAATTCTCCAATACAATCACAAGTTTTAGTAATAACTAAATTCCAAACTAAATAAAAAAAATGTTGAAACAAGAATTTCTAGGATAACATAATAAATACCAAAGGAAGTCGTATTTTTCAACATTTTCAAAACAGCAAAAAGATGAATGGCTAAATCAATATTATAATAATTTAGAATAGATTAAAGAGAATATTTTTTTCTTTGATTGGTTCAATATGTATACAGAAAATAATAAAATATTTAACCTTTTTGCAAAACAAGAGTATAGTATAAATACTAATACAAAATAACAGTAAAATGAAACACCATAAAAGGAAAAGAAGTTGAAGCTATTCATCCTCCTTTAAAATCTATAAAATTCAATAGAAAAGGAATGGATGTAGAGACCTCACCTTTCAAAACTATAAATTTAGATTTAGAAGAGGCTGTGAAAAAGAGACATAAAAAATATACAAACTCAAAATAATTATTCAAATTTGGTTCTCAATACTATATCAAAACAATTAGATAGAGCAGAAATGCAAATAAATAATAATCATGAAACCTATAAACCAAAACAATTAGATCCTCAAAAACCGATTTACAAGATAACAAGCTTATCAATTGAAGATGAAGAAAGTAAAAGGATAAAATTAGGAAATACACCAACCAACATAATAGAAGAAATTAGACAATATAAAGGTAGAAAACACTAATACTAATCTTAGAATTAATATTATATCAAAAATGTCAGATACTGAAGAAGAATCATCACCTCTATTAAATAAAATAAAATTTCAAAACAAAAAACAACCTACTTCATTGCCTAAGACACAGAATTATTACTCAAAATCAACATGCCAAGATATTCAATTTGACGAAAAGAATATGTATGTAGAAAGCAGTTACTCATGAGATTCAATAGTAGAATGGAACATAGATGGTGCAAGTGAGCATTAGATATTAGATATAATACAAAACATGGTTATGTGTGCAACAACATATAAAGTAAGAGATAATAATGAGGAGAACACAGTAGCTATGTTAACAACAATATTTATAAGTCAATTAAGATGATGGTGGGATAATTATCTAACAAAAAACAATAAAACGGCGATAACCAATGTAATTAAGCAAGAAAACATAGAGGGACAAATTACAATAGTAGAAGACGCAATTTCAACACTCTTATATGCTATTACTAAACATTGTATAGGAGATCCAATAAAATTTAAAAAAGAGTAGGTGAACAATTAATAAGCTTAACATGTCAAACAATGTCAAATTTTAAGTGGTATAAAGATATGTTCTTAACAAAATTATATACAAAATCATATTGTAATGCAAATTACTAGAAAGAAAGATTCATAGCAAGATTACCAAAATTATTTGTTGAAAAAGTTAGGAAAACAATAAGAAAATAATATGATAATACCATACCATATACTTACTTAACATACAAACAAATAATTAATTTTATTACTATTGAAGGATTAGTAGTATGCACAGATATAAAGTTACAATATAAATAAAATCAAAATTACAAGAAAACAGAAAAGAATTAAATATTGCTATAGAAAAAATACAACCCCCTTCATCTAAACATATATATGTAATTGTCTATATATAATATATATTGATGGATCAATTTTTTTATTCTGGAAATCTAAGTGGTTCCTACTAGAGGCTATGAGGAATTTGGTAGTGTGGTGCACATTTAATACTATTAGATAAACAGAGCATTAATCCAGCTGCAAATCAAACAGCATATCTGCTGTCAATCGAAGTCAACTATAACATACATTAAACAAGCAAATATATATTGAATAGAGGGAATTAAATCGCAAAAGGAAAGGATTATTTGCCAATTCAATTGCACTCAAAGTCCATTATTTTTGTAGCTGTTTATTTTCATATTCGACACTAGGTACCAGCGAAGAAAGACAAACCCAACTTTAATCAAGACGCAAATTAAGGAATGAATTTGCTATCATCCAAAGTCAACTCTATCGCGCATTTAACAAGCATATCCATGTATAATGAGGAACTTTAAATTGCAAAAGGAAAGGATAGGCTAGCATTCAATCTGAAATAGAAGTTTATTTATTTCATGACTGTTTATTTCCTTTTTGGGCATAAGGTACCAGTTAAGGAAGTAATCTCCAAATTCAATCAAAATTAATTCTTTCAATCAATAAGGAGTATCTTCCAGCAATGGCTATCTTTTAAAAAGGTATAAAAGGCAGAAGCAACAACAAAATTGTAACACTGAAGTGGACAAAGAGAATTTTATTCTGCTGATCATTTTATTCTCAAGTTTCTCTTTGTATTTTGTGAGAGAGAGTTCTATATTGTTCATATCCTCTAAGTGAGATATCTCTCTATCTTGAGTTTTGTGTGAACTGAAAAATCATTTGTATTTTCGTTCTTGTCTCTGAGGGGACTAGTAGTAGGCACCTAGTGAGGTATCTCGTTGTTTAGGAGTAAAAGCTGTCGTGCTACACCTTTCTGCTTAAGAAAGTTTCCTGGTGTACGTTTGCTAGGGACGTGTGAAGACTTAGTGGTCTTGAACGTTTGTTAAAGACGTGTGAAAACCTAGTGGCTAAAGTAAAAAAAATAGGGTCCTACTGATCCAGATTGAAGGTTACTACTGGGTAGCACAAAAGTTGGATGCTAAGCCTTGGTTTGGTTACTTTATATTTGGTGATCTCTTTTCCCTAATAAAATACTCATAACTTTGTGTGTAAGGAGTGGATGTAAGTGAATCTTTGAGATTCTTCTGAACCACTATAAATTATGGTGTCATCTCTCTTCCTTTATCTTTACTTTATCTCGATTATTATTTGCTGATTAATTGAAACATAATAAGATAAAGAGGAACCTAACAAAAAGCTTCCAAAGAATAAAGTTTTTAGTTACAAAACATTATCATTCAAGAATTTTGGGATTAACATCCTAGAGATCTTCAAGATGATGATGATGCAGGTTCCTGGTGCACAAGGGTCAAAGTATTAATAGGCCCTCATTCTTTGACGGGACAAACTACACGTATTGGAGAACTAGAATGGAGATTTTTCTGAAATCTCTTAATGTTGATGTGTGGTTGGTAATAGCAAAAGGTCCCTACACACCTATGAAGAAAGTGGATGAGAATAAGGTCCCTAAAGAACTAGAAGAGATGACTAACAATGAAGAACATAAGTTTGAATTGAATTTTAGAGCAATTAGTTATTTGTTGTGTGCAGTAAATGCCGAAGAGTTTAAAAAACTCTCAACATGCAACTCGGAAAAGGAAATGTGGGAGAAACTCCGCATCACTCATAAGGGAACCAATGAAGTTAAAAAGACCAGAAGAGTAGTTTGACAACTTCAAGATAAAGGACAATGAAACCATAGAGGAGACATTCCAAAGGCTAGCAGGGATCACTCATGAGCTAGACCTAATGGGAGTTGTGTATACTTATGAAAAAATCGTTAGAAAGGTCCTGAAAAATCTAATAGGACCTGGAGAATCAAAGCCACAGCAATTGAGGAATCTAGAAAAACCTATACAATGACAGTAGATGAACTTCGCAGCAAGCTCATAGTCTATGAGAATACTTATCTTCAAAGAGAGACAGAAAAAATACTACAAAAGACATGGCACATTCATGCAAAGTGTCTAAAGATGGCTAGGAACAAAAGAGAGTAAAGAAATATAGTAGCCACACATTATGGAGCTACGATGATCTACTTGAAAGTAACTCAGAAGTTGAGGAACTTGATATAGCAAACCTCTGTCTTATGGTAGATAGCAAGTTTGACGAGGAGGAAATTGAGGTAAATACACCTCTTACTTATGGCGAGTTATCTCATGCTTTTGATGAAATGATGAAGGATTCAAAATATGTTTTAGAAAAATATCATGGTCTTAAACCAATGTCAAGCTTTTGAAAGATTTTGAAAATCTTGTAAGTGAACAACATTTTTATAAAGCTAAAATAAAATGATTGGAAGAAGAGCAATCTCTTCTATCTCTTGTTTTTTACAACAAGGCCCTAAAGGCCAAAGTCGAAAGCTTGACATACGACCTAAGTAGATTTGTCCAAGGACAAAAGAACTTAGATCTAATGTTAGGCAGCCAGAAGAAATCGCTTGACAAGGTAGGTGTAGGCTATATAAAGAAGG
The DNA here is from genome assembly GCA_037074585.1 of Biancaea sappan. Classification (NCBI taxonomy): domain Eukaryota; kingdom Viridiplantae; phylum Streptophyta; class Magnoliopsida; order Fabales; family Fabaceae; genus Biancaea; species Biancaea sappan. The sequence goes on from CM073494.1 coordinate 39,546,482, forward strand.
AAAAGAAAGCAAGACCTATTTTCAAAAGAGAAGCCTTAACATCATCAAAAACATGTTATACCTGTGGATAAAGAGGTCACATTTCTTATCATTGTATGAGCAATATAAAAAAGGTCAATGTAAAAAGAATCTAGGTTCCAATAGGCATGAAAGTGCTACCTACTAACCTCCTAAGGACCCATATAATTGGGACCTAGTTTAGTCATCATACTGACAGGTACGCCTGAGGACAAAAGAAGTTAAAGAATGGTTCCTCAACTCAGGCTACTTAAAATATATGATGGGGAACAAATTCATCTATGTAATTCTTGACAACAAGACCCTAAACATAAAGAGGTACTTGAAATCTATACTGATATCTATATTGATGCGATCCATGTGTTTGTATACATGTTGCATCTAAATATTCTTCCTACTGTTTGCTAGTACAATTAAGAGAGATATGAATTATTTCTAATATTTTAAAGCAATTTAATTCTTGTGAAAAAATGCTTGTTTTTATATGAAAGCATGGATTTACAGTATTTTTTGAAAAAAAATGTCTTGTTTTAAATTTGATGTATCATGAGTTGTTTCATCTTAGTTTTTATAAACATGACAAGTTGTTTTGCAAACATGTAGACATCTTTTCAAAGTAAAGTTTTGAAGGCAAAAGAAATTTGATTCTTATAATTGATCTTTCAAAGTTTTTCTTTTGAACTCACTTCTTCATTTCATAAGAGTGAAAGCTTTGAAACCTCTTTTGAAAATAATCTTTCTAATATATTTTGAAATGATATTAAAATAGAAGCAGATTTTTTTTAAAAAAATGTTTTAAATGCTTTTGGGCGAAACAATCTCTATCCATATTTATATTATGGTTTATTTGGGAATGTGTAAATGACATATTTGTTGAGCTGACCCTTGATCTTAAGCAAGTGAAGTAGAACAGATTAGTAGGAAGCTACTTGCATCAAAATCGAAAAGAATTAGGATCCTAAAAATGGATAAGCAAGTTTGCTCAATCAGTCTACTGGTCCAGAACACAAACAAGAGGACCTAGCCAAAGAGAACCAAGGAACACAACAGGAACCTGGTGAATCATCACATACGGACCCTGATACAATGGTGTAGAAAGATCATCAGAATATACCTAGAGAATGGAAAGGGACACTGAATTATCCCTATAGCTATATCATTGGTAATCCTACTAACGAACAAAAGAACAAGGTTGTCCATGAGAAGAATGAACATCATAGCCTTCATATTCCAAATTGAGCCAAAAGGTGTAAATGAAGCCCTAGAGGACAAGTCATGGATAAATTCCATGAAAGAAGAGTTCAACCAGTTTGAGACATGGTTAACTTAGTTCAAAGAAACCTTTGCATTGATGGCCAAATGAAATACATAAAAGAACTATTGAAAAAGTTTAAAATAGATATGGCCAAAGAAACCAAGACCCTAATGGGAACCACACAGTAGCTAGAAAAAGATGAACCCGATAAGAACTATAGAAGTTCTACAAAGGTACTTTTCATCCCTACTCTATCTTTGTGCAAAATTCCAAGTAGGACCCTGATTTGGCTCTTGAGAAAATTCTTAATTCACTCTCTCACTAATTTGTTCTCATGATTCTCAAATCCTTGTTTTGGCTATATGTGATTGTGTGAAAATTGTTGAAGTTTCTTACAATTTGAATATATCTTTGTTTTACATATATCTTGAATATCTTTCAAATGTTTTTAATGTGGCTAAGTCTTTTAGTATGCTTGAGTCATAAGACCCTACTTGAATTTGAGCTTGAACATGTTTTTATGGGGGTTGGCAACGTTTTTGGCTTAAGATTCCACATCGCTTCTGTGCAAATGAATGTGTTTGAAATTTTGTATGGTCTTTGTAAACTTACTGTTTTAGGACCCTATTTGTTTTTATGTCCCTTTTTGTCTTAATGTTAATGGGGGAGAAAATATTGACGTCTATGTCTATGCATTCCATAAAATACCGATGATCACTTGCTTTTGAGAAAGCTTGTAGTTTCAGGTCCCTGTCATTGAAAATCGGCACCTAATATGGGGGAGATAAAGTAAAGATTGTGCAACAACGCAATATTTATGAGGACATGTCATAGATTGTCATTAATCAAAAAGGGAGAGAATGCTGATGCTGTCACGACCCGTTTTCTGGGCACATGACCGGCACAATGATGAATATCCCATCACTGTAAGCCTTCCGATAAATATATCAAATTTTCTTATATGAAAATCATAGATTATCAATTTAAAATACATTATTATACTGACATACAAGCCAAATGTCGAACCCCTGAACTAGATGTCCTAGACGATTACAGAGCAACATAATCTATAACAGAAGAGAGGTCTACCCGACAACGGGAAGGTACAAAGTGATCTACTCCTCTAGCAGATATTCTTCGATGGCAACCTGATCTGAACAAAAAGGTTGTACAAACAATGTGAGCTTTTAAACTCAATGAGCGAATCGGCCTCGCATTAATAAAATTCAAATACATTACCAGTCATGCAAGCATATCCAAAGGCTCATACTCAACCAATAGACAGAAGATAAAAATTTATCCAATTCAACAAACGTTACTAGTACTCGTCAATGGCAATATATCCCGGAGAGCGCACACAGGCCGGCTCACCAATTATGTATATTTCCGCCATGACGCACAACCTCATCCTCTTAGCTAGGGCGCCTCACGGATTTATCACCAATCCGGGCTATATCCCTACTGAGGGAATCGTTGTCTCCACACTCATTGGTCAAGACACCCTGTCAACCGGGTTTTCCGCCTTGCCGTGAGAGGGGGTACTGTCCCGCTCAATCACAATCAATAGCATTTCATATCATAATCAGAAGCTCAATATAATATTCATCCATATAACAGGTATAGTATATAACTATATTATGGATTTATAAACCACATATCAAGATAACAATTAATCCATTTTTGAAAACATTCAAACTTCACATCATCATAAGATACTTATTTCATTTTATCCACACTTATGGATTAATTATCTCATTTAGATTCGTCATTCTGAGTCCAATTTCCCCCTATGAATCTTGGGAGTGTCCTACGACATACTTTTTATCACCAGTAATGCTAAAACTCTATTAAAACGGGGTCGTTTCACTCACCTGGATTCCGTACGAACATCGCTTCTCTAAGTCATTACAGACAAGAGTTCTCAGGTGAATTTCGGTGTTCTGCTACGGAGATTTTCATGAAAGATTAGAGAAAATACGTCAGGATTGTTTTCGTACAGATACTGTTCATATGTACGGTTACTGTTCATATATACGGTTACTATTCATACGGTCACTATTCATACGTACGGTCACTATTCATACGTACGGTTACTATTTATACGTACGATCACGATTCATACCAGAAATAGAGAATACAATCTGTAAAAGAGTACACCAGGTAAGTTCCCAGGAAAGAGTGGAGGGTCACACTGGACACACTTAAAAACCAGGTCTTTCCTTAGCCAGAACTTTCCTAGACATGTATTCTTCACAGTTTACATTCTATTTCGGTAATCAGAGAATCAAAATAACATATAAACAGCTAAGGACAGTTTTTCTGATGTGGAAGATCAGCCAAGGCCGCAACCACAGAGCATACTTAAGAAATTAACTTCTAAAATTTGAAAGACATAGAAAGGGCATAGTATCCTTACCTAAGCTGAAAAGGAAAGGCCCAAAATCTCATAGGTCTAGCATTGAAGTAAGAGAAACTTAAGGAGAGAAGAAGAGAAGTTGAAGGTGTGAGTTTAGAAGTGAAATGGAAGGGCCTATTTATAGCAAAAGTCAAGGGTACTATTTGACACTATGCACTAATAAAATATTCAATTTACTATTCATGAAAATGACATTTCTCATAATGCAGTTACTGTGCACCTCACGCGTACGATCGAAAATTTTTCTGTTATTACTATTGGAAACTTAAAAGGAAAACTATCCTTTCACCTTAAACCTTTAAGTTTCTTTTCAATTCAGTCCTTTCACTTTAGTCCCTGAGGGTATTTTCACACATAAAACGTCAGTTTCTCCTACGAACTTCTTTCTAGTTTTCTCTTATGACCAAACCACATCTAGTACTTGACATTTCAATTGTATAAATGAACAGTATCGTATACGTAAATAGTATTATACGGGTGAATAGTATCATATACTGAAATAGTAACAGTAGTTTGTAAACAAATATTTATATTTTATTTTTCTTGGGTATTACATTATCACCCCCTTAAGAGAATTCGGTCCCCCGAATTCAAAACTCATCTCAAGACTGAAATAAATGTAATTACTTCGTCCATATCTCATCCTTTGCATCTCTTTCTTCCAAAACCTTATCACACCCTTGGTGAGATTTACAAGAATAGTATACCATTGACTGTGAACTCTAAACCGCATTATCAATAATTTGCATAAGACTTTTGCCTTTTCTAGACAGCAAGTAATCTCTTCCTCATCAGTTTGATCTTCTCCACAATCTTTTGTACCATAAAGTGTCTCATCCTCATAACCTTTACCAAACTCAAACCACCTAATCAGAGACGAACTCTGTCTCTATGTAAAACCTCAAATAGGTGTCATCTCAAAAGTGGCACGTGGTTTTTCCAGTTCATACTGAATATCAGAACACAAGCTACCATACACATAGCTTATAACTTTTACGAATACAAGTATTCCACCTGAAGGCATCATTTTGGCCATAGGTAATACTCTTGCCCAAAGGCGATCCTTCTACCTTAAGGCGATACTCTCAGCTGAAGGCGTTATATAAAATGAAATCATTACATAAATCTCTAGGAAGAACAATCCTAGAAAATATGATAAGTAAATAACATACTTCTTACGCATAATTATATATATGAAAATTCCTCTCACCTCAATGACTCATATAGAGTCGCATCCCTTCAATGATTGAGGCAAACCTATAGTTCTATAGGTTCATAAAATACTTATTCAGCATTCCTCCATAGCTCAGAAGTGCAATGAAATATCATTTTAGTAACTCTGCTCAGTCACAAAGATATTACTATACTATGCTTTAGAATCAAGTAACAAGTCCAATATCTTCTCATTCCTCAAGTTCTTTCAGTAAAATGAATCACTTCAACAAAGAAAATCTAGATACTAACTTAAATTTTATTTCTAGTACATAGATAATTTTAATACGTGAAGCTTACACCAAATGTAGCTTTAGGTACAAACAAAAGAAAAATAAATTAAGGACGAGGAGGCTTTTGAAATGTAAAAGGTGCTCCAGGTCTAGAAGAGGAAGGTGCTTCAGACCTTAAGGAGGAAGCTAATCGTTGCAGCCTAGAAAGAGTTTCTGGAGGAAGCGCCTGAGAAATTTGGCGAAGAGCATAAGTCACTCCGTTCATACAGTCAATACACCTTGCTTGTTGGTCACGAAAATTTTGAGTTGCAAACATTGAATGTCTATCAACTCGATTAGCCAGTTCTCCGAAACGACGGTTTATCAGTTTCTCTTGGTTTTCAAAGAGACGACTTATTAGTCGCTTCTGGTCCTCTATCTTGTATTCCAGGCTCTCTATCTTACGTTCCAGGAATGCAAGCTTATTTTCTGAGGATGTTGCAGTACTGTCCTCCTCCAACTCTATTACATCCCTCTTTCTCTTCTTAATTTCTGGTGACCTGTCTACAGGTCTCTTCCCTTTGTTGTTTCCGAGACTTAGATTTAAATCAAGCTCTACATTGCCAGTCTCAAAATTCAAGTTGAAAGACTTATTATCAGCCATTGCTCTAAGGATCTCAGAAATAACTTCGAAGGAGAAAGGAATGAAAATTGAGAAATAGGTATGTAATGAAAGTAGTAGGTTTGCTTGGTGCGATGAGTAGGGTAACGGGCATACAAGATTTATAGACAACCCGAAGCCCCTGGAGCTAAAGCCACCACAACCTACACGCCGCTTGCTATAAGGTTTACAGATCACATATGTCGCAATGCCAGCAATTAATGTCGGACATGCAGATAAATAGTAAATATAATTTAATGCAATTAACATAAGTCAAAGATTTCCTCAAAAAAAAATTTCGGCTAATCTTGACCTTTCTCAAAGTTCTGACTAACTACGCTCTTCAGTCTGAGATTTTCTCCCTCTAACTTGTTTTATCCTGTAATCCCATATCACGATGTCCCTCTATGATTAGGTCGCCTCATATTGGCCGTATCTTAGATTCTAATCGGTGTCTTTATACTGGATTTACACATAATATATATGTAAATATATATATTTTAAAACAAAGTTAACTGCTTACGGTCACATGCAGTAAGTATTATCATGATGCAAGGAAATCATTGCCTTTCATTTGCCCACGAGAGCATTATATGTAAGTATATGTAACCATGAAGATATATCATCATCTACACATTTTATTCTATCCAAGTCATTTTGATTTCACATCTCTATGAGTATATGTAGGATCATCACATATTCTCCTTGATCGTAGCCTTCACTCATTATGCATGAATAACATACATAAATGTAATTACAACATGATTCAATCAATTATGTATATTATACTCAACTGAAGGCTCTTAAGAACAACACAATAAAACGGAGAAATGTATTTCAGTTCATCATAAAAGCATCCAAGGCAATCTTTGATGGCTATGTTATCAACTTCTTTGAATTTCGAAAAATGCCAACGGGAGAAATGGGAAAACCGAGTAAAATCGGCCGCAAATCCACCGAATACTGACTTTCGTGGTTTTGGCATTAATGCAACGCGCTATCGGTGTGCACGCCTACCCTAGACTTCTGGCTTCCAGCTTGCAGAAATCCATAGGTTGATCGTGTAGGGGTGCGGTGAAAAGATATCTTCTTTGTCTCTTAGTCCAAATTTTTTCTCTATAAAAACCTTCTCAGCGTTCTCAGTTACCACACCACAAAGAGTAATAATCTCCGAGCCTACAATCCCCTAGTATTCCTCTCGCCTCATACTCTTACAAAAATTTCTAAATTTTTCCAAATCATGGCCTCAAGGAAGTACATTGATCTCACAGTAGAGGCTAAGGAAGAAGAGCTCGACTTAAACTTAAGTCTGGGCAAAGACAAGGGCAAAAGACCTTTTGAGGGGTCTCCAGAGAAACAGAAGGAGAAGAAAATGAAGAAGATCGAGGAAGCTGAGGAGACTAGCACGGGCCATACCTCGGAGGACAAAATCGCCTGTCTAGAGCAGGAGGTGAAAAATCTGAAAAAGATGATAGGAGACCTGGAGAAGTTAACTAAACGCAATCATGCAGAAATGACTTCAAGAATAGACAGGTTCTTCTATTGGTCTACCCAGTGCTTCTGCAATCAACAACAAAGAAGTGTTGATTGTATGAATGGGATTTACACTACCCTCCGCGACATTGCTATGTCCCTTGCTCCAAGGAATGGTCGAGGGGTGATGATACAATACAACCCTCCTAATCCGAGACCACCTCGCTTTTAGATTACTCATGCATGAGTAAACTTCTTCTTTTTTGCAATGTAATCCTTCAGTTTTTTTTTCTTTTGTTTTTAATGCAAGTGGTTTCTTTTATTGGCTGGTACCCTAAAATAATATAGCTACACAAATTCAATCATGAATTCAGCTTATAAAATCCACCATATAAAAATTTGATCCGACAGCAACGGAATCAAAACAAGTAATAACTTTTCCTTGACTAAGTTCAAAAGTGTAGCCACATCTGTATAAAACTAAAACTGAGAACATACTTCTTAAGAAGAGATAAGTCTCGGAGGGAAAGGAAATGAAAACATCCTACAGGACTTTCAGTAGAGCCATCTCTCTATAGTTGTGCCCGGGTTCACAACGATAGAGGAGGTCCCACTAAGGTTACCTTGCTCTGTAATCACTAGGAGACCTAACAACCTTTGCTCTGATACCAACTTTGTCACGACCCGTTTTCTGGGCACATGACCGGCACAATGATGAATATCCCATCACTGTAAGCCTTCCGATAAATATATCAAATTTTCTTATATGAAAATCATAGATTATCAATTTAAAATACATTATTATACTGACATACAAGCCAAATGTCGAACCCCTGAACTAGATGTCCTAGACGATTACAGAGCAACATAATCTATAACAGAAGAGAGGTCTACCCGACAACGGGAAGGTACAAAGTGATCTACTCCTCTAGCAGATATTCTTCGATGGCAACCTGATCTGAACAAAAAGGTTGTACAAACAATGTGAGCTTTTAAACTCAATGAGCGAATCGGCCTCGCATTAATAAAATTCAAATACATTACCAGTCATGCAAGCATATCCAAAGGCTCATACTCAACCAATAGACAGAAGATAAAAATTTATCCAATTCAACAAACGTTACTAGTACTCGTCAATGGCAATATATCCCGGAGAGCGCACACAGGCCGGCTCACCAATTATGTATATTTCCGCCATGACGCACAACCTCATCCTCTTAGCTAGGGCGCCTCACGGATTTATCACCAATCCGGGCTATATCCCTACTGAGGGAATCGTTGTCTCCACACTCATTGGTCAAGACACCCTGTCAACCGGGTTTTCCGCCTTGCCGTGAGAGGGGGTACTGTCCCGCTCAATCACAATCAATAGCATTTCATATCATAATCAGAAGCTCAATATAATATTCATCCATATAACAGGTATAGTATATAACTATATTATGGATTTATAAACCACATATCAAGATAACAATTAATCCATTTTTGAAAACATTCAAACTTCACATCATCATAAGATACTTATTTCATTTTATCCATACTTATGGATTAATTATCTCATTTAGATTCGTCATTCTGAGTCCAATTTCCCCCTATGAATCTTGGGAGTGTCCTACGACATACTTTTTATCACCAGTAATGCTAAAACTCTATTAAAACGGGGTCGTTTCACTCACCTGGATTCCGTACGAACATCGCTTCTCTAAGTCATTACAGACAAGAGTTCTCAGGTGAATTTCGGTGTTCTGCTACGGAGATTTTCATGAAAGATTAGAGAAAATACGTCAGGATTGTTTTCGTACAGATACTGTTCATATGTACGGTTACTGTTCATATATACGGTTACTATTCATACGGTCACTATTCATACGTACGGTTACTATTCATACGTACGATCACTATTCATACCAGAAATAGAGAATACAATCTGTAAAAGAGTACACTAGGTAAGTTCCCAGGAAAGAGTGGAGGGTCACACTGGACACACTTAAAAACCAGGTCTTTCCTTAGCCAGAACTTTCCTAGACATGTATTCTTCACAGTTTACATTCTATTTCGGTAATCAGAGAATCAAAATAACATATAAACAGCTAAGGACAGTTTTTCTGATGTGGAAGATCAGCCAAGGCCGCAACCACAGAGCATACTTAAGAAATTAACTTCTAAAATTTGAAAGACATAGAAAGGGCATAGTATCCTTACCTAAGCTGAAAAGGAAAGGCCCAAAATCTCATAGGTCTAGCATTGAAGTAAGAGAAACTTAAGGAGAGAAGAAGAGAAGTTGAAGGTGTGAGTTTGGAAGTGAAATGGAAGGGCCTATTTATAGCAAAAGTCAAGGGTACTATTTGACACTATGCGCTAATAAAATATTCAATTTACTATTCATGAAAATGACATTTCTCATAATGCAGTTACTGTGCACCTCACGCGTACGATCGAAAATTTTTCTGTTATTACTATTGGAAACTTAAAAGGAAAACTATCCTTTCACCTTAAACCTTTAAGTTTCTTTTCAATTCAGTCCTTTCACTTTAGTCCCTGAGGGTATTTTCACACATAAAACGTCAGTTTCTCCTACGAACTTCTTTCTAGTTTTCTCTTATGACCAAACCACATCTAGTACTTGACATTTCAATTGTATAAATGAACAGTATCGTATACGTAAATAGTATTATACGGGTGAATAGTATCATATACTGAAATAGTAACAGTAGTTTGTAAACAAATATTTATATTTTATTTTTCTTGGGTATTACAGATGCAAAAATCAAACATGAAGTTTTTTATTAATGCAACCAACAGGATCCTAGAGAAACTATCAAGACCCTAGAGCTTTGAAATCTGGCATCTAGTATGAGGGAGCAAAGACAAAACTATCCAGCATCTACTATAGGAGAGCAAACAAATTATATACTTGCAACAATTATAGGGGAGCATCATAGATTGCCAAGAATCAAAAAGGAGAAGAATGATGGATCAAGTTTTTTATTCTGGAAATTTGAGTGGTTCCTACTAGATACTATGAGGAACCTAGTAGTGTGGTGCACATTTAATACTATCAAGGTCAACTATAGCGCACATTAAACAAGTAAATCTATATTGAATGAAGGGAATTAAATCGCAAAAGGAAAGGATTATCTGCTAATTCAATTGCAATCAAAGTCCATTATTTTTGGAGCTATTTATTTCCATATTTGGCACGAAGCACCATCGAAGAAAGACAAACCCAGATTCAATCAAGCCGCAAATCAAGGAACGAATTTGCTGTCATTCGAAGTCAACTCTATCACTCATTTAACAAGTAAATTCATGTTTACTGAGGAGTTTTAAATTGCAAAAGGAAAGGATCGGCTAGTATTCAATCTGAAATAAAAGTCTATTAATTTCATGACTGTTTATTTCCTTTTCGACATAAGGTATCAGTTAAGGAAGCAATCTTCAAATTCAATCAGAATTAATTCTTTCAATCAATGATGAGCATCTTCCACCAATGACTATCTTTTAGAAAGGTATAAAAGGCAAAAGCAACAACAACGTTGTAACACTGAAGTGGACATAGAGAATTTTATTCTATAGATCATTTTATTCTCAAGTTTCTCTTTGTATTTTGTGAGAGAGAGTTCTATCTGTTCATATTCTCTAAGTGAGATATCTCTCTATCTTGAGTTCTATGTGAACTAAAAAATCATTTGTAAATTCGTTCTTGTCTCTGACCGGATTAGTAGTAAGTACTTAGTGAGGTATCTTGTTGTTTAGGAGTAACAATTGTCATGCTGCACCTTTCTACTTTAGAAGGTTTCCTGGTATACATTTGCTAAGGACGTGTGAAAGCCTAGTGGCAGTGGCATATCCAGAACCCATGGGTCAGGGGAGCAAAATGTTTTAAAAAATTAATAATAATTATAAGTCATATATATGAAAATAAAGACATAAATGTTAAAATCATAAAATTTTAGTATATCTAATCAAATAAATTACATACTTTATAATTGTTCTCTACGTAATTTCATGTTCTGAAATCGTTGAATGATCAACTCATTGTTAACATTATTGAACACATCGTTCTCAATATAAGTTACAAGACAATCATTCATCCACGCATCTCTCATTCTGTTACACAACCTATTTTTCACAATGTAATTCACAGCAGAAAAGCCTCTTCCTACAATTGCTATGGCAACAGGCAAAATCATTGCTAACTTCATAAGAAAATAAACTAATGGATAAACAATATATCTTCCAGTTTCAACCAACTTCTCTGAACGATCATTAATTCCTTTGAAAGATGCAAATTCAATATTCATATGTATATCAATGATGTAAGTCTTAAGTTGATTATCAAGCATCACTAAATCAGTTGAAGAAAATTCACGTGGATAAAATTTCACAAATTCAATCAACCTTTCCTTATCAAAAGCAGAGAACAAATTGGCTAGATTCAAACAAGCCATAGAAAGAAGAAACTAAGTATTTGTCTCACTGAAACGATCATGAAGTTCCTGAATCTGCATGTCCACAACAGTATAAAATAATTCAACACGATAGTGATACTTTATTGTGATAGCTTGAGTTTTGCCTTCATATCGTGATCTCCCCTTAGAAAAAAATATATCTTCCATATTAGGAATATTAATAGCATGCATATTGCAAAATAAAGTTACTTCTTGCAATAACGACTTCTATCCATTATCCCTCATAGTTTGTAACTGCTGCTTTGTGATGTTAACCAAGTTCATAGCATTGATGATGTCTTGATCTTTTCTTTGCAATGCCTGTGACAATTCATTTGAAATACCTAAGACAATTTTCATCAAATGTAATGTAAATGAAAAATCAAAATCCTCTAACAAATGTAAAAACCCATTGGCTTTAGCTCTTTGATCTGCATTTGATCCATCTTCTTTTACAATTTCAAGAACACCAATTATAGCAGAATACATCAATATCAAATTAATCAAAGTTGCATAATGTGAACTCCAACGAGTATCAGCAGCTTGTTTAAGACTAGTTTCTTGATTCAAACCTTACCCACTTATAATTTCTCCTTTTTCCAATGCCTCTCTAACATTGACTATTTGTTTTTCACGAAGCATGTCTGTCGTTTTCAAGATCCCCCAACAACATTTAATAATATGGATACTAAATTAAAAAGAGAGGCAACTTCAATATGGTTTTTAGCAATAGCAACTAACAAAAGTTGTAATTGATAAGCAAAGCAATGTACATAAAATGTAGATGGATTCTTCCTTAAGATCAAAATTTTGAGACCACAAAATTCCCTTTGCATATTGCTAGTACCATCATAACCTTGCCCACAAATTCTTGATATACTAAGCCTATGTTTGCAAAACAATGCATCAATTGCCATTTTCAATGATAAAGCTACAATATCTGTAACATGAACAATACTAAGAAAACGCTCAACAATACTACCATTTTTGTAACCTAATGCAAAGCAACAACTATTTTCTCCTTATTTGATATGTCACAGGCTTCATCAACAAGAATTGCAAATAGTTCATCTCTAAGATCAAATACAATAGCAGCAGTGGTTTCTAATGCAACAGCATTAACAATATTTTTTTGGATTTCTGGAGCAATTAATTGATGTTTTTTGGAGCATTTTCCAAGACAATTAAATTTACTGATTCATTGTGTCCAGAAAGAAGTTTAAGATGTTCAAGGAAATTACCTTGATTAGCAAAATTGCTTGATTCATCATGACTACGAAAAGTTAATCCTTGCTTTAATAGAAAGAAAAAGTAATCAATTGACACTGTTAAACGCCTTCGATATGAGCCACGAACTTGTTCAGATTGCTTAGATATTGCAACTTCAATATGTTGATTCTGATTCATCAAATCTTGACTCATCTTCCAAGCAACATTATGAGCACTATTAGGACCTCCAACATGAGATGAGAGTTTTTCTTTCTTATTCCATTTTGTAAATCCCTCTATCACAAATGTATCACCACCTGATTTCTTTCCAAAATCGGGCCTAAAAAGATAACAACATAAGCAAAATGCAGCATCTTTTTCTATACTATACTTTAACCAGTTGCCAAATTCACTAACCAAAAGGGATAATTTCCTTAAAGAATTTCCATTTTTTCGTTGGGAAAAATTATGTTGAGTAGGTTGGCATGGTCTTCTTTATAAATATGTTGTTTATATCTTATCTCGATCATTAGGATGATATGATGAAATTTTCGTTTACTTTCCTGGATCTGATGACAACTCATCTAAATTAATTTCAATTTGTTGCTCATTTGATGGTGATTTCCTCTTGAAAAATCTTTCCATTACAAAAATCTTTCCTCTTCTAAATCCTAATAGCATAATCAATCAACAAATTTGATAGAATTAGGCCTATGTATAAAAACTCCAAATTTTACAAAGAGGTCCCTAACAATGAAATGAAAATTAACTATCATCAAGAAAAAAATTTCATGAAATTGACTTCACAAATATGGTACTCATCATCCTAATTGCATAATTAATCAACCAATTTGATAGAAATTATACCTATCTACAGAAACCTCAAATTTTACAAAGAGGACCCTAACAATAGAATGAAAAATTAATTATCATCAAGAAAAAATTTCATGAAATTGACTTTACAAATATGTTAATCATCATCCTAATTGCATAATCAATCAACTAATTTAATAAAATTACACCAATTTACAAAAACCCCCAAATTTCACTCAAAGGTTTTATCACTCTCTGACTAGGAAGAAGCTCCTCTTACCTCATTATCAATCAAGTAATTTCGTTTGCTGCTGAGTATTGAGTTTGCAACTCTTCAACGTATGTTCAGTGTGGAATTAGAGATGAAGATGGTAAATTGGTAATGGGACAGTTAATGGGAGATTGAGATTTGAGAGAAGAGATGATTAAATTGGTAATGGGAGAGTTGGTGGCGGATTGGTGGTCGAAGGCCAGTGGTGGTGGGCAGTGGCGGATGAACTTGAGAGGGAGAACAGGGAGTTGATGGGGACGGGATGACCAAAGGTCCTAGACTCCTAAGGATCGATCGAGACTCGAGAGAGAGAGAGAGGAGAGAGAGAGAGAGAGAGAGAGGGAGACTGGTGGTCAAAGCTTGAAGGCCAGTGGGACATGGGCGGTGATGGACTGGTATCGTTTGGAGATCAAAGGCGTCTGGTAGTTGAACTCTCAAAGGGGTATGGTCTGGCGTGTGGCGTCCCCGCATCTGGTGAGAGAAGAAAGGAGTGTAGTGTAGTAAGGGATTGAAAAATTTTAACATGGGGGTCAAAATTTAAAAAAAAATTAATGGTTTTGTTTAAAATTTAGGGAGTGCAACATATGTGGCTTTGCCACTGCCTAGTGGTATTGAACGTTTGCTATGGACATGTGAAGACCTAGTGGTTAAAGTGCAAAAGTAGGGTTCTACTGATCCTGACTAAAGGTTGCTATTGGGTAGCATAAAAGTTGGAGATTGAACCTTAGTTTGGTTACTTTGTATTCGGAGATTTCTTTTCCTTAATAAAATACTCATAACTGTGTGTTGTAAGAAATGGATGTAGGTGAACCTTTGAGATTTTTCCGAATCAATATAAATTACAGTGTCATCCCTCTCCCCTTATCTTTACTTTATCTCAATTATTATTTGCTAATTAGTTGGAAAACATAATAAGATAAAGAGGAACCTAACAAAAAGTTTTAAAAGAATCAAATTTTTATTTTACAAAAAATTATATATACTTTATTTATCCCCACTAGAGTATACTTGCGGACTAACATATATATCTATATCTATATATATATATATAGTATATATATATATATATGTATATATATATATATATATATGTATGTATATATATAATTATATGTATAATATATAAATATATATATATAATTATATGTATAATATATAAATATATATATAAATAATTATATATTATATAATATATAATTATATATATATATATTTATATATTATACATATAATTATATATATATATTTATATATTATACATATAATTATATATATAAATAATTATATATTATATAATATATAATTATATATATATATATATATATATTTATATATTATACATATAATTATATATATTTATATATATATTTATATATTATACATATAATTATATATATACATACATATATATATATATATATACATATATATATATATATATAAAGAGAGAGAGAGAGAGAGAGAGGAATATGATTCGTGAGAACAAACTTTACAAATATGATAACAAGACTGATGATAGTGTTAAAGTAGGCATAGTTTGTCTAATTGGCTTAGCCGCTAAATTTTGATGGTAGTGCTAAAATAACTACCAGGCAGCTAACAATCATAGCTCATTCAATTGGTAAACAACTGCGTCAACTAGAAAATGGAAAGAACAAAAAAAAAAACAATTCGGCTATACATATATCATGCCACAAGTAAACTGTGTGTGTGTGTGTGTGTCTATATATATATATATATATATATATATATATATATATATATATATGTATTTATATATACACACACACTGATTTTGATCACAAAATTTATTTTTATTAAAAGTTAAATTTTTTATGGTTAAATGTCACTTTAACAACAAAAAATTAAATTACGATAAATATAATCATTTAAAAATTAAAATAAAAATTTTTATTCTTCATAAATTAAATCAAGACAATTGTAATATTTTGAAATCAAATCAATAGTTTACTCCATTTTTATTCATAATTAACGTTATACCTAGGAATTTTGTGCAAGAATCACGTGTAAGTAGTAAAGTAGTTATTCAAGACGAAATAGAGTCATATGCTGCATATGGCATGGAGATTTCTTAAAATTTTTCCGGAAACTAAAAATGTCATGTTTGTTTGGTGTAAGTTTTACCGAGATTTAGAAAGTCGGATAAGTTACTGAACTGGTTGAGATACTGGTTTAAGGGTTAATGGCTAAACCGTGGTTGAATCGCAGTTGAATCAGTGATACTTAAGATACATTAAAATATTAAAATATACAATTAATATATATATATATATATATATATGTGTGTGTGTGTGTGTGTGTGTGTGTGTGTGTGTGTGTGTGTGTGTGTGTGTGTGTGTGTGTGTGTGTGTGTGTGTGTGTGTGTGTGTGTGTGTGTGTGTGTGTGTGTGTGTGTGTGTGTGTGTGTGTGTGTGTGTGTGTGTGTGTGTGTGTGTGTGTGTGTTACAGATATTAAAATATTAAGATATATAATATATAATATTAAAATATTCTTGGCATGTATATTTATACCAATTCTAAATATTCTCCTTATAACTTAAATTTTTGGAAATTTCTTAAAAAAATACATGATAATAATCAATAAAAATCCAAAAAAAAATTAAAACGGTTGAACCGGATAGTTTTACCAATTCGATCAATTTTTTACCTATTCATTGATCCAAACTGAATTAACTCCTTGACCAATTCATCGATTTTCTAGTTGAACCAGTCGATTTGCTCTAATTCTCTGAACACTGAATTTTACTAAGAATACTAATAGCATTTTTTTTTTACAAAATTTGGATATATTATTTAGTAACAAATACATTCATAAGATTGATTCAGTTTTCCAATCTTATTCATATTTGATCCTTGAGAATGAGTTGTATGATAAACAAAAAATTCTTTATAATAAAATTAAAATCTTTATACTAAATACGCCTTAATTTTTGTTTTTTCCTTTGGGTCTGAGTAATTGGCCTTAATTAGTCAAGCGGGTGTGGGATAAGGAGGAAAACGTATGCCATTTAAAATTATTCGAGAGAAAACTTAATCTTCGTATATACTAAATGCTAGCTTAATATTATTGTGGAGGCTGAGATTACAATCGTGATGAACTCCTTACAATATATTAATTATTAAATATTGGAATAAGAGGGGGATGAAGAAGTAAAGTGAAAATTAAATATTGTTGTTACATAGATACAAGTTTGGGTAGTTGCTTCAGTATTGCATGCTCAACTTGGCCGTGTTTGAAGTTGTTGAAGATCGTGTAAAACACTTTGTATTGCGCAGAAATGGCAAGAAAATTGAGAAGATGCATGCATCACTAGAAAAGAAGGCTCACCATCATTAGCACTAAGCCCTATGATTCATGCCTGTACCCTTCAACTTTTCCTATACTTCCATGAAGACCACTATTTTCTTACTTTGACTACCATGTCATTGAATTATATAGTAAAATTATTATTTATATTTTCTTTTTTTATATTCCTATTTTATGTATAATATATAATTTTATTTCGTTTCAACTATAATTTATATATTTTTAAACTTACCATTATTTAAATATTTAATTATAAATATTGATACGATATTTGATTTTGAACACATTACCACAAATCATTCCACTCATGTCAAATACCAACTTAAATTCATTAAAATGGTCCTATTAACCTACAATAATGACAAATAAGAGGAGAGATTTTAGAGGATTTATTGGATCTTTTTTTATTTTTTAATCATTTTAAGTTAATATTTGAAATGACATATAATTTGACATTAACATATGCAAGATAGAATGTCATATTAACGTTTGCTGTTAAATAATTTGACAATATTAGACTTATATTGAAACTAATTGAAAATATATAAATTATAATTAACATAAAATAAAATTTTAAGTTATAATTAAAATATACGTAAAATTCAAAGAGCAAAAAAAAAATGTAGTTTTGCCAATAATATATATAAAGTAAATTACTAAACTACACTCTCTTCTTTGTAAGATTTTAACATTACACTTTCTCTCCCTTTTACTTTCCAAATATTATGATCTCTTCTTTTTAACTATGTATAACTTTAGTCTAAATTTTATATTCTGTGTCTAAAGAAATATTTAGTAGAGAGAGAGAGAGTGTGTTATATATATATATATATATATATATATATATATATGATAACCTATATGGTATTAGATTGCTAAATATGATAAAATAAACTGTAACAAATTTCTTTAATTAGAAGATATACAATTTAATTAACTAAAGTGTAACAATTTTATAATTACAAAGAAGGGGTGTAAATTTCACAAATAGAGGAAAGAAGAAAGTGTAATTTACTCAATAATATATGATGGGAAAAAAAATTAACAATGAGACTTTTAATTTTAACTAGCGCAGAGAAATTTCGATCGGTTAATAACATAACACAATGAGTGCTATAAAATTGTCGAACAACATGTCTGCTCACATCAAATCGAACTGACATCAAGACAACAATAATTAGAAGAGACAAAAATGGAACAATTGATATATATTATGTTAACAAGTGGTGCTTAGAAAACTAAGTATGGTATGTTAACTTCATCACCATGTTCTTCATGTTCATGGCCGTTATGTGGTCAACCACGCGTGCATTTAATCATTCACATCACCGTCTTAATTCCATGGCTAATAAGCCACACTAGATAGGTTTTGTTTTTTAAATAGGCACAAATCAATGCCTTTCTTCGCCTCAAAATATAAAATCTTTTAATTTAATTTTAAATATTTACCTTATTTTTGTTAATTTTTTTTATATTTCTAAAAGTGGTTAATGTCTTCATAATAAATGTTAAAATGATAACCGGATGTATCTATACAAAAATATTATTTTTATCTACATGAACGTTACACTATCTAATATTATTCCTAGCATTAAAATGCTATATGGTATTTATTTTTCTATCCCTAATAACCCAAGCTAATTGAGACTCATTTCTTAACCACAGCTGTTTTTTTCTATTTTAGCATTAGTAACTCAGATTAATTGGTTTAGTATATTCGTAAACCCACAAGTAACGATATGTGAATTAATTTTATTAAGCAATTAGATATTATTAGTTACTTTTGGACATATATAATTCACACAAAATAAATATTCAAGATAACATTAAATTTTTAGAAGTAGGAAGATATGCACTTATGTGTTGTTAAAGTGTGGCTGGGTGGGCGCGGCATGTTTTGTTGGATGTGAATTCATAATGCGAAGAGGACAGAAGTTTAGAGGCTAATTTGAATAAATTAGTTTAATCAAATCACGTAAGTTGAATGATGTGATTATAATAAAAAGGAATCAAACCCATTAATCTTTAGAATATGAAGAGATGAGGCTTTTGAATAAGACAAAGAGCTCGCTGTCAAATGAGCAGGAGAATACTAAAGATTGCAGTGCTTTGTTCTTATGGGGAAGAAAAAGCTGAAGAGCAGTCCAAAGTTTCTTATATTTTAATCCCAAAATCAGAAAGGGAATAATCATATATCATGAAAACTATGGGACCCAGATTTATAAATAGAAGAAATGCATTCTTTCTCTAAAAAAGTTTACCTTATAACTATTTAGTTATTAAAAATTATAATATATGATTTAATGGGTTGATGCAGCATATTCTCTAATTGGATATTAAATAGATGTTGATCAACCACCATCTCTAAAATTAAGGGGGGTGTTTATCAGTTTGGCGATTTAATTTAATGAAAAGAAATTTCATTTAATCCAATTGATTAAATTATCCAATCCAATCGAGACTAATTATCGATTTAGATTAGATTGGATAGTCGATTTTTTTCAAAAATCAAAATATTATTTTTCCTCAAAATTAAATCAAGAAAATATATGATATTATAAAATATATAATATGATATAATATAGAAAATACAATCTAATTAGTATTTATAAATGATATATAATAGTATATATATATATATAAAATAATTTTAACCTGGTGATTGGTTTGATTCGAATGAATTTAGACATCATCTAAATTAGGTCAGTTTTTGCCAAAAACCACACAATCTATCCAATCAAGTGGTCAATTTGGTCAGCTTGGGTGAATTGGTTATGTTGAAATTAGATTAGTTTGGATTTGAAGATCCCTACCTGAAATACTTAAATAAAGGCAAAAATACATACATACAGTTTTTTGTTCGTAATGTTTACTTATATTTCAATTATAACTCAAAATATTATTTCGTATCAATTATAACCTATATATTTTTAGTTAATTTTAATTATGCCTTTGAGCCTAACTTTGTTAAAATATTTAATAGTAGACATTGACATAACATCTCATATTGCACACATCAGTATCAAATCATCCACCTAACTCACCACTTTAGATACCAACTTAAAATGACTATGTGAATCCTCTAAAACCTTCTTCTTTCTTTTGTAATTAATGAAGGTTCATAAAATCATTTTATATCTAATGTGGCACATATCTAAAATAGACAATTTAGCGCTAATGTATGTAAATTAAGATGTCATGTCAGCATTTGTCATTAAATATTACGATAGCATTAGGTTTAAGGGCACAATTCAAACTAATTAAAAATATATGGATTATAAATGTCACAAAATAAAATTTTAAATTATGTTTACAATACAGGTCAAAATTCAGAGGTAGGAATAATACTTTTACACTTAAGCAAAGTACAAAATACTCCTAAAAAATTAAAAGTCAATACTAGTTACTCCTTGAAATATTTAAATGAAATTCAAAATAAAGTCCCAGAAAGATTAACAACTAATTAATAACATTTAGTCCTTCTTATCATGCTGCATAATATTAATGACAGGAGTATTTAAAAGGATCACGCTAGCCAAAAAAAAAACAAAAATAAAAGAGAGACTATTCGTTTTGTATGTAATGCCTCTAATATGGATAGAGTTGGCTGAGTCATAATAGAGCAATTTTTTTAAAGAGTTTATTTTTGTATACTGAGAAATTACATACAACCTCTTATAGCTAGGATACAATGAATCCATTTGAAACCTTTATTTGGATATTTTCTACCCCTTTTAATATACATATGTATAGAATCTAAAAAGATATATATATGATTCAATAATTATATCTATTCAATTTTTAAAAGACTCATAAGTTAAATAGTTATATCTTTTCAATTTTTAATAATTGTATTAGTTTAAACAGTTGTATTTATAAAATTTCTAATAGACTTGGCAATTTATATTGTAAATTTCAAATCAAACAACATAACTGTTGAAATTTTAAAATAATTACAATTCAATTAACACATTAAGTTGAATAATTCAAAATACACAAGACTCAACCAATACATCATTTTAAATTAACACATCAATTCAAAATAAAATTAATTAAACGAAAATTTAATTTTTCGTAATATTACAAATTATATACCAATGCCTCACATAAGTTATTGAAGTGGGAGCATACTGAATGTATGTATATAGTAGTAAATGGAGTGTCCACTCCATAGATAGGTCTTATTGTACTAATCAAGGTTTAGAAAATTAGACCGATCATTAAATCGATTGAGACACCGATTCAATGGTCAATATTTAGATTGTGGTCGAATCACGGTCAAACTAGTGATACTTAAAATATATAATTAATGTATATATTACAGATATTAAAATATTAAAATATATAATAAATAATATATAATTAAAATATTTTAGGCATGTTACAAATATATATTTATATCAATCATAAAACTTCTCCTAATAGTTTAAATTTTTAGATATTTCTTAAAAATACATAATAATATTTAATAAAATTTTAAAAATTCAAAAAAAAATTGAACCGATTTAACTGGCCAGTTTTACAAGTTTGATGGGCTTTTCACCAATTCAAAACACACACTAGTTCACTAGTCTAAATTGAACAATTCTCTAACTAGTTCACCAATTTTTCGATTGAACCAATTGATTTGGTCTGATTCTCTAGGATTTGGGTTGTCTGCATTACTTTTTTCTGTTGGACTTTTAGCAACAGTTATTTTCTGTTGTTGAAACTTTTATCAACAAAAAAATTGTTGCTAAAAGTAGTATTGCACTCTGCCATACTTTTAGTATGACAGATAACCCCGGTCCGATTCTCTAAATACTAATATTAACAAGATTACTGAAATTGTGACATTAAATAACTTACGCATTAAACTGAGAAGGCCATTTGGGAATATCAATGCGTTTTATGTCTCTGTCTTCAGACATAGGTCTAGTTAAGGAGTGCAAATTTGGATAGAATCTGCTCAACATGCAATTAGAAAATAATGCGCTACGTCAAACAAATTCACAAAGCTCACTGATAAAAAATATTTAGCAAGTTTATATTTAAAAAGGTTTTAGAAATTAAATAATGTACAATAATCTTTTAAAGATTGAATAAATAACTCAAATATATTTCAGAACAAAAAAGTTAGTTTTCTTTTTCCAAATATTTTAAACAGTTTGCCTTCATGTTTGCCGTTGAAACGAAACACGCAATTTTGAAAGGAAAAAAAATTCAGGTGTAGTTTTTTTTTATATCTTGAGTTTTTTTTAATTTTAATGTAACAAGTGTAAAATTTTTTAATTGAAATACGGAATAAGTGTATAATATTTAAAAAACTAAATTTATATTATTTATAATTTATTATTGTTTGATTGGTTTTTTAATTAACTTTTAACACATGTTATTTTGAATAAAGAACTTAATCATCAAAATATATAGAACTTTATACAAGTTTTTTCCATTTTGAAAAGTTCACATGGCAAAAAAAATTTTTTGAGTCATATTCTCTGCATTAATTAAAAAAACGTTTTGATCATGATAATTTATTTTAAATTGAATGGTTAAAATTAAATTTTATAAGACAAAAAAATTTTAACTATTTTTGGGGAACGATTATCATTCTCATGATACCAAATTATGAGTGTTGATTAATTTAAATTCGAGTTAAGTAGGATCATAGTGGGCATCAAAGATATATCTATCAAGTTTTAATGTAATTACATTCTTAGGTACTTAAACTCGAGATATTTGATTAAATTAAGATAATTTCTTACCAATTAACATATGCATTTGATGGTAAAAAATTCTTAACAACACATAAAAATCAAGAAAAATTAATAATAGTAGGGCATCCCTGAAATTTTGAGGTTAAAAGTTGGACTTTTTTACTGCTATAGGCTATTTTTTACTTAAATTCTACACGTTTCATTTTCAATTTAAATGCTTGATCTACTTCATTTTTATTGTAGTATCGTAAGGCGTACTTCTGAAGTGTGCCTTACATGCACTTAAGGTACACTTCAGAGATACGCCTTCAATACTCTTAAGTTTTGAAATGACTCAGTTTGATAATTTGATTCAGATCGAACTTGGTCTTAGGTCATTAGGTTTTTGGTTGACTTGTCGGGTCGATCTGAATTTAATACCACTAGTTAAAATAATTATGGTAGGATAAAAAAATTAACTTAAATAATCAAAAAAATTATGCATGCACTTCTAAAGTACACCTTACGGTGTTACAGTAAAAATAGAATAAATCTAACATTTAAATTGAAAAGGAGACAGGAATTTAGGTAAAAAAGCATCCTACAACAGTAAAAAAAAGTCTTAAAAGTGGGCCACATTTTGAAGTGAAAGGACATCTGATTTGAGTGTCAGTGCCTGGTCACTTATAGAAAGGACTGTTGTGAAAAATGGAGTATTTTAAAAAGAATATTTTAAATTGTTGTAAAAATAATTTTAGAAAAATAATTTAATTATTTTCATACTTATCTGACATGGTGGGAATTATGTTTTTTATATATAATTATTCGTTTATTTTAAATTTAATTATAATCTTATCTTCATAATTAACCATCACCCAATATCTCTACTATTCCATGATCAGATTTGTTATAATTATCCTTTTATATTTAATTATAAATTAATTGTCTCTATTTTTTGAGATTGTTATCATCCATATATTGCTTCTAGTTTTTGAGAACTCTAACCTAACCTTTGTGATATTGGGTTACACAACTTTTCTTTTCTATGTTGTTTTGTGACCTAGGTTTTATCCCAAAATGGCCTGTTTTATCTTGGGAGGAAAACCACGAATCTTTCCTTAAGGATAGTGTCAACCAAAGCATGACTCAGGCTATATTTTTCCTGATAATTTTCTCAATTTTTCCAACAATCTTAAGGAAAGATTACTGCAATGCAACCCAAAAAATTGAGGAATGATTAAACATTGATTATAAGAGGTTCAGAGAGAGAGAGAGAGAGAGAGAGAGAAAGAGAATCAAAGGCAGAAAAACAGAATCTTTCCGCGGCGGTGACGCAAGCAAAATCTAAAGAGATGTCGTGAACTCTGGCCACCAAATTCGCATGATTTTCGGCGCAATATATGGCGTGAGCTAACCGCAACTATGGGAACTAGAAAAGGGCGGTTTTTTTGGATAAAGAAAAAAAAACATAGGGAGATTTTCAGTGAGAGCAACGGGAGGAGGAGGAAAATCCAAGGGGAGAGTGCGACGGAGATAGTCAGGAGCGAAGGTTTGATTCAAATAATTACATGGCCAATTCCTTCTTAATTGCATCAGTATATTATCTCATTTTGAATTTTGATGCTATGAATTTGCTATATATGCGAATAATAGTTAAATATGATATATATGTGTTTGTGTATATTAGTCATATATACACCAGTGTGTGCACTTATCAGTGTGTATACAAGTTATATATATATGATACATGCACGTTTATTTATGATATATATATATATATATATATATATATATTTTAAATGGATGAGTCTATTCTTGGTTTGGAATTATTGGTTTATTAGATAGTCTGTACTAAAGGCTATCTTTCAAATTTGTTATTAGTTGTGTTTAGTCAAAGATGAAAATTGGACTATACCTAGTATAAATCTGTTATTAGTTGTGTTGGTTTTAATGCAATTGATTTTATAAATCTTAATCTCTTAATTTGCTAGGTTAATTCTTTGGTTTTGTACTTTAGTATGCAAATAGATGAAGATTGAATTTCTTTGAAGAGAAATTTGATTCGTACTGTTAATTCCTAAAAATTTGAGTTAAAATCATCTATTTATGTGCAATTATTTTTAATCCCGATAATGAGTATAATTTTGACATGATGATAATTTTAGTTTGAATACTATATGCTATGAGAAAAATAATATAATAAACTATGTAAATCTGATATATGTTGTCTTGCATGCTTACATTATTCTCACTGAGATTGTGATACATATATATATTTGTGAAAAATTTTAGAGAATATATAAATAAAAAAATAAATTTTGTGAGCATTGAGAAATTTCACATGTATGTAAATTGTGTTTTTACATGTAATAAGAATATTTTATTTTAGGTGAAAAGAAAATTGTGGAATTCTTGAAAACGCACAATAGTCGTCAATGTGCGGGGTATAAATTTTACAAATTCAAAATGTTTTCACCTAAATTATTATTGTTGTTAAACAATATTATAAATTATATTTGTCATTTTGGAGCCAAATTTTTTGTGGGTTTGTGACCAAACTTGTGAACATTGGCATATAAAATTTTGGGTCAATTTGGAAATTAAAGAAAAAAAAACCATCTCATTAAGATGATAATATGTCATATGTAAAAATTATAGTCAGCATTTTCAAATGCTAATTTTTTATGACCTTTTTGTTGTACAAAGAGGCACAATAAATTTTAATATGTTTGGTCAATTTGTAAATTGACAATACCATCTTATTGAGATGATGATATGTCATAAGTAAGAATTGGAGTAAGCATTTATGAATGTTAGTTTCTTACAACATTTTTATTGTGCAAAGAGATACAATAGTGATGAGTTATTGGTCACAAAAATTTTGAGATTAAGAAGTTCTAAAATGATTATGTGTAATTATTTTCTTATATAATATTATTAAATGGTGGATGAATATATTTGTGCATATATATTATGTGTTTGGATGCTTACCTATAATAATTTTGAGATTTTATATGAGTTAATTATGTACTAAATTAAGTTCATACAAGATGTGGTATTATACTCCTTCAAATTTTAAAATATTTAAAAGTGTGGGGGTATTTTTCAAGCTTATATTGTGCTCTATGAAAAGATTTTTTAATTATTTCTTTTATACCAACAAGTGTGAGATTTGTAAGTATATTGTTATAAAACTATACAAATTTTTGTAGAAATGTTTTGGTCAATAGTTAATGTTATTGTGGTTTAATAGAAATTTTATGGGTTTAATATATTTGAATATTGAGGATATCTCATAAATTTCTGTTGACATAACTATTGATAATATGAAAAGACTTTCTTGAAACTTATGTGTGAATATTCAACCTTTTAAATATTGAAAATTGTATTTGTGAAATTTTTGAAATTTTACAATAAAATTTTATGGTCATATTATTGTGAGTTTTTTTTTAAATATAGGTTTTGTGGCCATATTACTGTGAGCTTTCTAAAGCTATGTGAAATATAAATTTTCACTTTGTGAATTTGTTTTTAATTTTACATTTCAAGTTTTGGTGAATGGTCAACATAATTAAAAACAAAATCAGTTAGTAAAATTTATTTATTTTTATTTTATTTTTACTATTGTAGGCCTTATAAAGTCATGTGAAAAAATTGTACTTTGTGGAAAGTACTTTAAAGTGTGAAAATGTGCTAATATCTAGTTTAGATATTTGATAACATGTTTAAGAAAGACATGGTTGAAGTAAGTGTGACTTGAAGGTTGAAATCATAAGAAATAAAAGTAATAGCCTTTTGTTGTCACAAGAACATCATGTTCAAAAGAGTTTAAAAGTTTGATCAATTTTATGACAAATTATGTGAATATCTCTTATGATTTTACGCTCAATTAAGAAAAACATAATTGAGTCTACTTTTGATGAGCTTCACCTAATCTGGCATATTATTTGTTGTATGTCAGATGATTGTCTAGATACACAATCTTAATGAAAGGTGATGAGAGGTATCATGAATTATGATATCATATAAAGTGGATTTATCCTTGTATTAGAAGAATACAATAATGTTAACTGAATCTCTGAATTCAGATGAGAAAAAAAAATTTACTAATGGTTAAACCTCACCCTTAGTTGTGAGACGATATTTTTGAGAGAACAGTCATACAAATTTATAGATTTACTCTAAAATTAGAATTGGCTGAAAATGAGACTAAGTGGTTGACAAACTTCTTAGCAAATTTACCCATTGGGCATGAGCCCAATGATTTTTGTGTCTATGTAATGAGATTGCCAAGTGGCAATAACCATTGTAAAGAGTAAAACTTTCAATGGTAAAAGCAGACATTTGTATTTGTGACACAAAATTATTTAGTAGCTACTAAGAGATGAAATAAGATATACTGATCAGTTATGTGAGGCCAAAAGTGAATTTGGCTAATTCTTGGACTAGACATGCATGTAGGAAGGAAATAAGTCCTTCACATACCAAGGGAAAATGGACTTAAGCTGATTGAAATTAATAGTGACAGTAACCCAACCTTTGTGATTGGAGACCCCATGAAGAAGGTTCATATAGGTAATAACAAGTCATCTGTTAATTCTGCTAGTACTAATATTTTAGTCATTCTCCTATGATGTAAGTGTGAAAGTACTAGAATACATTGATTGAGAGGTTGAGTGAAACTCTTAATGATTTTCATAGCCCTTAAGGGTGGTGTATTCATTACAGATACACTTGATGAAATCACCTATATGAATGTCGAGTGGGACCGCTCTTATGAGATATTGGCGAAATCTCTTGAGCATTCATAAACACCAGGCATGCGCACGGCTGAAAACGCACACAACGACGTTAACAGCAGAAATTTTGCTGACGTGATGTGATTGGTAAGATCTTTAACTTACAATAAAATTTTATTGGTTCATAGAATCTATATGCTTCACCACTGACTCTGTGAGTTATATCTTATTTATCTAGACTTGGTTCATAGTCTAAAAGACACCAGACTCGAAGCATCTATACTCATATATGTAACCCATAACATTGTTTTACTGAAAATATCTTTTTGAAATATGTGGGGGATTGTTGTGAAAAATGGAGTATTTCAAAAAGAATATTTTAATTGTTGTGAAAATAATTTTAGAAAAATAATTTAATTATTTTCATACTTATTTGACATGGTGGGAATTATGTTTGTTATATATAATTATCTATTAATTTTAAATTTAATTATAATCTTATCTGTATAACTAACCATCATCCACTATTTCCACTATCCCATGATCAGATTTGTTATAATTATCCTTTTATATTTATTTATAAATTAATTGTCTCTATTTTTTGAGATTGTTATCATCCATATCTTGCTTCTAGTTTTTTAGAACTCTAACATAACCTTTGTGATATTGGGTTACACAACTTTTCTTTTCTTTGATGTTCTGTGACTTGGGTTTTATCCTAGAAGAGCCTATTTTATCCTAGGAGGAAAGCCATGAATCTTTCATTAAAGACAGTATCAACCAGAGCACAACTCAGGTTATATTTTTCCTGATAATTTCCTCAAATTTTCCAACAAGGACGATGTGGGAGAAAGCCGAGGAACCCATAACAAAACATGTTCGACAATAGAACCTACCTAAGCCATAGGTATAGTAGGAGAACATAGGTATGCCCTACCTATTACCTCAAAACAAAAATTAAATTTTAGAAAAGTTGGAACTTAAAGTTTTTTTCTAATTCATTAAATATATTTTTTTGGAATAATATTTATTTAATTCTTGAAAATTTAAAAATATCTCAATTTATTTTTTTAAAAATTAAACATTTCATTTTAATTTGTTTTAATTTAATCATTTTGTTTGATAAAATGAATTTTAACAAAAAAATTAAGATTTTATGATGAAAATGACTAAATTAAAATAATTATAATCTTTCAAAAATTAATTTGATATAATCTTTTAAAGATCAAATTAGAATAATTATAAAATTTTAAAAACTAAATTAATGATTAGTCATTTTCTTTTGTCACACGTATAGATCTTATTCTTAAGATGATCTAATTATTAAAAAAATTAATTTCTCAAAAAATGGGGTTCATCATAAATGGATTGGGATTCTTTTGAGGCTTTTGTAAAAAATTTGTAAAGTGGAATCTAAAAATCTTAGGCAACTATCTTAGATCAAAGAGTCTAGATTAAATTTGAAAGAAAAAAGTAAAAAAACAGTTTGTTTCAATTGCGAGTGTTGAATTTTAGAGTTGAAGCGAGGATTGACTGAATTGTTGAGAATGAGAATGTGAGTTTGTGACGAATCTGATTTGGTGGGTGTGGTTGGGGACTGGGGTTGTTAGGAAATAGGAATTGGAATGTGGTACGATGCTGCACATATCATAACGGATTGGTCAAATTTTTTGCTATACATAGACTGTTGGATCGGCATGAGTTTTACCTATTTATGTGAAACTTACGCCAATCTAACGATGTACATACACTAAACAAAAGATCACATGACTATCATAACATGACGTCACACCATTAGACCATATGTGTCGCCTCCTAGCTTTGCCTTTCATTTTGACCTCAATATCTACATTTTAGCTTCAATTAATAATTCTCATTCTTAAATTGGCCATTAGTTTAGAGCTTTTTTTTATTACTAAAATTTTATTTTATTCTTTTATAAATAAGATATTTCTCATTTTAATTTCTCAGAGTTATCTTTTTAATTTAATTTTTTTATAAAATTATCTTTTCAATTTAATCATTCTAATCATTAAGGTTAAGGCTGTAAAGATCATCCATAATGTTTATCTCAGTCATGATGGATTCTGCATGGATGAATTCTGTAGGATGAAGGCCTATTAAAGTGCATGTGAAATTATTAACATATAAGAAATAATTATTAATTTGGGATAAGGATTAAGGACCATTTTAATCCTCTTAAGATGTCAGCAGGAAATTTAGAGAAGTCTTCCATTGGAAATGAATATGGATGAAGATAATTATCCTTCTCAATGACCTTTTGCAGTTCAGTGCACCACCATAGAAGTGGACTTCATTTTCTTGGTTTGTGAGATGTAGATGCTGAGAACTCAATAGCTGTACAATAGAAAACAGTGAGACTCTACAACTACCACAACGCTTCCTCGGTGGCTATGGATGGATCATGGAAGTAAGCAGGATTGATTGGAAATTGGAAGCTTGGCATTGCTGAGTAATTCAAAAGGTTCAAAAAATGGAAACAGTCAACATTTCAGTTTAAAAATTAATGATTAGGCCGTAGTCAAATTAGTAATATTTAAAATATATTAAAATATTAAAATATATAATATATAATATTAAAATATTTAATGTATGTTACATATATATATATATATATATATATATATATATATCAATTTAGATCTTCTTCTAATAATTTAAATTTTTAGAAATTTCTTAAAAATACATAATAATATTCATTAAAAATTTAAAAAAATAAAAAAATTAAACCAGTTGAACCGGTCAATTTTATCAGTTCGATCATGTTTTCACTGATTTATTGGTCCATTCCACTGTATTTTGCAGTTTTTTGGAGTGTTATAATTTTTTTCTGAAAATTTCTTTTGCTAAGAGCACTGCGTTTTTTTTTCTGTGAAAGTATTTAATTTTTTTAAGTTAAATATTTTATCCCCTGAAATAATTAATTAGGTTAGTTTAAAATAATTTTTTTGTATTTTTTCTGTTATTTTGTTTTTAATTTTTGTGGAATTATATTTTAAATAATTAGGTTACACAAGATTTTTCTGATTATTTTTTTTCCTTTTTTTTTAAATTTTTTTTCTAATTATTTTGTTTTTTTTCCTAGAAGCTTTTTTCCTATTTGTATAAAATAATATAATAGTAATTTTTTTGGATTAAAATTTAAGTTTTATTAGATTGAAATAATTATTTTTAAAATAAATAGGATTCTTTCCTATTTGGAAATAATTTTTATTTTTTCTGATTATTTGTTTTTATTCAAAGGTTTTTTTTGGTAGAGTTAGATATGTAATCCTATTATTATTTTTTACTTGTCATTTATTTGTTTTTATTTGTTATTAATTACTTCATTAATAATTTTAAATGTGTATTATTTTTTTTTATTTTTTTATAATTTGTTATTTTGAGTTCTAGGTTTATCATTGAAAAATTAACTAGGATAGAATTAAATTCTATGTATAAGATAAAATATAAATAATTATTTGTTTGCATGAATTATTTATGTTAGTGAGAAAACATAAATAATTATGTTTGTTTGTTTCATCTTTGTTTAGTTTACTAAAAAAATTACATGATATGATTTTTAATAATGTATTGATAATAATTATTCATATTTTTCATAGTAAAAGTAAAATGGCACAAAACATTAGTAATTTGTTGCCACCAAACCCCGGCCCTGAAGATTTATCAGTTTTTACTTGCAAGATAAACATGTATCAAGACTATGTGGGATAGAGTAAGTGTGCATGAAATTAATTTATTTTAGCTATGACCTTCTGCTTTACCATCCATGCCTTCTTATAAGATATTGTGTATGCAAACTGTTCTTTAATACACTGTATCACTTGAGAGATTGGCATATCTGGAGATTGATTCACTTGGGCCATTATTGCTGTGGCGATTAAATCAGAGTTCAACTGCCTATGGTCTTGAGAAATAGATTATGAAACACATGTGTGATCTCTGTTGTACTTTGTAATCATCTACATGTCGTAATTCTTCTTCAAACAAGCCCTCACTCTCCAGTTACAACCATCCCTAAACTTTACGTACTTTACTTGCAAATATTTCTTGCACGACTTCTCCACCTTGAAGTTTTTGTGCCTCTTAATTGATTATGTTTTCAACACCACCATTAGTGCGTCTTTGTCAGGAAATAATAAACTAACAGCAAGGTCTGAATCATCATCCCAAGTGTAGGCTTCAATGACATCCGGAATTTCTAGCTCATCTGTTGGGGATGTATTTGCTTGCATCATGTAAGATGGTGGGGCATAGTAAGTGATAGGCTCAATTAACTCAACATCGGCATCTCCACCCATTAATTCTTGCATGCTTCCTCCAAACTCTAGTTTGGCAACACCGTCGTCCTCAATGTCTTTTATGTCATTGTCGTCCGAGTCATCCAGAATATCACATGGTGGATCAAGTTCTATATCATCCTCTATGAGTTGAACTTGTGTACTCAAGGACGAATATGGGATTGACACACCTAGTTAAGATGAAGGTCCGCTGTCCTCATCCCATGTAGTATGCTCATTTAAATCAGGAATGATGGAATTGAATTGAACTTCTTCTGCCTCAATCTCTGCATAAACTTCCATACTTGTCAATATTCCCTCCAATTATAGGTGACAATTAATCATCACCTCACACTATCATCATCGTTGAGTTGGAGCTACCCAATCATAAGTGGCGTCGTTTGTTCAAGATATCTATATAGTAACCGCAATATCTTCTCATGTTGTCTTAGCAACAACTTCCGGTGGATTAATTGTCTCAAAACATCTAAGTATGTGTTGTACTTAATTTTTATCACCACTGTGTTATCAGCTTCAAATGATACACCGTTGGAACTGTCACTCAATACGGTACCATTTGAGTAAACATGAGCAAGGAGGGCCCCACTTCGACTCATCATATTAAGAGAAAATAGATTCATTACAACTAATCATTTAAATCTAATAAGATTAAAAAAAATAAAAATTTAAAATTACTACAAACAATATAAAATTAAAAATCCATAAATTATTAATACAACTAAGGAAAATAAAAATTCATAAAATTAAGGAAAATAAAAAAAGTTATAAGAAAAATAAACAACAATTAAGAAAAAACAATTCAAAAATTAAAAATAAAATAGTCATAAGAAAAATAAACAACAACAATTATAACTAAAAAAAATAAAAATTTATAAATTAATTATACAACTAAGGAAAATAAAAATTCATAAAATTAAGAAAAATATAAAAGTCTAGAAAAATAAACAAGAAAAAGTAAAAATTATAAATTAATAGAGATCAAAAATAAAAAATAGTCAAAAAAGATGATAAAAATTCATAAAGATAAAAAATAAAATAGTCATAATAAAGGAAAATAAAAAAAATCATCAATTAATTATACAACTAAGGAAAATAAGAATTCTACTTATAACTAGGAAACAAAAAAATTCATAAATTCATATAACTAAGAAAATTAAAAATTCATAAAAAAAATGAAAAGTCATAAGAAAATTAAATAACAACTAAGAACAATAAAATTTCGTAATATAAAACGAAGGCAACATGAAATATAAACAAACAATAAAAAAATCATAAATTAAAATAATAACATTTACCTTAAATACTGAGGATCTCAAATTGATGGCAAGATTGTGTTCTAACTGAGGATTGGGAATACTGGAAAGTGAAATACTGAAAATGGATTAGGAATACTGAAAATGGTAAAAAATTGAGTGCAAAATTTGGAAATACTGAATTGGGGAATATTGAGTGCGTTGCTGAAACTTTCATTTATAGCCAACATGTTAACGGTAAAAAACAACGGTCAAAAAGATGGGGAGTACGTAAAACGTAACGTCAAAGTGCAATTAACATGTCTTTAAGGCATACCTTTGAGCAGTGGCGTATCCAAGACCCCTCGATCAGGGGGACAAAATTTTCATTCTTTTTTTTTTAATCTGATAGCAATTTTTCTAAATTAATTTTAATTTATTGCTCATTTGATAATAATTTCCTTTTAAAAAATATTTTTATTACAAAAAAAAACGTTCTTCTTTTGAATCTTAATAGTATAATCAATTAACTAATTTGATATAATTAGATCTACGTACAAAAATCACAAATTTCAAGCTTTTACGAAGAGGTCTTTAATAATGGAATGATAAATTAACCATTATCAAAAAAATTTTATAAAATTGACTTTACAAATATGTTACTCATGATCATAATTGTATAATCAATCAACCAATTTGATAGAATTAAACTAATGTACAAAAACTTCAAATTTCAAGTTTTTACAAAGAGGTCCCTAATAAGGGAATGATAAATTAACCATTATCAAGAAAAAATTTCATGAAATTGACTTCACAAATGTTACTCATGATCCTAATTGTATAATCAATCAACTAATGTGATAGAATTAGACTTACATACAAAATTCCCAAATTTCAAACTTTTACAAAGAGGTCCCTACAAAGAAATGAGAATTAACCATCATCAAGAAAAAATTTCATGAAATTGACTTTACAAATATGTTACTCATGATCCTAATTACATAATCAATTAACTAATTTAATAGAAATAGACCTATGTACAAAAACTCTAAATTTCAAATTTTTACAAAGAGGTCCCTAACAATGAAATGAGAAATTAACCATCTTCAAGAAAAAAATTTGTGATTCTAGCGAGTGGGGGTCTTGTGACTGTGAGCAGCAGAGTGGGATTGAGTCACTAAAGATGTTCGAAAAATATTAAGGGGGTTCAAAAAAAAATAAGGAGGGGGGTCAAAATGAAAAAAAAAATTTTTTGCATGGGACTTTTTAAATTTCAGGGGGTGCAGCTGCACCCCCTGGCTCTAACGTGGCTCCGCCACTGCCTTTGAGGTTCGTTTTATGTCAGTCAGTAGGTGTACATAATGTGCACTAGCATCCGGCACTTTCTGTACATAACACGCACATCAAATGTGTGATTTATGTTTACACAATGCGTACCTCCGTGGTACATTTTGCATGAACACAAGAAGCACCTCTGAAGTGTGCCTTGAGTGTTAGTGATCTGCCCCTCAGAGGTACGCCTTTAATTGAACAGTAAATGTGGGTTAAGCTCAGAATTTAAATTGGAAATAGAGTATTTGCATATATTAATTGAAAAATAGGGTTACTGTAGTAAAAAAGTCCAGCTACATCTGTCCGAGGCAACCATTGACCAACCCTGCTTAGCTAGGAACTCGCTCCTCTGTCAAGTTTGGGCACTTTGTCTAGTGGTTGTGGACCGTTAGACATCCTGTAATACCCGTTAATTTTCGAGTATAATTCGTTTGAGAGTATTTTAGAATTTTACAACGTTATTTTAGCTATTTACTTTTGTCATTTTTAATTTTCATATTTAATTATTCTATTTGAATATTATTTATGAAAATTGAGTTAAATGACTGGACTGGATATTTAAACCTTATGGGTACATTCTTAAGAATAGTGAAATTTGTGGGAAAATGATTGAATTTAATTAATTGAAGAATTAATTAAGGTATTTTGTATGTTGGGTCAAATGGGTTTGGACAATGGGTATGGATACCCATTGGGTTATCCAACTAACCCACCAAGTTTTTAGCTCTCTCTCTCCCTTCTTCATTTCACTTTCTCGCCTCTTCTTCATTTTCACTCTCTCACAATTCTCTCAACCTTCAAACTTCCCCTCTCAACTCTCTCATAGATTTGGTGTTGTTTTTTAGAATTGTTCGGTTCAAAAGCTTGGTAGAGATCAAAGGTAAGTTTTAATCTCCTTATTTTCCTTAAATTTCAGTTTATGTGGAAGATTGGAGGAGATTTTGGTTCTTGAAAATTTTGATGATAATTCATGGATTTGAGTTGTTTTGGAAGTTTTTGAGTTAAGATTGAGTTAAGTAAGTTATGAGAGATGAAATTTTGGTTTAGAAACAAGGAATTATAAGATGAAAATTTTTGGAAGATTTTCTGCAAAATTCGAAATTACTGTAGCAACTGGAAAATCTGGAAATTTTCGAGTTTATTGTAGCAGTCACTGTAGTGTCGGCAGTCAACGTACTGTAACAAACCGTCACTGTAGTGAACCGTTACTGTAGCAAACTGTCACTGTAGTGAACCGTTACTGTAGCAAACTGTAACTGTTGTGAACCGTTACTCTAGTTACGTTGACCATTGACCGTTGACCGTTACTGTAGCTACGTTGACCGTTACTGTAGCAATCAAAAAATGTCGCATATTTTCATGATTTTGTTCCCTTTCTTATTTTTCCTTATGATATCTTTTACTAGGAAATTTTCCTACACAAATTCTAGTGTGGAACAAGGTAAATTTGGACAAATATTAAAGTAAGTAAATAACCTTGCTAGACTAGTTTGATATTATTAGTCAAAGTACAATATAAGTCTCATTTAAAATATTATTTGGATATTAAGCAATCAATCTTTAGATGACGGTGTATGACGATTGGCATATTTTTTATAGACATTCAAAGGAATAAAAGTATGTATAAATTAATTTATTTCATGGTTTTGTACAATGTGATAAATTCTCACTATTTTATTAACGAGTAAAGATCTACGGGATCTAATACATGAGTTTGAAAGGGTTAAAGTCTCATATTACTCAGTGTATAACTATAAAAACTTATGCACGGGTATGAAAGGGTTAGAGTCTCATACTACTCGATGTAAATTGATGAAATCATAAATACGAGTTTGAAAGGGTTAGAGTCTCATACTACTCGGTGTATAGCTATGAAATCTTATTCACAAGTTTGAAAGGGTTAGAGTCTCATACTACTCGATGTATAAGATAATTGATTATATGAGTAAATGTGGTATTTGTACTTTTGATATTTTATACAGTACAGTTATTTACTTACTGAGTTTTAAATAAACTCACACTCCATATGATTATCTTTTCAGATACAGAAAACAAAGAAGAAGAGTATCCGATTGAAGATTATAAGCCCCTTGAAAATATTCTTCATTTCTGTCTGGTGGGATACCAGTACTTATTAATGTGAATACTAGGAACGCTCTGTACTTTCTATAGGTCTCCTAGGCTTGCGTTGAGATAAACACATCAGATTATGTATGCCTATATTTGTTTATCAAATGAATATAATTCTGTCGTGTGGAATAAATGATTAAGGTTGAATGTAAAACCTTACAGAATATATGTAAATAACTTATGTTTGAGAATTTTATCAAATGAGTAGTTGTGTATATTAAGATTGTCCAGGATTTCGGATACCACTGAGGTTTTCCTAAAAGTAGTATCTTTTCACATGTTCAATTTTTGGGATGTGACATATCCACGCTGATAGTCTAGGTTAATCATAACCACAACTTATCAATCATACTCACGTGTCCACCCACATAATTTTCCACCCACACGTATATGGTCTAATTTGTTACATCGTCGTTCCTAAACTCTCTCTCTCTCTCTCTCTTTCCCCCCTCTCTCTATTTCCATTTCTCCTACTGATAAGAAGATTTTTTTTTATAACTGCCAAAAGGCCTAAAACAAATTATATTAAGAAAAAATCGATAATTTGTATTAGCTAGATGAAACAAAGGTCTCGAAAGAAAAACTGAAACAAAGACCAAAAAAAAATCCTCAAAGAACTTTTGAAGCATATCAAAGGATCTAAATAAAAAAGCATATATCGACTTATCAACCAAAAGAGGCAAACCAAGGTATACCATTGGAACTTCTGAAGAAGTCGTTTCATCTATCCTTCCTTGGATCATATTGATAAGTGTTTGCATGTTTTGATTAATAATGAATTCTGATTTTCCAAAATCACTCTTAGCCCCGAAACTTCCTTAAAGAATTGAAAGTTAAACAACACACCTAAAAGAAAAAATACACAGAGAGGAAAAGAAAACCACCACCCGCAAGAGGAACTACTCGGAGAGGACGAAAAGAAATCACCATTCGAGAGAGATCTACTCGGATGGGATGAAGGAGGATGAAGAAGGGTAGTGTCTAGCCTCCTCTAGGGTGCCACCACAGAATCAAAATACTCATACTGGTAAGAATATTTGAATATATAATCAAATTTAAAAAAAACCAACACAATAGAATCAAAATACCCATACTGGTAAAATCTTCTTCATCTTATCCAAATCGAATTTAAATGCATAAACATTAACACACAATGACAACATAATAGCCCCGTTTTGCCAAGCCTTATATATTCTCAGAAGTTACATTTATGTACCTTGCATCAATGGGGGCATCCCCATTCTAGTTAAAAAAAATAAGAGAAGTAAGTGCAACATTGTTGGGGAAGAAAAATTAACCAAGTAAAAAAGATTGTAGTCAAGAGAAGAAG
Source organism: Biancaea sappan (assembly GCA_037074585.1). Classification (NCBI taxonomy): domain Eukaryota; kingdom Viridiplantae; phylum Streptophyta; class Magnoliopsida; order Fabales; family Fabaceae; genus Biancaea; species Biancaea sappan. The sequence goes on from CM073494.1 coordinate 39,584,561, forward strand.
ATAATGCAGAGATGGAGGATGGGCAACTCTTTCTGTATTGCTCACTAAAATGGATAAATGAAGTGCCTAATTAATAGGCTTGCACATAAGGAAAAAAAAAACAAAGTACACTGCATATATTTTAGCCACAACCAACTATTTGGGAAAAATACATTAGAAAATTAAGGAACTAAATAACTACTACCAACAACTTGTAATCATATATATATATATATATATATATATATAATCAGATATACAATGTTAGTAATATTGAAAAATAATAATGACTTTGAGGCATGAAATATAATTTTCTTTAAAAAGTTTATGTGTGTGTATTGGGGAATCACAAGTAAACCTTTCTAGGATACAAAAAAGTCATCTTGGAACCAAGATTACTCACCGTAGAATTTAATAGGATATATATAGAGTTTGAATAGTTATGTTTGTTCAATTTTAACAGGTGTATTTGTTTTATTTCTAACAGTCATATATATTCTATTTTCAATAATCATGTATGTTTAATTTCCAATAGAAATATCTATTATATTTCAAATAGATATGTCTATTTAATTTATGTCGTATAGAATTTTAAAATAAATTTAAAATTCAACTTTCAAATTAAAGACATATCTCTTCAAATAAAGGAGTCAACTCTTTAAACAAAAGACACATCTCTTCAAACAAAAGATACATATTTTCAAATAAAATGAATAACAATTAAATTCCTTTATACACATCATATTTTATCCAATGCAGGACTTTAATTTTACTTCAATATTATAAACTATATAACAATCCCCTACTAGTTTAGTTTGTAATATTTCTACATGATATCATACATAATAAAAGTATCTTTATAGAGATTAAACTTCTAAATAGTGTAATACTTTAAAGATTTGACGAAGATAGTGGTATCATAAGATTTGAACCATAACTCTATTTGTCAAAATCAAAAGTACATCATATATGATGTCATTAAGTTTGTGGTGACGTTCTAGTAATCTCGCTTTAACACTTTTATAGCCATATGCTATTCCTGGTTTTATAAATATTTACAAGATCAACCCTTTTAAAATCTTGCTTGAAGCGACACCACTTCAATATTCATATAGGTGAAAGTGTTGTTATATCCCTGTTACTCCAGACATTTAACAATTCCATTAAGACTTTTGTGAACCTCTCTTTGTAACAATATGCACTATGGAGTATTTGTCAGCAAATCATTTTCATTCTAGACATCTAACAACTCCTTAATTCTTCACATGACGTTATATAGTGCATTTTTTTTTTGAATAAAGTCTCAATTTTAGAGTTTGTACCTCAAACAACACTTAGTAATTTGTTATTACCTATTGAAGTTTTATTGTTAGAGTGTATACAAACTCAAAGTTAGGTTCCCATTACTAGTATTTTATTTTTTTTAAGGGTTTTAACCTCATTCTTTCAGAAGTTTGTTGTGCTACATCTTTGGATAGTGATTTGGTCAAAGAAATTCTTATTTGACCTTACATAGACAATTGTCATTATTCTATTTGTGACTAATTTCCTTATATAAGTATGTATTAAGCTTATATCTCTTAATTTCCCATTATAAATTTCGTCATGAGCTACACATTGTAACTTCATCGTCACAATATACAGAAATGGATGGTTGGGAGAGTGTTGTGGCCACAATTTTATCTAATAAACTTGTTCATCAACCATTTTGTTTCTTTTCGGCAGCTGCTAATTCTATGAATTTAGATTCAATTGTGAAATGGGAAATGCAATTTTTCTTTTTGAATGCCCAACTAATGGCACCCCCACTCAAGGTGAATATTCAACCAATAGTTGGTTTTTTTTCATTATTAATACTTGTGATCTAACTTGTATTAGAATAAAATTTCTAATGTAGTAGAAAAACCACTACAACAAATTTCAAAAGTGGTTTGTTCTTTTCAAATATCTAAGTATTCTAAAATAACTTTTCAATGTTCATTACTTGGATTACTTGTAAACCTTGAAAGTTTACAAACATCAAACCTAATATCTGGCCCAGTACAATGCATTGTATACATTATACTACCTATTGCATTTGTATATTCTAATTGTGTTATCATTCTCTCTAGATTTTCAATCAATTTTATATTATAATCATAAGGAGTATTAAACTCTTTTTACTGGATGTTTGAATTTATCAAACACTTTATTTATGTAGTGTGATTGTGTTAAAGTCACTTCTTGTTATCTTTTTGAACATTTATTTCTAAGATAATATCTATTTCATTGAAATCTTTAATTTTAGAGACTGAATTTAGATATTTCTTAATTTCACAGATACCATACATATTTATTTTAAATATTAACATATCATCAACATATAGGCCGACAAGTAATGATATCTTATTCACTAAATTCATTTGATAATATCAAACTATCAAATCTCTCATACTATTGTTTCAATGTCTGTTTCAAACCATAAAGAAACTTCTAAGATCTAAATGTTATTGAACATAATAATGTTTGTTTCATCATTTATTCCTCTTTCCAAAATGAGATAAAGTTTCTTAAAAATTCTTTGGATCATTTCCAACATTTAACACAATGGGTATTTTTTATTACAAAAACCAAGTTTATTTCCTTCAACAAGAAAACATTTAAGCTTGTGAAGAAATAAAATTAGAACCAAAATGCTTTTTTTTTCTAACTCTTTGACTCCTTCTAATTTCTTGATGACTTCTGTTACATTTCCTTTTATTATCAGCAATGTTAGAATGTGACGATGCATATGTACTATTATTGTTCTGGTTTTGATATTTCAATTGATCATTGGTAAAATCATGCGAAAATCTATTTTCAATAAATTAAACATGTATAAATTTTACAATCACATTTAATTCTACATCCAAAAGTCTATAAGTCTTTTAATTTTGTGCATAACCTACAAAAATACTTTTAATGCCCCCTAGGTCATCATTTAGTTCTTTGATAATTAGGAACCCTATAATATGAAATACACCACACAGTTTGAAATAATTTAAATTTGGTATTCTATTATTCTAAAATACATAAGGTGACATTTTCACATTTTTTTGAAGGCATTTTATAAATGTATAACATGCAATCAATAGTGCTTTACCCTATAAATCATGTGACAAATGTGCATATAATAACCTGAGCTATAAATTGCATTTTTCTCGTGTACTAAATCATATTGTTCATAGAATTTGTCAAATTCAACAGGAAAAGTATTCTTCATCTATGTTACCAAGAACAAGTTTGATTTTCTTATTCTTTTGATCTACCATTGATTTGTATTCTTTAAATTTCTGAAAATACTTTATCTTTAACTTTTAATAAATAGACAAATGTGAATATGAAACATTTATCAATAAATAAAGTAAAAACCATGTACCAAAATTTCCTTTCTTGAATATTACTGTTCACCATGTTTGTTTTCTCATCCTTCTTAATCTTTCTAACAAGTGAAATTGGTTCCATCAATCAAAACGATCAAATTGAAAAAAAAAATTTTCTAATCTCCAAAACAGCAAATAAACTCTCTAAAATTGTTAGAAATATTGAAAAAAAAAATAATGGATTCGAGGTGTGAAAAATCACTTTCTATAAAGAATTTATGTTTATGTATTGAGGAATCATAGGCAAACCCTTTCAAGATACAACAAAACTTTTTTAGAACCAAGATTACTCACCTTAAAATTTTAACAAGATATATATAGAGTTTGAACAATTATATCTATTTAAAATTTAACTTTAAAATTATAGATACATCCTTTCAAATAAAAAACATATATCTTCAAATAAAGCACACTTTTCTTTAAATAAAAGGAACAACAATTAAATTTCTTTATAAATATCTTATTTTATCCAATACAAAAATTTAATTATATTTCAATATTACAAACTATAAGATGCAATATATCCAATATATACACGTATAATCAGATAAGCACTTAGAATCCAGTGTGTATATATATATATATATATATATATATATATATATAATCAGCGACATTAACGCAGGACAGACGAGGAAGAACACCGCTGGATTTGACATTACAGGCTAAAAGTAAGAAAAAATATATATAACCTTGACTTTTATGACCTACAGTAAAAGTGTTTAAATCTAATTCAATTTAAATTTTTATTGACTTGATTTAATTTATTTTAATAAAAGTCTAAATAATTCAATTGGATATCTTTTGTCAAAATAATATAATCAAATTATTGTTAGATGACAGTCATTCAATCCAAATTAAACCAATTGATTATATATAAATATATTATAATTGAATTGAATTAGTTTGGTTTCATATAAAATAATCAAATTAATCAAATAAAATTTCTTTTCATCCAATTAGATAAGCTCATTTAATTAAATTAATCAAATTGTACGGACCCAAACCAATAAACACCACTAATTAGTATCATCTAGCAAAGTCAGATTTTGCTTTTGGTAATATATATAGCAACCTTGTATTTTGTAGCTTCGGACTATTTTGACGCTTTCTTCAAGAATTAGTAATGTCCAAAATAAAACTGAATAATAAATATAGTCAGCATGGACAGTTAATGGTTTTTTTGCTTTTCTTTTTTTACATAAAATTCCCTTCTTTGTTTCATGAAACACATCGAGATGAGTAAAATTAACTTCAGCCTGCGAAATGTATTTTATATTTATTATATTTATAGCGTAAGATGAAACGTATTTAAATCCAAGTCTTAATTTTTTTCTCTATATAATCATATGAAAAAAGTGTGATTATACTTCTACCAAACTAGAACGAAATATACCTTTAACAGACGCAAATGAACACCAGGCAGCCCTTTTTTTTTTTTTTTGGTGTGTGGTAATCTTAACATGCCAGAATAAACGAGAAACCTAAACAACCAAAACATAAAAAATCATGTGACAGAATATACGAGAAGTGCGAAGCTACACATACAACCATATCATACGTAAGCTATTGATTTGGCAACAAGTCAATTATCCAATTTCTATTTTCTTTTCTATGCTAAACAGTAAAGACGGAGGGAAGCTTCTATCTATGACCGCGTGAACAATATTTGAGCACCTTATCCTCAAGAATGTCAACAATCACTGCTCGGAATAGGAACTTTGACATCGATATCTCTCATTCTTGGCACACCGTTCCTGAAAGAATGTCAACAATCTCTAATCTCTACTTGGAATTGGAACTTTGACACCGATATCTCTCATTCTTGGCACACTGTTCCTGAACATTGACAATACTACTTAAGTGAGAAAGAGAGAAGCTATAAGAATGATCGCATGCAATCTTTTAAAAATAAATTACTTGAAAATATTATAATTATCTCAATTAAATTCTTAAAAAATTAAGTATCTCATTTTAATCCTTAAATAATTATATTTATTTTAATGTAGTCTTTTTTATTGCTAAATTTTAAGGTCTCCTGCTATAAATCACTTTGGCATGAAGAGTGACGAAATTGAAACCCTTCTAAGAGTCACATTAAGACAAATGTAATTTTTGAAGATCAAATAAAAAATTTACTCATCTTTAGTTATAACAAGGCCATACATGCAAGTTCCTACTAAAGCACTAATAAACTTCAAATCCTACATTGTCTTGATATTCAACTATTAACTATGAAGTACACTTGTCACAGGTTGGGCTCGTTAAGAAAACGGACCACACTTTTTATATAATAACAAGAAAAAAATTCAAGCGAAGCCCATATTTATTCAGGCCAGGCCCCCAATAATTTGGACATGGGCTAGAATTAAAGGGGGCCCGTATCTTTTTTTTTTACTTTTTTTTACATGTTAACATATAAAAAGCTTACTTTTATATTAATTTAAAGAGCTCAATAATAATTTTATATAATGTAAGTCGTTTTAGAAAGATGTAATAGAATGAAAAATAATAACTAAAGTAAATTTTCCCATTTAAATATAAATAAAAAATACAAATTATAATAATTTTATAATTGCATTAGTCTCTAAATCTAACATAACTCATACTCCACAAATGATACATATTGAAACAATACTATATAATATATTATATAACATGAAATACATGATAAATAATTAAATATCATACCAACTATCAAAATTAATTAATAAAAAATAAAATATACATATTATAAAAATTATACATTTTAATATTACATATGTATATAGAATATTCTAAATATTATGATATATAATTTATATAATATTTTATTATTTAAATAAGTAATTCTTTATTTTAAAAAAAATATAAAAATAATTGGGGCTTGCTCGGGCTTTTTTTTTTTGGACTTTTTTGAAAAGAAGCTTTTTTCTATTAAAGCTCAAATTTTTGGGCTATTTTCACTTTTCTTTTTAGACCGAGCCTATTGGGCCAGCAAGCTTTCAGACCAATGGTCAGATCTACTATGAAGGTAAGGAGGTTATTTCAAGATTAAGGGTGTGTTTGACAAAAATAGCTGATAAGCTAGCTGAAAGCTTATAAACTAACTTATTGAATTAGAAGTGTTTGGTAAAAGTAACTGTTGAAATAGCTAAAAAATATAAAATGACATAAAAAAAGTATAGAAATATTTGTCTTATTTTATAATCCTAAAATAATATAAAATAAATATATTAGTTTTTATTTTTGAATTAAATTAATTTAAATTATTATATATATATATATATAATTAATATATATTATTATATCATATATATATATAATTTTACATTTTATATATTATATTTACGTGTATATATAGTTATGTTGAAAAAGTGCAATATATACTTACATATTTTATCTTTAATATATATATATATATATATATATATATTTTTTTTTGTTTAAAATAAATTTAATTAAAGATAAAAAAATTTAAATAAAAATAAAAATTATTCACAATGAAAGTATTTTGGGAATTTAGGCTATGAATAAAATAAAAGGATATAATGGGTATTGAGATAAAATAATGAGGGTAAAACAGGAAAAAAAGTACAGAAGATATAAGCTACAAAAAGTACAAAAAGTAGCGTTTCAAAATAAACTATAAGCTACTGAAATAAACTCGTTTACCAAACACTTCTAACAAGCTTATAAGCTAGTCAAATAAGCTATAAGCTAGTCAAATAAATTATAAATTCATTTTTGTGACAAGCCAAACACACACTAAACCTAATTTAGAATTGGCACAAGCTATTCAGCAAAAAAACAGGTGAAATTTCTGCAAACGCTTGAAACGACATAGCTTATCACAATGCGCGTGGATTTGCTGCTTATCACTTTCAGCAACGATTTTTACCGTTGTTGAAAGTTTTGGCAACAGTTTTAGTAAAAATCGTTGCTAAAAATAATCAGCAGCAACAATTTATTACTTGTCAAGCAACAAATCCGCACTCTATCACAATAGCTTGAATCAGAAGACTGATACTATCATTATTACCTGAAACGCTTTCATCACAGAATAGCAACGCTTCTGTGCACCAGCTGCTGCAGCATACCTCTCCTTAAGATCAGTGAGAGTTCTCTCTTCTTCTTGAAGCCCTAGTTGAACCTTTCCTAGCTTCTGAAAGTATGAATGCACCAGTATAAGCTTGTAATCACAGAGTATACATGGTAAAGAAATAAACAGGCCTAAAAAAGAAATAAAAGAACACAAACTTGTACAAAATCTAGCATATAGAAGATCACTAGACTGGTTCAGAGAAGTACGATTTTTACTGTTACAGTAAACCCCGGATCTAGCAGCAGACGGGCGGGCAGGGCTTGAATTCAGACCAGACCAGACTTTTCTTTATTTGAGCTGCTCCCACGCACGCAGACCGGAAGATCTCAGTTGTCCTGGATTGGACAAATACGTAGAGATCTTCGTGGGACAGGGGAGGGAATCTCAATCGATCTTTTCTAGGATTCCTAATTAGTTTACCAACATTACACCACTGGGAAGAATAGGAAGGACATGCTGGACATGCAATGTTTCTTTTATTCATTAGGATTGAGGTATAGAAATTGAAATTGAAATGGGAATTTCCCATTCCCATTCCCATATTTGGTTAGACATAAAAAGATATGGAAAAATCATTCATTTCTCATATCTGGTTACAAAAATCTGTGTTGAAATAGAAATGAATTGAGATAATTACTATTATACCCATGAATGTAAGAAGTTACATAAATATTATATAAAAGAACACTATTAAATAAATTCAACAAAGAAATTGATATAATTTTTTAATATATTACACAATATTAAATATTACATAATAACATATTAAATATATTAAATAATAACATATTGAATATATAAACTAAATTTGTGAAGCTAGTTCATAGTTATAATTAATAGTCAACAAGTCACTCACATTTTTAATATATTACAAAATATATGAAATAATTTTTAATAGATTTTGATCACACCACGGACAGCGAGGGTTAAAATTTTCATTCACAACTCTCAACTCCCAACTCCCAACTCCAAAGTTTGTAAGTTGAATGCATGCTTGAAGTTCTAAGAATTTTTTAATAACTAGCTTTTTTTTTTTTCACTTTCTCAAAAATAAAACATTCTTATTAATTTTTACTAAAATTAATTATTGATAATTTTTTTATTTACTCTTATAAAAATATTCCTTGCACTTAATTTTGTTTATATCTATTTAAAAACGATTTAAATCCCAAAAAAGTGATATATATATATATATATATATCATAACAAGTTAAGTCATACAATATAATATTATAAAGATGTTAAAAAATATTAATTTACGGTAAACTATTTTATTCAAATAGTACATGAAAATAAATAAAAGATAATTTATAAAAATAGAGAATGAGCATACAAATTAAAATAAATATTGCCTCTAAAGTGTATCAACATAAATACTACAAATATCCTAAGATAACTAAATGAGGTTAATTATAAATTAAGATAATTGTGTAATATTGACAATTTTATAAGGATAACAATAGTCAAATTGTTATATTCGAAATATGGAAAAGTAGTAGAGAATGTGAATTTTCAAAAATGAGAGAATTTTAGCAACTAAACATGAGAATATTGACAATTCTTATTTCCATTACAATTCCTCAGTTTAATTCCAACAACCAGCCCTAACCCTAGTTGATTTTATTGTCCTTTACTGTACTTCAAACTTTATGCGTTATGAGGCAGTTATTATTTTCAGACTTATTTATGTTTATTTATATTTTAAAGTATTTTAGTTTAAGTAGACAGTTATTAGAAGTAATTTTCTGCCACTTCCATGTTTTAAGGAAGTTATGCTAGAGGGAGTTATGCTCATTAGGTTGTATTTAAACCTTTCTAAAATTAATGAAAATTCATCATATTAGTTTATCATCAATTTACTTTGTATGTGAACACTAGAGATTTTGATTCTATCTATAATCTGAACCAGCAACAATAGGTAGAAAAAGGAAATCAAATTCCTCCCTTCCCAATCAGATCAGTCATCCTCTAATCCCTCTATACCCATAACAAGATCCTATACTAGGGACCATATCATATTGTCATTCCATGACTATTTTTTAAGGATCAGAGATTTACTGCTAGCATAGAATTTTCACATTTTTTTAATTATGTACCGATTGCAACATTATCAACGCAAGTGAAAACAACTCACTTACAAGAACTGAATTTAGAAGAAAAGACATAAATATCTTCATTAAAAAGGGATTTAACAATCACAGCACAAACCGGGATTTCGAGGATGTATAATACCATTTTTCAGTATCCACATCTTTCACTTTAGAGTAAATGATTTAGTCCTGATCATTCTCCTCTCAATTTGATTGTCCAAAAATAAATTCTCTCAAGTTAGCCCCTGAAAGATCACTCCCTCTCAATTGATCCTTCAAGGATAAAATTCCTCAGTTTAGTCCCCTAAATATTTTTTCTCCACAAAATAGTTCCTCAGTTAAGCAAAAATGGGATCCCACATGGTTGTTAACTAGTAATGGACTTCCCAAGTGTCTCCAACTCCCAAAACTCCCAAAATGAAGCCATTTTTGTACCGTATAGCCTATAAATTCTTTTCCAAGTGACCATTTTTATTGGGGGAAAATGTATGAGATACTATGCTTTATCTTTGGAGGACCAAAGTGCGAGAAGAGTGAACTTTTGGGGAAAAAAATTGAAATATTTTATCTTTGGAAGACCAAATCTAGAGAAGAGTAATCTTTCAAGTACTAAAAAAGTAATTTACTGTTCAATTTACCTTTTATTCATGGAAGAAAATAGCATTACCTGTTGGCTGCCCTTGACAATTCCTTCCATGGAGTTAATAAGTTTTGTGCGACCATCAGGGCTACTAAAGGCCTCTTGAAACTGCAATCAAATGAAGAGTGGGCGTTAGCGAAACTACTGATCTAAACAACAACAATGGCTAGAATTATTTAGATAGCATCAAAAAAAAAAAAACAGCAAGAAGCTCTTCCAACAAAGAAAAACATGAAATATGCCAGATACAATGAAATATCAACGTGTTGAAAACTACAGTAAAGAGAACAATGCATGAGAAAAAGCAAAACGAAATTAAAACTGAAGACAGAAGCACAAAACATTTGACAAGCAGAAAATAAATGAAAAGAAAATGTTCTGAAAAAACTCACAAAAGATTTGAAGCATGTCAAGAAAAGTTTATAATGGACTCTCCGTTCTCTTATGAGTACCTGTGAAATGATTGAATTCAATAAGGATGTTTCCTTTAGCATCAATTCTTTTATTTCCAAAAGAGCATTGTAGGTACTATAGCACTTACGAGTTTGTCTATGTTTTACCTGTAAATTAGCATAGGTCAATGACATTATATATTAATAAGAATTTGTATAAGTATGGACAGGTTAAATAACCAAAAAGCATTCACAAACCTGGATATGAGCATACAGTTCTGAGAGCCGCTGTTCATACCTACAGTGACAGGAACTAATTAGTATGTGAAGATAATATACCTAGGATGTTCCAAAACTCTTTAATTAATCATTTTAAATATTTTCTGTTATGTTCTGCATCCTATATGTCTTAGTCTCACAAAAATAAAATTTGTCCCAGGGAAATAACTCAAGCCTCTAATAAACCAATCTATTTAATAGAAGAATGTACTGAGAAATAAATTAGAAATTTCATTTTCAATAAGAACAGCTTAGAAATTTTATTAGAGATTTAGTTTCTTGTTTAAACTACTATTTTAAGGAAACATGTCACATGCAAAATGTAAAGCGAGGATATTTGATTTTCGCACCAACCATTTATCCTTCTGGGTTTCTTTCTATCATCTAATATGATTCTATAGATACATCCAATCCATTGAATTGTTATTTTTCCTGCATCAAGGTCAGGTTGAGTTTTAGCAGCATTAATGGATACAAACCGTTAAAAGAGATTGTATAGTTGACTTCTCTTCTATTTATGATGCAATCATTACACTAATCTGTAGGCTAATTAATAGGAATTTGTATGATAGCATAATCTTAGGGACTCTATTTTATTTCTCTCTTTGAGTCTTTGTAATGTGTAAATATACCTATAGAGATCAATGGAATGATAATAAGAAAGTTTTCCTCTGTTCTATGTATTTTTGTTCTTCATCTTTCATTACATGGTATCAGAGGCTATGTTCGTTCCTGTGAGGCTGTGAGTGCGTCAGAAGAAAAGCACCCATCTACAGGTGGTCATGACTCGCACTACCCCACCAAGCCACTTAGACAACGCCGGCCGGCCAACCTCATGAGTCCGACAGCCATCAGAGTCTCGTGTGACAGCCATATGCCAATTTCAATTTTTGCTTCGTTGCCCAGTGTACGACTGTGTTCAAGGTCACTCAGGAAAGTGACCATTTCTGTCTCATTGCCAGTCTAGGGAGGAGTGGCTTGTCAAGTTCAACCCATCCCCGAAAACCGGCGGCAGTTCGTGGTGCACGTGAGGTTCACGCGCCTTCTGAGGCTTCGCCAAATTTCTGACGCGCCGGCAGTTACGGCGTGGCTTTGTGTTCTCGGCATCGACTCTCCATTTCCGATTTTTTCCCAGTGTTAGATTGCTTGATCAGTGTGTTTGGATATTGGGTCTCAGTTGGTTCACGTCACTGCGTTTGACTCTTCTCTGGGCTTCCTAGAACATTCAATTAGCAAATTGTTCTAACTTTGCAACCTCAAGTTTTGTTTCGCCTTGTATTCTTGCTGAAGATGTCAAACACTAAGGCTCATTTAGTTTCAACATTGTCAAAAAAAAGTAAGCAAGGTAATATATGCCTTATCACCTCTTCAAACAAATGGGTCATTGATTCTGGTGCCACAGATCATATGACAGGTAATCCCAACACCCTTTCAAGTTTCAAGCCACATAAATCTCCATCTCCTGTTACCATTGCGGATGGGTCTACTTATAACGTTGAAGGTTCAGGGACCGCTAAACCCACTTCTTCTATTACCTTTTGTCATCTGTTCTAAGTTTATCCAGTCTTTCGTTCAATTTGATTTCTGTGAGTAAACTCACCAAAGACCTAAACTGTTGTCTCTTTTTTCCCTGATCATTGTATTTTTCAGGATCTTGTGACAAAGCGGATTATTAGTAAAGGACATGTATTTAATGGTCTCTACATCCTTGGTGCATGGGAGCCTCGGTCAGTTGCTTGCGCTAGTGTCACCTCTTCGTTCGATGCTCATTGTCAATTAGGACATCCTTCCCTGTCTTCCTTGAAGAAGTTATGCCCCCAATTTCATGATGTAACATCTTTGGAGTGTGAATCATGTCATTTTGCAAAACATCATTGTAGTAAATTAAGTTCTAGAATTAATAAACGGGCCAAATATGCCTTTGAATCAGTCCATTCAGATATTTGGGAAACATGTCCGGTTGAGTCTAAACAACAACAACATGCCTTTGAATCAGTCCATTCAGATATTTGGGAAACATGTCCGGTTGAGTCTAAAACAAGATCCAAATATTTTGTTACTTTTGTAGATGATTTTTCTCCAATGACAAGGATTTACTTTATGAAAAAATCGGTCTGAAGTGTTTTCACATTTCTCCGCCTTTTGTGCTAAGATTAAAACTCAATTCAATAGTTCTATACGTGTATTGAGAAGTGATAATGCTAAAGAATACATGTCAGAATCATTTCAGAATTATTTGATCCAGCAGGGGATCCTCTATCAGACTTCCTGTGTGGATACACCCTCTCAAAATGGGGTGGCTGAGAGGAAGAACATTCCAAATGAAGGTCTCTAAGCAATTCTGAGGTAGTGCTGTTTCTACAGTCAATTTTTTTTATCAATCGCATGCCGTCTATGGTTCTTGGTGGTGACATTCCTTACAATATTCTTTTTCCCAACAAGCCATTGTTTCCAGTATAACCACGAGTTTTTGGTAGCACAGGTTATGTTCGTGATGTGAGACCTCATATTACTAAACTTGACCCGAAAGCCTTGAAATGTGTATTTTTGAGATATTCTTAGTTTTAGAAGGGTTATCGATGCTACCCTCCATATTTGAATAGATACTTGGTCTCAACTGATATGGTATTCTCAGAGGAAACACCATTTTTCTCTGCACCTTTTCCCATCCCCAAGTCAGGAAAAGGACGACGAGGAATGACTGATCTATAAATCCACATCTCCTAGTATCTCTGTCGAACAACCAGAGGAGGCTCCAACTACTGTACAAGTGTACAGCCACCCATTGTTCAAGTTTACTCCAGGAGACAAGCAACAAATGATACATCGGTTTCTTTGGGTCCTCAACCAAGTGACATACAAGCAACCAGTGATACATGTCCTATACCAGTTTCTTCGTCATCAGATCCTCCACCGAGTGACCATGATATACCGATTGCCCTTCGTAAAGGTAAACGTCAGTGTACCCTTCCTAAAACTACTTATCCTATTGCTAATTTTGTTTCATATGATCATTTGTCTCTTGCATCTAGCTCTTTTATTGCTTCTTTAGCCTCTGTTTCACTTCCTAAAATTGATAAAGAAGTCTTGGCTCATCCGAGTTGGTGTGCCGCTATGCTTGAGGAGATAAAGGCCCTTGATGATAATCATACATGGGACCTAGTGGAATTACCCAAAGGCAAGAAAGCTATGGGATGCAAGTGGGTCTTTGCAGTCAAGTTTAATACAGATGGCTCGATAGCTCGACTCAAAGCCAAATTACTGGCTAAAGGGTATGCACAGACGTATGGAGTAGCTTATTCTGATGCTTTCTCATCTGTGGCCAAACTCACCTCAATCCGATTGTTCATTTCTATAGCGGTCTCTTAGAATTGGCCTTTGTATCAGCTAGACATCAAGAATACCTTCCTACATGGTGATCTCTTGGAAGAGGTGTTTATGGAGCAACCACCTGATTTTGTTGCTCAAGGGGAGTATGGGAAAGTCTGTCATTTGAAGAAATCTTTGTATGGATTAAAGCAAAGTCCTCGTGCTTGGTTTGGCCAGTTCAATATGGTGGTGCAATAATTTGGATTAAAGAAGAGTAAATGTAATCACTCAGTGTTCTACAAACAATCAGTAGCTAGCATTATCCTCCTTGTGGTCAATGTTGATGATCTTATCATCACACGGAATGATCATGCAGGGATCTCGTCTCTCAAAGCATTCCTACATACTAAGTTTCACACAAAAGACTTGGGCTAGCTAAAATATTTCTTGGGAGTGGAAGTAACAAGATGTAAGAAAGGAATATTTTTGTCTCAAAGAAAATATGTTCTAGACATGCTTGCAAAAACTGGAAAGTTAGCAGCCAAGCCTTGTAGCTCCCCAATGGTTCCAAACGCACGTCATACAAAAGATGATGGGATCCCTTTGATGATCCAAAGAGATATAGGAGGTTAGTTGGGAAATTGAACTATCTTACCGTAACTCGCCCTGACATTGCTTTTGCAGTAAGTGTTGTTAGCCAATTCATGTCTACACCTATAGTCAAACATTGGGCAGCTCTGGAACAGATTCTATGTTATTTAAAAGGAGCTCCTGGACTTGGTATTTTGTATAGTAATCATGGGCATACTAGCATTGAGTGCTTTACAGATGCTAATTGGGTTGGAAGCAAGATTGACAGGAGATCTACTACTGAATATTGTGTCTTTGTTGGAGGCAACTTGGTATCATAGGAAAGCAAAAAACAAAATGTTGTATCTCGATCGAGTGCAGAATCTGAGTATAGAGCTATGGCACAATCCTTATGTGAGATCATGTGGATTACATCACTTATTAAATGAGATTGGGTTAAGGCATTCAATGCCAGCAAAATTGTGGTGTAATAATCAAACTGCTTACCATATTGCATCGAATCCAGTTTATCATGAAAAGACTAAACACATTGAGATTGACTGTTATTTTGTTCGTAAAAAGATTGAGCGAAATTTGATTGTTACCGGATACGTAAAGACCGGAGAGCAACTCGCTGACCTATTCACAAAGGCCCTGAATGGAACTCGAATTGATTATTTATGTAACAAGCCGAGCATGATTAATATCTATGCTCTAGCTTGAGGGGGAGTGTTAAAAGAGATTGTATAGTTATTGTATAGTTAACTTATCCTCTATTTATGACGCAATCATAACATTAATCTGTAGGCTAATTATTAGGAATTTGTCTGATAGCATAATCTTAGGGATTTTATTTTATTTCTCTCTGAGTCTTCGTAATGTGTATATATATCTATAGAGATCAATGGAATGATAATAAGAAAGTTTTCCTCTGTTCTGTGTATTTCTGTTCTTCACCTTTCATTACACAAACATTGCAGCACATCAAGATATGTAGTGTTTGCATGCAATTTGAAATGTTAAGTTGTATTTGATATGAGAATTGGATATGAATTGGACACAATATGGGTCCTTTTTTTTTTTTTTTTAAGTATCAATGCCTCAGAAATTGGAAGCGTAATGAATGTATTCAACTTCATTCAACATGGTGTTAAAGATGTGTAAGGACATCAGAAGCATGTAAAAATGAAAAGTGAAAGCAACATACTGGATAATTTCTGATTGGCATGGTTGGTCATCAATCTGCCGTTTTATTGCTACAACAGCTTTCAATCTAGCAGCAAGTTCCTATCACAAAGCAAAAGCATTCAGGTTATAGTAATTTAAAGGAAAACAGGAAAAATAATAACAGAGAATAAGATGTTTAATCAGATATAGAATAACAATAATAAAAACAAAAGGGAGCAGAAGACAAATCCTTCACCAAAACTTTTTTACCTTTTTTGCTGAATTAAGTTTTTCAAGTGATTCACTTAAAGAATGATGTAGTCCATCTAAGATGCTCTTGCTATCACATCCATTTGCTATTTTCCCCTCCAATTCAATTATGTCAGTTTGAATTTCTGAATGTTTAGCATCACGATTAGACAGAAAATCGTTTTCCTGCCTTTCACGATCCTGAAGTAAGAGTGAATGTCATAAGGAATACAGAATTATCAAACATCAATGAATTTAGACAGCATCTAGTTGCACATAATGCAGGTACATTAGGTTTATTCAACTAAACACAAATAATTTTTTTTTTTTTGCATTTAAAGCTTCATATAAAGAGAACGTAGGCATATAAAGAAGGTTGGGAAGAAACTAAAAGTTAAAGAGAAGTTTAATTTCTTCAGCAGGCTTTGTTATAAATGTCTAGCTTGTTGAACATGCAAAAAGGAAATGAACCAGTAGGACAGCAGAAGCCATAAATTAAATAATTTTTTTCTCACGAGACAGAGATGCCAAGAAAAGCGGAGGATTCAGGTTCATTTATGACAAATTCTCCGCTATGAAATGCCTCTCTTCCCCCACCACCACCACCACCACCACTACACACACACAGACACTGACAGAGAAACAAAAGAAATAGTGGGAAACTGAGATTAAGAAATATCTGCAACTGTGGAATTTAAAGTCAACAAAGCATATTGTTAAGTGAACACCTCTATTTATTTAATTTTATACATAGTGAAAAGCTTTTTTCTACTCTAATTAACATGTAAGAAATTATTTACAGAAATTGTCATGAGAAAATAGCAAATGGAAAACAGATTAATTTGTAAAATAATTCCACTCTACTTCACAACCGTTGGTTTGAGATATAAATGTTAAATAAATTGGAAGACATAGTCTACCTTCAATGACTTCATTAAAGTGACCAGATTCTGTACTGCAGTATCTGCACCCTTTCTTTTGATTCTCTCCCGCAGAACATCCAATTCATTTACAACATTCATCTTTCGTTGTTTCTGGAGTACATCAAAATAAGAATATGTAATACATAGATGCATTATGAAAATATATAAGGATAGTAGTCCCGAAACAAAATGGATAGAAAAGAAACAGTAACCAGTTTCTGTGGCAGATAAAAGCTTACTAAAAAGCTAAGAATTTATGACCCAAGAATGTTAAAAAGTAAAAAAGGGAAATGAAGACATCTTTCATAAGAATGGAGCCAATTATACATATATAACATCTTCTACATCTCAGACCAGTTCATCCAAGTTCCCACTCAACAGGCTTGGATTCACCTGGGATTTCAGAGCGAGAAACCTAAAGGTTCCATATTGAAAAACATCAATGCATTAAACTAAATGTAAAATAGAAAATTAGACTAAGTGCTGCATCACGCACTCAAAAAATAATAATAATAATAATCATCCTACTTTAGTTTCCATTTCTTTTTACTAACCAAGGTAAATACCCCGGAATTTTCAAATTATTACCCCCAGCAGGTTATTGGCAACAAAATAATCTATTGGGCTCTACATATTTTAATTTTTTTAAAAAAAAAGAACATAAAATGCGGCCGTAGTTGATAATTTGAGGTGCACCAAAAAGTGTCGGTTTGGAACAATCAATTACCTCATTGCCACCATCTTCTTGTTTCAATCGAACACGATCCACAAGCCATCGTACGACAGGCAAAATAAATTCATTGTCAGGATGATGAATATGGAGAGGTTGAAGCGGGTGCGGACATCCTACTAATCTTAAAGCTTCCTCAATGCATTCTACATCGTTTCTGCACCCAAAACCCCCCAAATAAGCTACCACCAATTTGATGAAAAAGAAATTAGAAGAACAATGTCTTTTGCTGGGGAATTTATAAGAGTTACAACATAAGAGTAATACAAAAACGACAACAGAAAGACATTTTCGAGTGGCAGGGTGGAAAATTGGAGGCTGAACCAAACCTAAAACAATTAAGTTAGTTTCGTTATGTGAAGATGAAGGCAGAAAGAGATACTTGCATTATGCTCCCTGGCGATAGGTTCGGGTCGGATGGCGAATCAGAGGCGTTGAGAGAAGCGATACACCACGAGATACCACCGGCGAGTTTCTCACCCGCAGAGATATTGGGTTTCATGGCGTTGACGTAGCCGGCGTAGGCGAGCAGATCGAATATCTGCTTAAGACTATGCTCCGACTGTGAGTCCTCCATATGCTGCTCGCCTCCTCCGAGGCAGAATCAGCATGAGTTTTAGTTTTGTTCTTAAAATAGTTTTTTGATACACTTGTTGTACTAATTTTTTTATTCAAATAAATAATGAAAAATGTTTACATGTCAAAATTAGAGAACTTACCCTCACTTGCGCGCAACGATCCATACATCGTTGGATTCAACAATTAAGATCTTCTCCTCCGCACAGTCAAAATTAAATACCATAAAATTAAGGCATCTTAAAATATCAATTTTCAAAAAATAAATAAATACAAAGTATATGAAAATTACCAAAATTTTCTTATAATGGATAAGTCTGATATACAGTTTTTTTATATCTTTACCATCATGTTTTCCATTAAAATTAAGTGCGTATTTGGGAGTCTGGTAGATTAAATATAGGTGGGACAAATTAGGTTTAATTGAATGTGGTTGGAGAAAATTAGGTTTGAATGAAGATAATTTATATTTGGGAGATATTTAGGCAAACATGATTTGAGACAGTAAAATTTAGTTTAGGATAGAACAGGATGGATATTGATTTTACAAATGTGGTTTCAGGATGTATAATTACCAGAAATGGCATAAATTTTTTATTTAATTTTTTGATGTATTATTATTATTTATTGCCATTTATTTAAAAGAAACTTAATTTTTTTGTTTATTTGTCTAATATTATAAATTAATCACTAATGACTCATTTTTAATTAATAAATTTATTTTTTTATTTTGTAATTACTAATTAAAAATTTAATTAATCAGTAAATTCCATCAAATCCTAATTAAAATTTCATTTATATTAAATATGGATATTTTCAAAAATTTTACTCTCTCCCTCCAACTTCTCATATTATTCACTTAGGTCCTTGGTAATAATTTTTCCTTTATCTTTTTCATGTTCTAAGACCACATTTAGTTTCATCTAGGTCCATAGGTCACAAATATATTTTGTTCTAAAATTATGGCTACTCCTACAAACTTTTGATTTTATTCAATTAGGTCCTTAATAATAATTTTTCTTTTATCTTTTTCATGTTCTAAGACCACATTTAGTTTCATCTAGGTCCATAAATGACAAATATATTTTGTTCTAAAATTATAGCTACTCCTCCAAACTTTTAATTTTATTCAATTAGGTTCTTAATAATATTTTTTCTTTTATCTTTTTCATGTTCTAAGACCACATTTAGTTTCATCTAGGTCCATAGGTCACAAATATATTTTGTTCTAAAATTATAGCTACTCCTACAAACTTTTGATTTTATTCACTTTGTTTCCTGCCATGCATGAACACGTCCAATTCATTTTTTTCCTTCCAAACCATCCTATAATTTCTTCTTAGTTTAGGGTATATTTGATCATTTCCAACCCAAATCAAAGCAAAACATGAATTAAAATTGAGTTTTGGAATTTCCACAAGTTTTCACTCTTATTCACGTGTTCTTGCTCTGTTCTTAGTTCTTTATTGGTTTGGACTGGATTTTCCTTCTAATTTTTGCTCTATATTACTGGAACTCCTTCCTCTAATCTTAGGTAAGCTAGTCGCACAACACACTCCTCAAAATACCAAGAAAATCAAGGTACAGCTACTCCTTTTTCCCTCTCGGTTTCTGCTCTGTTTTAGGTGCAGAAAACAGAGTTGTTTTTGCTTTCGGTTACTCTGTTAATCTTCCCCCCTTAGCAACCATTCAGAATCGAGAGAGAGAGGCAAAAAAAGAGAGAGATCGAGAGGATAGAGAGGGATAGAAACTGAAAGTAATGGTTGGAACCCAAGAGGGGGGGTGAATTGGGTTTTATAAATTTTTCACAAGAATTAATTGGAAGTTAAAATGATTTTCTGTAAAAGTACAATGCTTAGGATAATAAATACAATACAGAAAATCAATGTGCTGTCAAGATAAATAATTATAAAGATCAAGGAATTAAAGAATAGATATCAATATGCACAAATTAAAGAGTAAGGGATAGAGAAAGCAAACTTGGAGATTTATACTGGTTCGGCTAATCCAAGCCTACATCCAGTTCTCAAGAGACCACTTGAGTATTTCCACTATAATTGCAAGTTTAATCCGGGTACTTGCAAACCACTACAACCACGCAAATTCGATCCGGGTATTTGCGAAACCACAATGAAGATTTTATGAATCCGGGCTCCTCCTCAACCCAAAGCAAGTTCTTCCAACACCAGTACTTGCGAACCTCAACTCAGAATAATATATGCGTTGATCAAAATCAACAATACAAAGAAACTCTCTCTAAAGAGTAGATGAAAACAAATGAAGCTCTAATAACTCTAATGATAGAGAATATGCAAGATTTGGCTCAAGAATGCTTTCCTTTCTCTCAAAGATGATAGAAGAAGTTAATATCACATTGTAGGACTTTGTTCTTGCTCAAAATCGTGTATCTAAGGTCATATATATAAGATTTTACAAAACTAGCCGTTATATAGCCGTTATAGTGCAGTCCAGATTTTGAGCTTTATTTAAAAATTCATAACTCCCTCATTTGAACTCCGTTTTAAACAAATAATATACCGTTGGAAAGCTCTTGGAGTCTAGTTTCAAATGAGCTAAGATTTACTCAAAAATTATTTTTCTTTTAAAAGATATAATCAAAATACTGACTATAGGTCAGAACAGAATAATTTTTTATTACAGTAAAATCAACTTTCAGTTTTTCAAACTATATTTTGAATAGTCATATATTTCTCATTTGGACTCCGTTTTGAATAAATAATATACCGTTGAAAAGATCTTTGAGTCTAATATCAAATGAGATTAAGATACTTGAAAAAATGATTTTTCGTTTATGAGATATGATATAAAGAGTGACCAAAGGTCAAAAACTAACTTTTGTAAAATTTCATATCTCACTATCTTTTTGTTCAAAATAATTGAGCCAATGTATGCAAATCTAAATCATTGAGTTGCACAAGTATACTAGCCTATATAAAATATACCTAATGTAAACACATAGGCTATCTTGATGCATCCAAGCTTCCAAGACTTCAAATCTTCTAATTCTTCATTTCTTGGAGCTTCATCCTTGCATGTTGTTTTCCTTGAGTGAAGCATGATATTGCTTTTCCTTGTTCTTCAATACAATGCTCACTCTTCTTGTTTTGAACCAACCTATAAAATATATCTTACTTACAAACCCAATTGTTAGTTTAATAGCATGATTCAATATATGCAACATACATATTAAATAACATAATCATGCTTAAGTACTTGTAGCATATATATGATAATTAATCTTTATATATATCAATGCTACTATTCAAATACATTTGTCATCATCAAAACTTATGGCATATAGCCTTAGGGTCAACAATCTCCCCCTTTTTGATGATGACAAATCACCACAGAAAAATATGTATCACAAGATAATGAATGCAATGTTATAAGCACGTATACATATTTTTCTATTGTTTCTTCTCTCCCTATTTGACATCAACAAAAAGGTGTAAGGAACACAATATATAGAAGTTAAAGCACATACCTTCTTTAAGTCAGGATGTCAGAAGATGTCAATATAGTATGGGGTAAGGATACATCAAAACTTATCATTGATTTCATTGACATGTAAAAAGAAAATTTTAGAAAAAATTTTTTCATGTCAAATGAAATGAGCCAAAAGATAAAATTTGAAAGAGTTTTAGGCTCCCCCTTAAACCTTGCATAATTTGAAAAAGAATAATGAATAATGAATATCCAATTTTTCAAGATATATTCTTTTTCAAAAAAAAAAACATTCAAGTGAGACAAAGCTCCCCCTGAATTTTATAACATTTTTCCTTTGAAAAAGATTGTCCAAATCATTATAAAGGAAATTCAGTTTTTGATTGCAGAATTTTGAAGTAAGATTTTTGAAGAAATTTCTACAATATTTTCATTGAAAATGATTTCTGCTTGTTTATGAAGAGGCATTTTGAGTAAATAGCAGAAAAAATTAAACTCTTTGAAATTAAAAAAAAAATCATTTGCTGTCATATGATAGAAATATTTACAGCACACAGCAGAAGTATGATATATGGATTAGCAAAGCATGACATAAACAAGAATATTAATCATAATCCATAAATCGAATAATAATATTTTTCAAGATTTCTGAAAAACAATTTCTGCATATATGCATAAAATTATTTCAACATATAGCAAAAGTGATTTAAAATAAGGATACTCAAATCCTTTTCTTTTCAAAACAGATAATACTTCAATATGGCAAAGCAATTTCAACATTGTGGAAGCAATTCAAGAGATTCACGATATTTTTCTAAAACATTTTGCTTCGAAGGAATTTAGAAACATTTCATCTAAGGAAGCAATATATATGGATTAGTGTAATAAGGTATATTCAAGCATATAGTTCATAATCCATATATGAAACATCAATATTTTTCATCCCTTTTGTTATCTACAACAAAAGAGATCTTTAAAATCTTTTCTTTTTCAAAAAGAATGTTGCTTCATATGATAAAACATATTAACATAACAGAAGCATTTTTAAAGTCCTTTTTCAAAACAAATTTGCTTCATAAAGGATAAGATAAATTTCAGCACAAAGGAAGCAATTTATATACCCATTCAAAATGAATTTATATATGTATCTTGAGGATGAGTACATGTAAAAATTTTGACAGCTCATTTTGTATGAGTGCATGTGGAATCATGAAATATTATTCTTAGCCATAGCCTTCGCTCATGATGCATGAATAGCATACACAACATATGTTCTTAGATACATATAATCACAGCATGATGTAATCATGTATGCTCTCAAGAACAACACAACAAAGCAGAGTGATACGGTTCTGAATATCACCATTTTATTAATCCTTAAAATTTCTAATCAAAACAAATTAAATCAGCCGCAAATCCACCGAAAATTGACTTTCGTGGTTTTGCCATTAATGCGACGCGTTGTTGGTGTGCATGCGTACTCTAGACTTCTGGCTTCCAGCTTGCAAAATCCATAGGATGAGCGTGTAGGGGTGCGGTGAAAAGATATCTTCGTTGGCTCTAAGTCACAATTTTCTCTCTATAAAGACTGCCCCAGAGTTCTCAATTATCACACTACAAAGAGTATTCATCTCTGAGCCTACAACTTTCTGACATTCCTCTCTCTTCATACTCCAAAAAAAATTCCAAACCATGGCAGCAAGAAAGTTCATTGATCTCACAGTAGAGGCCAGGGAGGAAGAGCTCGACTTAAACTTGAGTCTAGGCAAGGACAAGGGCAAAAGACCTTTGGAGGGATCTCAAGAAAATCAAAAGAAGAAAATGAAGATCGAAGAAGCTGAGGAGATTAGTACAGACCATACGTCAGAAGACAAAATTGCTTGTCTGGAGCAGGAGGTGAAGAAACTCAAGAAGATGATAGAGGACCAGGAGAAGTTAGCTAAACGCAACAATGCGGCACTGACTTCAAGAATAGATAGGTTCTTCTATTGGTCTACCCAATGCTTCTGCAATCAACAACAAAGAAGTGGTGATTGTATGAATGGGATTTACACTACCCTCCGTGACATTGCTCAGTCTCTTGCTCCAAGGAATGGCCGAGGGGTGATGATTCAATACAACCCACCTAATCCGAGACCACCTCGCCTGTAGATTGCTCATCCATGAGCAAACCTTCCCTTTTTTTTTAATGCAATGTAATCCTTCGGTTTGTTTTTTTTTTATTTTAATGCAAGTGGTTTCTTTCAGATGACGGTACTTAAAAAAATTATAATAATAAAGAAAGATAAAGAAAATCAGCCGCACAAATTTTGTACAATAGAAGGATATATATATTTTGAAAAATATATATTCATTTTAAAGATAGAAAGAATTTTCTGACATGGATATATATATCATCATTTCAATGCAAAAACAAGTTACATACTTACTCAAGATAAAACATATTATAATCAGAGTATGTAGTAACATAATTGAGGTAATATGGATTAATAAGATATAATCAGATATAAACTATAATCCATAAACAATGGTTCATAAGTTACAGCTTATGTAAAAGAGATGATATGTATAATGCTCAAACCATGATGTATTAAAAAAAATAATTTAAGTATTTAACATATTTTTATATGTCATGTTGTGATCAAGTATGTAAGATGTCAGAAAACAATATGTCATTGCAATGAAAGTATGACAGTAAAAAAAAATTTGCCAGAATGTACAATTGAGATCAAGGAGTATCATTCAATTAAATAATGAAGAAGTAAAGGATAGAGATACTCATCAATTTTGGCAAACTTTTGTTGTTTCTTGAAGTTCCTCTTCAAGATTTTGATATCCTTGTTTTGCTCATTGCTCTTCTTTTGATCGATCCTGTCTTCTTACAATTTTAATGATCTTAATTGATTGATTATTTGCAAGATCTATCAAGCATTGGTTCAATGTAGGCTTCGTTGGTCGACTACTGATAGGAGCGTTGGTAGACCAACCAACTTCAAAACTATAAATCTTACTGATTTCGGAGAGCAGAGGAAAGAATGTGCTTTAGAGGATAATTTTGAGGATTAACTCCTGTAAAACACTTTTGGTGGAGCACTTTGATGTTCAAATAAATCTCGAGCACTAGGAGCAACATTATGTTCAAGATATGCCATATTAATAAAAGTGCTATGCTTCCATGAAATGCAATTTTGCAATAAATTTGATTTCATTGAAAATATTTAAATAAGATTACAGCAAGGATAAATACTATGGGTAGGAGTAATCTTATTGTTGTGAAGACAAGAAAAATGTGCGTGTAATGGAAGCAAGTTTTCATGATGCGGTAAAAAAGGATAGTTTGAGCATAATTTGGAAGAAAGATTTTAGCTCAAAACAAAATTCGAATCTATAAGCTGCACACCTAACAATTGTTTTCAGATATAGCATGCATGAGTATCAAGGATAGATGTAATGCATATTAGAGAACAGACAAAAGCATTAGAGAGCAGTAAACATATCAGTCAAATTTCTTACAATGCATTCTAGCTTATATGTTTACTTATCCATTGCCACCTTTTGATGCAAGAGAGTGGAGTTTGAATGATGTAGCCATTGAAAAGTTATTTCCGCTCCTTGCTTCGAGGTAAATCTGCAAATTAATCCTTTGTCTTTGATACCCAAATTTTTTTGGGTTTGCCTGGGTCATGAGGTCCTTTTTGAACCCATTTCATTTTTACTCCATGAACAAGATTTTTCTTATAAAAACAGGAGTAAGACTTGTGTCCTTTCAGTCCACAATAAAAACAAGTGCAAGGTGGACTTTTGGACATTTTTGTAGGAACAAAGTAGTTTTCGAAATATTTCTGATTTGACTTGTTAAGAACAAAACCAATTTTGTTAAAGCTACTACTTTGTTTCTCAACAGAAGAGTTTTGAATTTCTCTACCTTGAGAAAGTTTTTTAAGTGTGTTTTTAAGATCCTCATTCTCCTTTTTCAAGGAATCACACTTGGTACAAAAGCAATTTTTGTTGGTAGAGATATTTGCCTTTAAAATCAAATTCTCTTCTTGCAAAGTTCTGTTTTGATTTTCAAAAACAAAATTCTCTTCCTTAGAAATAGAAAATTCGTTTTTCAATGTTTCCAACTCATTTTCAAGAGAAGAGTTTTTCTGTTTTGAAATATTTAGTTTCTTTGCAAGTATAAGAGATTCTTCATGTAAATCATCAAAGGCATCTTGTAATTCTTCAAAAGAGTAGTCAAATGAATTTACCTCATCTTTATCTCTGGCCACAAGACAAGTGTTGGCTTCTTCATTTGTGTTCTCCTCATTGGAATTGCTATTTCCCCAAATGGAAGATAGGTAAGCTTTCTTTGATGATTCAGTTTTTGGTTGTGGTTTCTCTTTTTCTCCTTTTTCTTTTTCTTCTATCTCCTTGGTGATTTGAGATTTTCCTGTAAGTTCAACACCAAGAGCTTGCAATTGATTAAGCACAAGTCGTATCTCATTAATGGTTTCACAATTTTTCATTTGAGCGATATCAAGTTCATTAATGAGATTTCTAGACTTTAATTCCATTGTAACAAGATCTTCCTCATATGCAACTTCTAAAGTTTCCCACATTTCCTTAGCAGTTGCACAATTGGAAATTCTGAAAAATTCATCTTGACTCAATGCACAAGAAATAATCAATTTTGCCTTAGCATTGAGTTGCACTAAACTTCTTTCATTATTATTCCATTCACTCTTGGGTTTTGGAATGTATTTTCCTTGTTCTTCCTTGACAGGCATATAAAAACCATTTTTTATAATTTCCCAGAGTTTATGGTCTACTGAAATTAAAAAAATTTTCATTTCATACTTCCAATATTGAAAATGATTAGCATAAAAAATTGGAGGTTCTGTGAAAGAACAATTTTCAGACATAAACCACTCACTAGATCCAACCATATTTACTCTTAGACGGTTAAGTCTTAAATCAAGAGCCCAAGCTCTGATACCAATTGAAAGTAATGGTTGGAACCCAAGAGGGGGGGTGAATTGGGTTTTATAAATTTTTCACAAGAATTAATTGGAAGTTAAAATGATTTTCTGTAAAAGTACAATGCTTAGGATAATAAATACAATACAGAAAATCAATGTGATGTCAAGATAAATAATTATAAAGATCAAGGAATTAAAGAATAGATATCAATATGCACAAATTAAAGAGTAAGGGATAGAGAAAGCAAACTCAGAGATTTATACTGGTTCGGCTAATCCAAGCCGACATCCAGTCCTCAAGAGACCACTTGAGTATTTCCACTATAATTGCAAGTTTAATCCGGGTACTTGCAAACCACTACAACCACGCAAATTCGATCCGGGTATTTGCGAAACCACAATGAAGATTTTATGAATCCGGGCTCCTCCTCAACCCAAAGCAAGTTCTTCCAACACCGGTACTTGCGAACCTCAACTCAGAATAATATATGTGTTGATCAAAATCAACAATACAAAGAAACTCTCTCTAAAGAGTAGATGAAAACAAATGAAGCTCTAATAACTCTAATGATAGAGAATATGCAAGATTTGGCTCAAGAATGCTTTCCTTTCTCTCAAAGATGATAGAAGAAGTTAATATCACATTGTAGGACTTTGTTCTTGCTCAAAATCGTGTATCTAAGGTCATATATATAAGATTTTACAAAACTAGCCGTTATATAGCCGTTATATAGTCGTTATAGTGCAGTCCAGATTTTGAGCTTTATTTAAAAATTCATAACTCCCTCATTTGAACTCCGTTTTAAACAAATAATATACCGTTGGAAAGCTCTTGGAGTCTAGTTTCAAATGAGCTAAGATTTACTCAAAAATTATTTTTCTTTTAAAAGATATAATCAAAATACTGACTATAGGTCAGAACAGAATAATTTTTTATTACAGTAAAATCAACTTTCAGTTTTTCAAACTATATTTTGAATAGTCATATATTTCTCATTTGGACTCCGTTTTGAATAAATAATATACCGTTGAAAAGATCTTTGAGTCTAATATCAAATGAGATTAAGATACTTGAAAAAATAATTTTTCGTTTATGAGATATGATATAAAGAGTGACCAAAGGTCAAAAACTAACTTTTGTAAAATTTCATATCTCACTATCTTTTTGTTCAAAATAATTGAGCCAATGTATGCAAATCTAAATCATTGAGTTGCACAAGTATACTAGCCTATATAAAATATACCTAATGTAAACACATAGGCTATCTTGATGCATCCAAGCTTCCAAGACTTCAAATCTTCTAATTCTTCATTTCTTGGAGCTTCATCCTTGCATGTTGTTTTCCTTGAGTGAAGCATGATATTGCTTTTCCTTGTTCTTCAATACAATGCTCACTCTTCTTGTTTTGAACCAACCTATAAAATATATCTTACTTACAAACCCAATTGTTAGTTTAATAGCATGATTCAATATATGCAACATACATATTAAATAACATAATCATGCTTAAGTACTTGTAGCATATATATGATAATTAATCTTTATATATATCAATGCTACTATTCAAATACATTTGTCATCATCAAAACTTATGGCATATAGCCTTAGGGTCAACAGAAACCGAGACACATGGAGAGAAAAAAAAGAAAGAAACGTGGGGAGAAGAGTGCAGAAACTGGGCTCCTTTTCTTCCTCCATCTTCTGCCAAAAGGTGACTGCTTCAGCGATGGGAGGAGCAGTAAAGGGACTTCAACAAAATTACCTCGCATCAACGCAATGAAAAAGCTTGAACCTGGAGCTTCTCTGCCGACCACGTTAAGGACCCATTTCAGTCAGTTTCGATTGCTACCAAACATCCCAACATTCCTTCAAACGTGGTTGACCAGCTGGAAACGTTGATAGAAATGGCTAGCACCCAAGAGGGGGGGTGAATTGGGGTTTAAAAAAAATTGCGAAGACTTGATAGAAGTTTAAGAAGTTTTAAAAACAATGCCAAGCTTTTTATGAAAGTAAAATAAGTATGATCAAGATGAATAGATATAGAGTACAATTAATCAAAAACAATTAAAGAGATGAATAAATATAGAGTCCAAGAAATTAAAAAACATATAAATAATTAAAGAGCAAGGGAAGAAAAAATCAAACAGCGAGATTTATACTGGTTCGGCTTAAACCAAGCCTACATTCAGTCCTCAAGATAACTTCTTGAGTGTTTCACTATAAACCACAAGTTTATGCAATTGGGCACTTGTAAGCCACTACAACATAGAGATCTTTTCTTCCTCAAGGGTGTCTCTCTCCCTTACAATGTGTTTTCTCTCAAACACTAACTCAAGGAACCAATTCTTGAGCAACTAAATTTGAAGGCTTAAGGAAAATAATGGTGGACACTCTCAAAGTGTAGATAACGCAGAAATTAAGCTCATAATATTTCTCTAGCAATTTAGAGAGAATGAAACTCAAGATAATATGAGAAATGAACAATTGAAGCTTGATACAAATGGTGTTGTGAAGTCCCCTTTATATAGTGAAACCTTGCTGCTACAGTGACTGCTTTAGTCAGAATTGCTACAATAAGCTTCATCATCATTTTTCAACCTTTCTACAACAACCAAAAAACTTTATCAACCTTTTTCAACAATCAATATTCTTTTTCAAATTTGCTACAGTAAAAAGTATTCTTTTTCAAAGTTTATTACAACAACCAATAAACTTTATCATACTTTTTCAACAATCAAATTTCTTTTTCAAAAGTACTACAGTAAAAGATATTCTTTTTCAAATTATATTACAACACCCAATAAACTTTATCATACTTTTTCAACAATCAAATTTCTTTTTAAAAAATGCTACAGTAAAAGATATTCTTTTTCAAATTATATTACAACACCCAATAAACTTTATCATACTTTTTCAACAATCAAATTTCTTTTTCAAAAATGCTACAGTAAAAGATATTCTTTTTCAAATTATATTACAACACCCAATAAACTTTATCATACTTTTTTAACAACCAATAAATTTTATCATACTTTTTCAACAATCAAATTTCTTTTTCAAAAGTGCTACAGTAAAAAAAGCATTCTTTTTCAAATTATATTAAAACAACCAATAAATTTTATCAAAAATCAATTTATATTACTATATATAAATATATAAAGCATTAAATATATTTGGGCCAAGAAAAATTGAATCATGTATTTGGGTCAATAAGATTAAATCATTCATTTGGGTCAAGAAGATTAAATCATACTATTTGGGCTAAGAAAGATTAAATCATACATTGGGCCAAGAAGATTAAATCATTCATTTGGGCCAAGAAGATTAAATCATTCATTTGGTCCAAGAAGATTAAATAATACTATAATTCCCACATATTTGTCATCATCAAAACTTATAGCATAATACATTAGGGTTAACAAACGTGGGTGGCGGCAACACCAACGCTCTCCCAAACACACCCTAAGTCATGTATAAAAAGTTTCATAAAAGACCAATCATGTAACAATGAATTGTAAAATATTTAATTTTTTTAAAGACATACACTTATCTTATTTTAATTAGAAAATCATTCACTTATTATATTTTAATTGAAAAACTTAATAACAAAAATATAAAATTTCCAATAAAACTAAATATATATATATATATATATATATATATAAACACACACATATTCATCCAAATTTTGTTTTGTCAATTTCATGGAAAAATTAAAAAGATCCAAATCTACCTAATAACATTTAGGGCAAGTCTATAAAAGTACATTAATATTTACATAACTAGTATTGTGATCCCTGCAATACACGGATAAATCAAAATTAAAATTTTTTTTCGTAACTTATAAAAAATAATAATAATTACAATTGATTTATATGAAATTTATGAGTTATGACATATATTTTTTAAACACAAATATTCCGAATTGATTTATCAGTTCCATAATTAAATCTATTTTACCGACTCAAACTTTAATTTGAATTGATTTATTTATTTAATAGAATAAATTTAAATGAATAAAATAAGTAAATCTGTTAATTTGTGGATTATTTGTTATTTGTTATAAATTATTTGTTGCACAGATTGGTAATTGATTGAATGTTGATTTGATTTTTACTTCTAAATACATCTTTTTTTGTTTTAATCGGATCTAAAGAAAAAAAACACTGAAGGTTGCTGCTACGTTTGAATTAGATCTCCAAGCCTCGATTTCATCTTTCAAAAATATGATTTTCATCTCTTTCTTTAGTCAATGGATTATGATTTAAAAATTTATATCTCAAACGTTGATTTTTATTAAATTAAAAACTATTTTGGAAAGAAATCAAAATAAAGTCAAATAAAGTAATTTTTTTAATTCACATGTCAATTCCATAGTCAAATTTATTTTACCTACTAAAAAAAATTCTCTAAGACACTATAGTGGTTAAATAATAAAGGTAATTATTTTTAAATTTCAATTCAAATCATTTAAATCAATTCAACTCAAATAATTAATATTATGTGATGTTATTAATTTACCAAATTTGTTAATTTACTTAATTTATTTATTCATTCAAATCAAATGAAATAACAAAATTCACTAATTATTAATTTCACTAATTTATAATTATAATAATATATTATGATAAAAATATATTCTACTATTCACTTTAACAATAACCCACATAATATGATAATAATACTATAATTTATAAATTTGTGAAATTTATGAAACTTAGGAGACTTATGAGTTATGATATATACTTTTTAAACGTAAATATTCTGATATAAATTTTAATTATTTATATAAATATAAATTATATATAAAATTTATGATAATAAACGACCACATTACATTATGATATAAAATAAGTTATTAAATGGAATAAAATAAAAAGATATATGTGTAATTAATAAAAAGTTTTTAATTTAAAATTTTTTGCAAAAAAATAATAATCAAATTAAAAATGTTCATATGGAATATAGGATATGTATGATCAAGAATCAATGCCAAAATACTTTGATCCTCATGCATGTATATTTCAACAATTTATTATGTATATATTTCAATTTAAATCAAATAATGAAGGTAATTATCTTTTAATTTCAATTCAAATCAAATAATTCATTTAATATAATGTCATTAATTATCCTACAGTGGCCAAATAATAAAGATAATTATTTTTTTAATTTCAATTCAAATCATTTCAATCAATTCAAATCAAATAATTAATATTATGTGATGTCATTAATTTACCTAAAAAAATTATGACATGTGTATCAGTTTCTAATTCAATGTTTTCCACTATCTCACAGTTCAGACAATGCAACTACAAAACATAATTTCAGGAATACTGTATGTAACAGTGTAGCACGAGGTTCAAGTTTATATGAGATCAATTGTACAGGAAGAGTTTACTCTGAAAGTCAGATAAAAAAAATATTAAGCGCTAATGAAGATGAAAATTTACATACCTCGAAAAGTTTAAAGGGATTGCCTCGGCGATAGACACCACTCTTCTTACGATTGCTAACCGAAAAGCACCTGTATTTGAGATATATGGGAAAATAGGTTTGAATTTTGGAATAAAAACTACTATGATTTTGAGGAAGACAGAGGTGAGTCTCTGAGAATATTGAAGCCCATGTAAATGTGGAAAAAAAAATTCATAGAGTAAGGATACATGTTAAAAATAGAAGTTTTACAAAACGTGTAATAGAAGTGATAATATACTTACAACACAAACCAAAAGAACTTAATGCTTTTGAGCTTCTTCTTGCAGGAAAATTTGCACCTCTTAGAAAAAACAAATTGTTGCAGTAATAGGCATAAAGATTGAGTGAATAGTCTGCTAAGGCCATGGAAGAACAAGGTGTTAGGAAAATAGTGCTAATTCATTGGACCGTGATATTCTTCTTCAATTCAGAAAAACGGTGGCATAGAAATAGTGTCAGTCCATTGTATCATGATCTTCTTTTTTGAAATATATATATATATATATATATATATATATATATATATGTGGACAAAAGAAAAAGAATTGAAGAAAAGTACCTATAGGGGAAAAAAGGTTGGAGCTTTAAGAAGTCATATCACCAAGTGTTAGTTGGGTTCCCGATCGATAGAAGAATGATCAAATGGCGAAAGATAAGCAGCGAGAGCTTGGTTGGGAAATAGATCATTGTCGAGTTGTACCAGTGGATTCAGAGAAGGAAAATGGACATCATGATGGAGAACAAAACTCTGTAGTTTATCACTTTTGAAGATAGGTATATAGCAATTAATTACTTGATTATTTGTACATAATAAATATTAATTTACTAAAAGACAATACATTATATTTCAATCGAAAAGTTTACCTAAATGATCAACTATATAGCAATTATATAGAAATTATATCAATTATATAGTAATTTATCCTAATTTTTTCAAATTTATTTAATGTGGTTACATAATAATTATATATTAATTATATAGCAATTTATCCTAATTTTTTTCAAATTCATTTAATGTGATGTGATTAATTTACTTAATTTATTTATTTAAATTTATTCTATTATACATAATTTAATGATCTACTGCCAATGTA
The DNA here is from genome assembly GCA_037074585.1 of Biancaea sappan. NCBI lineage: Eukaryota > Viridiplantae > Streptophyta > Magnoliopsida > Fabales > Fabaceae > Biancaea > Biancaea sappan. Next base: position 39,617,949 of record CM073494.1, read on the forward strand.
ATACCCATTATATTTTTCAAGAATTACGATAAATTTATTTTTGGAGAAAATAAATTCTCTATCGGTTTAATTTTTGTATACTCGTTTGTGCATATTGTTGAAAATACAAATTTTTATTTATAGATTCTATAAATTGTGGGATATAATGGATGATACGATATGGAATTAATCTCATTAAGTAAAAATACAGTTCAAAAGTGGAATCTAGAATGAATAGTTGAAAGTGAAACTGGTAGATGAAAACTGGAAAGTGAAACTGGTAGATGAAAACTGGTAAGTGAAACTGGTAGATGAAAACTGGTAAGTGAGACTGGTAGATGAAAACTGGTAAGTGAAACTGGTAGATGAAATAGTAAAGGAGAACGGTAGATGGAATAGTAGCAAATAGTACCATAACTTCTCCTATAAATAGGTCCTTCCATTTCACTTCAAAACTCACACCTTCAGTTTTTCTTCTCTCCTCTCCTCAAAACTTTTCTTGTTCCGGCGTTAGGGCTCTGAGATTCTAGGTCTTTCTTCCTTAGCCTAGATCCAAGGTAAGAATACTATGCCCCTTTTCTATGCCATTCAGATTTTAAAAGTTATTTCCTTAAGTATGCTCTGTGGTTGCGGCTTTGGCTGATCTTCCACATCAGAAAAATTGTCCTTAGCTACCTAAATGTTGTTTTGATTCTCTGATTACCGAAATAGAATGTAAACTGTGAAGAATACATGTCTAGGAAAGTTCTGGCTAAGGAAAGACATGGTTCTTAAGTGTGTCCATTGGGACTCTCCACTCTTTCCTGAGAACTTACCTGGTGTACTCTTTTACAGATAGTATTCTCTATTTCTGGTATGAATAGTACATGTACGTATGAATAGTATCCATACGTATGAATAGTGATTGTACGTATGAATAGTGATTGTACGTATGAATAGTGATTATACGTATGAATAGTATTTTGGTACAAGAGCAACCCTGACTTTCTATATCTGATCTTTATGAAAATCTCCGTAGCGGAACCTGAAATCCAACTACGTACTCTTCTTTGTAGCAACTCGAAAAAGTGACTGGGATACGGAATCTATGTGAGTGGATGACCTTGCTAACCGACTTTATTTACTTTTATTCCAAGTACAATATAAACTCCATCTCATATCGCAATTAGATTCTATATTGCTAGATAATGAAATCTATTGTTGATTTAAGATTATTATGAATTGAGTATATAATACACATGGAATGGTTGAGGGCTTGACCCAAGATACCAATGCATGGAATTATACACATGGAATGGTTGAGGGCTTGACCCAAGATACCAATGCATGAAATTTTACACATGGAATGGTTGAGGGCTTTATTTCCCAAGATACCAATGCATGTAATGATTGATTATAAGTGGAGACTGAATTCTTGAACATTCAATACAGAGGTATAGAAACCCTGAATATCAAAATAACTGTTGTTATTGTGATTATGATTCTGGTATTTGTACTTGTGATATATTTATTATTGCACAGTCATTTAGTCACTGAGTTTTGATGAACTCACACTCTCCATGAACATTTTTTTAGATACAGTGGATGTCAACGAAGAAAATCCGCAGGAGAATTAGTATTCCTCGAGGATACTTTTTATCTGGAGGGCTTATAAATCCAAAAGCTTAGGAATGCTCTGTAATCTCTATAGGTCACCTAGGCTTGGAAAGTTGTATCATATTGTATGATATTTGACTTGTGTTTCTGTTTCACTATGCTGAACTTTTTATATGTATAAATATCTTTCTTGAAAAATTATGTTATGCATTAGTATTAATCAGAGATTTTATGGGATACCATTGAGGTATACTCTTGAGTTTACGAAGTTACTCACATGCTCAAATTTGGGATGTGACAGTTTTGGTATCAGAGGCAGTTTTAGGTCCCCTATAGATTACAGAGCAAGTGTTCTTTGTGGGCCCTTCCCCATTGTCGTGAGCCGCGGCATGACCATGGGATTAGGTTTCATAAAAGACCTTATAGAGTATAGTGCCTTTTGTTTTTATAACTTATTCCTTGGTGGGTTAATATGAGGTAATCATGTTTGATCTGAGAAGTATTTGTTCTCTGTGTAGACTTAACTCTACGATGTCAGAGGGATCTTCAAATCATAATGAGCATGTAGGCTCAGGGAGGACTTTAGTTCCACCAGTTAATACACAGGACAACCCTTCTGACCATGGAGATAGTTCACATGTTCCGAATATTGATGGTTCAACTGGTGGCCGGGCGGAGGGAGCTGGAGCCACCCAACAGATTGACGCTGCTGTTGTCATGCAAATGTTCAGCCTGGTGAATGATCGGTTAGATCATATAGAGGGATAACGAGCAAAACATGTTGATACACCAAAGGTTCCTCTTGCTATTGAGACCAAACGGGCTGGAGAAGGCACAGTTAAGGACGTGAAAATGTCTGAGTTTCTAAAGATGATGCCACCCATTTTCACCGGCGAAGATCCTAATGAGGACCCGCAACGATTTCTGGATGATTGCGAGGCAATTTGTGATGCTTTGGGGTGTTCTGATGCCCGAAGAGTAGAGATTGTCTCCTTTCAACTAAAAGGGAGAGCCGGTAAATGGTGGAAGGCCTGGAAGAATGGGAGAACCCAAGATGCACCACCAATTACATGGGCGGAATTCCAAAAAATGATTATCAATGAATTCCTTCCAAAAAGTGTTCGATCATCTAGAGTAAGAGACTTTTTGTATTTGAAACAAGGATCCATGACAGTAGACGAATACAATGCCCAGTTTATTAAGTTGGCAGAATATGCTCCGCAATTGGTGCCTACAGAAGAGGCTAAAGTGGAGAAGTTTGTGGAGGGTCTTCACGATTCTCTTTATTCGCAGGTGGGTCCTAATATGGTTAATTATAACTCTTACTCTGCCGCTGTCGATACTGCACGTAGAATGGAAAAGAGGTGGAATAAAAAGGAAGAATTTAAAAATAAAAAGAGGTCTAGAGATGGGAGGTATTTTAACCAAGGTGGGAACTCAGGAACCTCAAAGCCTTCTATCACTTCACAGCATGTTCCGATTGCATCATCTAAACCCACATTCTCCACGGCTAGTGCAGCTAAGCCTCGCTCAGAATATAAAGGTGGTTACAGTTCTTCGAACATGGGTGGTTCTCAAGCAGGAAGAGGAAAGCCTCAATGTCCTGAGTGTGGAAAATTTCATTTTGGAGAATGCCTCAGGAAGATGGGAACATTAATTTGTTTTCATTGCGGACAAGAAGGGCACTTCAGGAGGGAATGCCCTCAACTTACTTCTGAATCTGGTCAAGCATCTGTTCTTCCATCTCACACCCAACCGAGAGTTACTCCAGTCGCTCGTACACCGACCGCTTCTACTGGAGGAAGCTTTGGGAGAGGATCAGGTAGAGGCCAAGGAGGTCGTGGGCAGCAAGCAGCTGGTAGAGGTACTGCCAGAGTATATGCCTTGACTCGACAAGATGCCCAGGCATCCAATGCTGTTATTACAGGTACTTTATTAGTTGGCGCTTTAGCTGCACATGTATTATTTGACCCTGGTTCCACACATTCGTATGTGTCACCTCTGTTTGCCAAGAGGTTTGAGTCTGAGCCAGTTATACTGGACGAACCATTCCTGGTAGCTACACCGATGGGGGAAGCCCTAGTAGTTAGATCTGGATATCGTTCTTGTAAGATAACTGTTAAGGACATAGAGACAGAGGTAGATCTTATGCTGCTTAGTATGACAGATTTTGATGTGATCTTAGGAATGGACTGGCTATCCTCATGCCATGCTACATTGAATTGTCATGACAAGACCATTTCTTTTAGTATACCGGGTGGGCATAATTTCATATTTCAAGGAGACCGAAGTGAGGTTCCCTGTAACATAATATCCATGTTAACCGCCCGACGTATGTTACGAAAAGGGTGTCATGGATTTCTAGCCTTTGTCAAAGATATAGACAAGGAGGAAAGAAGTCTTGAACGAATACCAGTAGTTAGTAAATTTTCAGATGTATTTCCAGAAAATTTACCTGGTTTACCACCAGAGAGGGATATTGAATTTAATATTGAATTGGTTTCGGGCACTAGACCAATTTCAATTCCTCCTTACCGCATGGCACCCGTTGAGTTGAAAGAGCTTAAAGAGCAATTACAAGACCTGCTAGATAAGGGGTTTATCCGCCCAAGTTTCTCACCTTGGGGTGCCCCAGTACTCTTTGTGAGAAAGAAAGATGGCTCTTTAAGACTGTGCATAGATTACCGCCAGTTAAACAAGGTCACGGTAAAGAATAAATATCCTTTACCAAGAATTGATGACTTGTTTGACCAATTACAAGGGGCACAATGCTTCTCAAAAATAGATCTGAGATCTGGTTATCATCAACTGAAAATTAAGGAGGAAGACATACCCAAGACCGCCTTTCGGACGCGATACGGGCATTATGAATTTCTCGTAATGTCATTTGGATTGACTAATGCGCCAGCAGCATTTATGGACCTTATGAACCGAGTGTTCAAACCTTTCCTTGATAGATTCGTGATCGTCTTCATTGATGATATTCTGGTTTACTCCAAAAGTCGGGAGGATCATGTAGAACATTTGAGAACGGTGTTGCAAACTTTGAGGGAACATCAGTTATACGCTAAGTTCTCAAAATGTGAATTCTGGATGAGTCAAGTAACATTCCTGGGGCATGTAATTTCTCAAGAAGGTGTTCATGTAGATCCAAGTAAGATCGAAGCAGTGAAGCAGTGGCCTAGACCAACAACTGTATTTGAAGTTCGGAGTTTCCTTGGCTTAGCAGGGTATTATCGTCGCTTTGTCAAGAATTTCTCTAAGTTGGCTCTTCCACTGACAAAGTTGACTAGGAAGAACGCTAAGTGTACTTGGGATGATGCTTGTGAGCAAAGTTTCTCTATGTTGAAGGAGTGTCTAACTTCAGCACCAGTTCTAGTTCTACCATTGGGACAGGGGGTTACACTGTATATTGCGACGCCTCAAAGGTAGGATTGGGATGCGTGTTAATGCAACACGGTAAGGTCATTGCTTATGGCTCTCGACAGCTTAAAAAGCATGAACTTAATTATCCTACTCATGATCTAGAGATGGCAGCAGTAGTGTTTGCTTTAAAGATTTGGAGGCATTACTTATATGGGGAGACATGTGAGATTTTCACTGATCACAAAAGCCTTAAATATATCTTTGAACAGAAAGATCTCAATCTAAGGCAACGGAGATGGATGGAACTCCTAAAGGACTACGACTGTACCATTCTCTACCATCCAGGGAAGGCAAACGTGGTAGCAGATGCCCTTAGTCGGAAGTCGATGGGAAGTCTAGCTCATATTACCACAGTAAGGAGGTCCTTGATTCAAGAATTACATGAGTTAGAGGCTAGTGGAGTATTCTTTGAGATTACTAAGTCAGGTGCTTTCTTGGCTCACTTGACAGCTAAATCCTCCCTTATAGAAAGGGTGAAGGCAACATTGGAGAATGACACCGAAATGGTTAAAACTAGAGAGAAGGCGAAGATAGGTTTAGTACAGGGTTTCTCAGTAGATGAAGAAGATGTGTTATGGTTTAACGGGAGATTGTGTATTCCGAACATTGAACCCTTGAAGCGAGAGATTTTACAAGAAGCTCACGGAGCGCCCTATGTTGTTCATCCTGGTGCCAACAAGATGTACCAGGACTTGAAACAAGTTTATTGGTGGGAGGGCATGAAGCGAGATGTGACTGACTTTGTCGCTCGATGCTTGACATGTCAACAGGTCAAATCCGAACATCAGAGACCACCTGGGTTAATGCAAAGGCTTGAGATTCCCGAGTGGAAATGGGAACGGATTACTATGGACTTTGTGGTGGGTTTGCCCCGATCTTTGAATGGATACGATTCTATATGGGTTATTGTGGATCGACTTACTAAATCGGCACATTTCCTTCCTGTTCATACCACCTACAGTGTGGCAAAACTTAGTCGACTATACGTGAATGAGATAGTAAAGCTCCATGGCGTACCAGTGTCTATCATATCAGATCGAGGACCCCAGTTCACTTCCCGATTTTGGGGAGCTTTTCAGAAAGCTCTAGGCACTAGAGTAGATTTGAGCACAGCTTTTCATCCTCAAACTGATGGTCAGTCTGAGAGAACTATTCAGACCTTAGAGGATATGCTAAGAGCATGTGTAATGGATTTTGGTGGCAGATGGGAAGACCACTTGTCGCTTATCGAATTTGCTTATAATAATAGTTATCAAGCTAGTATTAAGATGGCTCCTTTCGAGGCATTATATGGGAGGCGATGTCGATCTCCTATTGGTTGGTTTGAACTAAGCGAACCTAAAATGGTGGGACCCGAGATGATACAGGAGGCTGTGGATAAAATTAAATTGATCAGGGAGAGGTTATTAGCCGCTCAGAGTAGGCAAAAGTCCTATGCAGACAATCGGCGACGTGACTTAGAATTTTCTGTTGGTGATATGGTCTTCTTACGAATCTCACCGATAAAAGGAGTAATGAGATTCGGAAAGAAAGGGAAGCTCAGCCCAAGATATATTGGTCCTTATGAGATTGTGGAAAGAGTGGGTAACGTGGCTTATCGCCTAGCCTTACCCTCAAACCTAGAGGGAGTACATCCAGTATTTCATGTATCGATGCTACGTAAGTATCTTCCTGACCCCTCTCATGTCATCCAGCCACAAGACGTACGATTTGATGAGACTCTTGCTTATGAAGAGGTGCCAGTAGCTATCCTCGATAGGCAGGTCAAGAAACTTCGTACCAAAGAAATTCCCATTGTCAAAGTTCTGTGGAGGAATCATACTCACGAGGAAGCTACATGGGAAACAGAAGATGAAATGTGGACAAAATATCCACACCTATTCGAATCATGAGGTAAGTTTTCGAATTCGGAGGACCGAATTTTTTTTTAAGGGGGGTAGAATGTAATACCCATTATATTTTTCAAGAATTACGATAAATTTATTTTTGGAGAAAATAAATTCTCTATCGGTTTAATTTTTGTATACTCGTTTGTGTATATTGTTGAAAATACAAATTTTTATTTATAGATTCTATAAATTGTGGGATATAATGGATGATACGATATGGAATTAATCCCATTAAGTAAAAATACAGTTCAAAAGTGGAATCTAGAATGAATAGTTGAAAGTGAAACTGGTAGATGAAAACTGAAAAGTGAAACTGGTAGATGAAAACTGGTAAGTGAAACTGGTAGATGAAAACTGATAAGTGAGACTGGTAGATGAAAACTGGTAAGTGAAACTGGTAGATGAAATAGTAAAGGAGAACGGTAGATGGAATAGTAGCAAATAGTACCATAACTTCTCCTATAAATAGGTCCTTCCATTTCACTTCAAAACTCACACCTTCAGTTTCTCTTCTCTCCTCTCCTCAAAACTTCTCTTGTTCCGGCGTTAGGGCTCTGAGATTCTAGGTCTTTCTTCCTTAGCCTAGATCCAAGGTAAGAATACTATGCCCCTTTTCTATGCCATTCAGATTTTAAAAGTTATTTCCTTAAGTATGCTCTGTGGTTGCGGCTTTGGCTGATCTTCCACATCAGAAAAATTGTCCTTAGCTACCTAAATGTTGTTTTGATTCTCTGATTACCGAAATAGAATGTAAACTGTGAAGAATACATGTCTAGGAAAGTTCTGGCTAAGGAAAGACATGGTTCTTAAGTGTGTCCATTGGGACTCTCCACTCTTTCCTGAGAACTTACCTGGTGTACTCTTTTACAGATAGTATTCTCTATTTCTGGTATGAATAGTACATGTACGTATGAATAGTATCCATACGTATGAATAGTGATTGTACGTATGAATAGTGATTGTACGTATGAATAGTGATTATACGTATGAATAGTATTTTGGTACAAGAGCAACCCTGACTTTCTATATCTGATCTTTATGAAAATCTCCGTAGCGGAACCTGAAATCCAACTACGTACTCTTCTTTGTAGCAACTCGAAAAAGTGACTGGGATACGGAATCTATGTGAGTGGATGACCTTGCTAACCGACTTTATTTACTTTTATTCCAAGTACAATATAAACTCCATCTCATATCGCAATTAGATTCTATATTGCTAGATAATGAAATCTATTGTTGATTTAAGATTATTATGAATTGAGTATATAATACACATGGAATGGTTGAGGGCTTGACCCAAGATACCAATGCATGGAATTATACACATGGAATGGTTGAGGGCTTGACCCAAGATACCAATGCATGAAATTTTACACATGGAATGGTTGAGGGCTTTATTTCCCAAGATACCAATGCATGTAATGATTGATTATAAGTGGAGACTGAATTCTTGAACATTCAATACAGAGGTATAGAAACCCTGAATATCAAAATAACTGTTGTTATTGTGATTATGATTCTGGTATTTGTACTTGTGATATATTTATTATTGCACAGTCATTTAGTCACTGAGTTTTGATGAACTCACACTCTCCATGAACATTTTTTTTAGATACAGTGGATGTCAACGAAGAAAATCCGCAGGAGAATTAGTATTCCTCGAGGATACTTTTTATCTGGAGGGCTTATAAATCCAAAAGCTTAGGAATGCTCTGTAATCTCTATAGGTCACCTAGGCTTGGAAAGTTGTATCATATTGTATGATATTTGACTTGTGTTTCTGTTTCACTATGCTGAACTTTTTATATGTATAAATATCTTTCTTGAAAAATTATGTTATGCATTAGTATTAATCAGAGATTTTATGGGATACCATTGAGGTATACTCTTGAGTTTACGAAGTTACTCACATGCTCAAATTTGGGATGTGACAGCCAATAGCCTTAGAGTGAAATTATTTTAGTTTATTATATAGATGAGATCCCATATAAAGATCTCTAGGCATTAATTAATGGATTCTTCAACAAAGAATTTGACCATATATATATATATATATATATATATATATATATATATATATAAGAGTGGTTAGAATACAAATCCTTTAAAGTTGTCAAAGAAATTTACAAGATAAAGATTTTGCAATCTCAAACGTCAACTTTAATTTATCTATGTGCCAATTTCATAACACATCCACAAACTAAAATGTTGTTAAGTTGATCATCTGGCTATTATAGAGTACAGTTTATTTTCAGAGCTAGTATTGAGATTAAAACATTTTTATCTTTAATTATGGCCATCCAATTCTGATTGAATAACTCTTATTTCAGGGATCGAACTCAAAATTTTTAACTCCAAAATTCATACTTTCGTTGTCACCCAAATTCGTCACTCTTCTTTGCTTCTTTACTATTTTGGCTTCTCTGTAATGCGCAACACAAATGATGCAAAATATAAGTACAAGGTTGCATCATATTCCCATGCCAATAGCAATCAACCCAAGGAGTGGCCTACTTTGAAAGACTTAAAATCTACTTAAAATCTTACACCAAATACCAAAATGCTCTTGCTCATAAAATCAAACCTAGAAAAGCACATTTGCATAAATATAAAAGCAAGCATACTATTCTTCAACACAAGAAAAAAAAAAAGTAATACACAAAGGAATAAATCAAACTTCTCAAAAAGCACATGCCCCATTCATAAAAAGGGTGAAGTGTTTGTACAAAAGTGATCACCATGTTCATGGACATTCCAGCAACAACTAAACATAGACCACCCAGAATATCCACAAACATGGCTTCAGAATCAAAAAGGGGCATACCCCAGGACAATATTCACAATCATATAACCATAAACTCCCTATATATATATATATACACACACACACACACTCACCCACTGAAGGAATTTATAAACAATTCCTGTATATACCAATATTGCATATAACTCTATAGCATATATGAATAACAACAAATCGTATGCATATCTGGGGCAGTAACGGAACTCTTAATTGCAATTGATGATCAGGTATCAGTAGTAAAGAGAAAAAAAAATAACTAAAGAGAGTAAACTGCCTTCTTGACTTAATATGTTTTCTTAGAATGTTATTTCAATTAGGGTATTACACCACATATATAGGTAGAGAGTAGGGACTCTTTCTTGTAAAAATCTAATAGGCTAACATTCCCATCATTAGTCAGCCTACACAAGGCCTAGTTTCAGTCTAATAAAGATTACATAGTTTGAGTTAAAAAATGGCTCATAATTAACTTATTATTAAATCTGAATTATATAAATATATAGGGATAAACATGATTTATGGTAGTTTACATGAAAAATCCAACAATCTCTCGCTTGGACAACATAAATCCTAAGTTTGCAAAAGTATACTTCATGTCTCTAACGTTTATCTCGATTTTCATTCATACCCCTTAATTTTTTTTTTGGTGTCAGAGAAGACACTTACCATCCAACTAAACACAATCCTTATCATATATGCTCAACATTTAATATATAAAGGGATTATGTTATTATATACAAAAGAAAATTTACACAAATTATTATTATATATTATAAAATAATAATAAATCTTATAATAATAATTATTATATATTATAAAAAAAATAATAATTCTTATAATAAAAGAATATATTATTATTTTACATAAATCATTTTAAATTACAAAAAAGTTTTAAAATTTTAATAACAAATCTTGTAATATAAATTTAATTATTATTAAAAAATATTATTTTATAATATTTTAATTCAACTGATTTGACCATAGCCTTATACTTTAAATATTTGTGAGATATACATTAATTATATATTTTAATATTTTAATATCTATAAAATTTTAATATCTAAATATTTTTGAAATATACATTAATAATAATTAATGTATAGGTCACAGATATAAAAATATTAAAATATTAGACCATGGTAGAACCATTTCAATTAAAATATTATAAAAATATTTTTAATATGCATAATATATTTTTAATAAAAATGAAATTTATATTATAAGTTTTTTTATTAAAATTTTTAAACTTTTATGTAATTTAAAATTATTTAAAATGTTAAGTATAACAATATAATCCCTTACTATATTAAATGTTGAGAATATATGATAAAAGATTGCATTTAGTTAAACATTAGATGTTTTTCTTGCCAAATGAAGGTCATTGGTTTATGTAATGAAATTTCAATGTTTTTATTTGAAAAAAATGATGATACATGTCGCGACGTGCATGGTGCCACGTGTCGCGACATGATTGGTGACACGTGTTATAGTGTCACGTATCATGGCCTAATTTGTGACATGTCATAGTGCCACGTGTCACGATGTGATTGGTGATATGTGACATGGTGACACATGTTGCAACACAGTTGGTGCCATGTGACACATGATGTGGCAAATATTTTTACTACGTCATGCGTCGCGTTAACATCTCCGTTAATTAACTGACGGTGTTAAAAAAAGGTACATCTGAAAAAATTTGAAACATGTAGAACATATCTGATACAAAAAAAAAAAGTTGAAGGGCAATTTACCAAATTGATATATAAGGCAATTTACCAAATTATCCCTTATTTGAAATTATATTTTTTTTATCGCCTGGTTTTAACTTTCTGTCCGTTGATTTTCCATGATTCCTCATATCCAATACCACCATCCTCCAATCTACAACAAAAAGATGATTGAGACTAATAATAGGAAAAAAGATAAAGAATCTGAATATCAGAACTAAAATGAGGTAAGTTACAGAAATTGATACTTGAAGAAGAAAGAGAGGAATTGGAGAGAGTGGCAACGAGATTGCAAGAGAAAGATCCCCAATTTCTACCAGATCCCAAGAAGCCATGGATGATGACAGAGGTTGAAGTGTAAGGTTTGTCTGGATGAGCTATCACTTCCTCGTAGGCCAAATTTTCTTGTGAGGTTGTGCTCCCGAGATCACAAATCGGAGGATTGAGGAATTGAGTCAAGATCTGGGAAGCACTTCTATGTCTAAGAGCTGTCGCCGTTTTTAACTTACTTCAACTTTGGGCCAGCTTGGACCAAGGAAGAGTTGAGGCCAATGCTGTAATTTCACACGTTTTATATAATGGAAAAGCGTTTTTCCATTTGAAAAATGAGGGAAAGGAGAGAGGAAAAACGAGGGGTAATTTTTTTTTTTCTGGGTTGAAATACTCCTTTTCATCAGAGTTTACGAAACAAACAAGAAAAGGAGATAAAATGGACTAAATTTCTGTTCTTTTCTAACCCTAAATCCTAAACCATACACGGGATAATGAATTGAGTTAAAAACTTTTTATTTAAAATGGCTGATTTAATCATTGACCCAATCTATCTTATTTGCAAGATTAAGGTAAACTATTGCAAGATTAAGGTAAACTAACCTAATAAATCAGACCCATATTAACACTACGAGACTTGGTTTCAACTTTCACGTGTGAAGCCAATCCCTCAGTCCATGTACATACAATAAATGGAATAGCGTGTTGACACGATTGTCAGAGACATAAAGCCTAACCACGAACACAATTTTGGAAAAACTGGGGACGCAAAATATAAAAAAGGAAGGGATAATGGGTTTAAAATTTTCAAAAGCAACACTAAGTGACAGTGATTTAAGATAAAAATACCGTACTTGGCTGCAGAAGAATAAACATCCCAAGAAAAACTTAACTGGCCATTCATTTGGTAATTCCCTGTCATTTTCGCTCATAATATGACACAAAGGCAAAAGTGATAATAAAAGTCAATGTTTTTCTGACCCTTCTGTGCCCATTTTTTGTTCAGACTCAGTACATATTGGGCCACTGTAGGTTGAAATATTAATAGTGATAAGGATGTCGGGCAACTTTGTATATGAAACGGATAGACACTAGATTTTGTTTCAGACATTTTAGGTTTGGATACTTTTTGTTATTATTTTTATTAAAAATAAAAAATAAATTTGAAAATGTATTTGATTGAATTTAATATAAATATTTTCTTGAAAATATTTTTTAAAATATATCCAAATCTAAAAATACTAAAAAAAATATTTTTAATGTTTTAAAAAATACATTTTAAAAAATAAGACTGAAAATAAAAATATAAAATATTTTCACAAACCAAAAAAATTCCTTATTGTCCAAATTGTTTTTCAACTTTTGCCAAATGTCGAAGTCTCTGAGAGACAGATGAAAACACGCAGTGTCCACTAACATGTGAACCTTGATGATGTTAGCTAGCACAGCCTCTTGCAAATGGGACAGACTCGTGTCTCTCACATATATTGGAGAACCACGCTATTTTTTACGCTTAACAATTTTTTTAAAAAAAAGTTTTTTTTTTATCTTATTCGATGAGAAAATATTTTTAAAATATTAAAAAATAAAATAGTTTCAACAAGTAAAATAAGAGATGCCCATGAATGATGAATCACATTCACTAAACTCTACCATATAAAATGAAAAATAAAAAAACCGATTACACTAATTGAAGAATTAATTTTTTTAATATATATATATATACACACACAAACATCGTAAGAATTAAATCAGCTATTTCAATTGATTAGACAAAAAATTAACCTAAATCGATGAGTGGTCGAGCTAACCAAAAACCGATATTAAATGAATTGATTAAACTAATCCACTTATATTTTTTTTATTTTTTACTTATGTAATTTTACTTTTTCTATAATAAATAAATAATAAAAATTAATATATTACAATTAATCTACTTTAAATGAATATGTCAATATACTAATATTTTATAGATATTATATTAATTAATAATAATTTTTATTATTTAATTAATTTTTATTATAAATTTTTGTATAAATATTATTTTGTGTAATTTAATATTAAATATTATTTTTAATTAAATTTATAAATTTATATTTATAGTCTTTAATTTTATATATATTTTACGATCTCATCGACACCTTGTCCGATTTTCAAAACTTTCCTAACAAGAATGGCAATATCCAATATGACCGGTATATAACAAGGATGGCAATATCCAATATGACAAAGGGTAGCAAAAAAGAGAAAAAGGAAACAAACTGATAAAACCTAATCCTGACTCCTGTATTGAAGATGGTATCAAGTTATTTCCAGAGCTTGACTAACTTGTCATGACTGGCCGAAGCAACCAAACCGGTTACAGTCGAGACTGCCAAGGAAGCAATGAGTCCTTCGTGAGCCGACAGAGTCATCGTCTTGTTCTCCGCCATGTTCCAAAGCTCCAAAGACTGCACAATTCATTATGGATCACACACTTTCTCCACGATATGAAACAGTAAAATCAAAACCACGCGGTTTTATAAATTTGTGGGTTAAACTATAACAGTTAAAAAACTAGAATAAAATTAATGTAGAGACCGACATCGTTAGAGACACGGCGATAAAGAGCTCTTATTAGCTGCCCTTAATCCTAGTCTTCATTCACTCCACTGGCAGTTAATGGACATAAAAACCGCCAATTTATGATTATCAAAAGAATACTAAACCAAAAAGCAATTACATAAAGAAGGGTGAGACTTGCCTGGTAACAGCCAATGACGAGCAACGAAGGATATGAGGGATGGAAAACACACGAGTGAAATTTACTCCCGTTACAGCTTAGCTCATGAACACAGTCACCTTCGCTCCCTGTTCCAAGAGTCCAAACCCGGACAGAGTCCTCACTCACAGACGCTAACAACTCCCCAGAAGGGTCCCAGCACACAGAATGTATTGGCTTTGTATGTCCCTACAGTCACAGTACCGAAAGCAAAAGGGGTTAGCAATGCTCCTAACAGTCCGCAGAAGATCGTTGAGCTGGCAGTTTGCTTAGTGGGATGCAATCTTCACTGAAGCATCATTATAGATCCTTTACAGTAAAAACATACTTTGGCAAGGCTCAACTCAATTGAGCTATTGATCCATGATCAGCATTTTTTTCTTTTAAACTCAAGACATTTACTATCTTCCAGCAATAGCATTACAGCAATAAAATCTAGAAATCAATGATTAGTAAACCAGGTCAAAGACAAGTTTGGGAGTATCACATAAAATTTCATATCATAACCAAATGCGCAGCTGCCACCCATCTCAAGGGCCAAAATGACCACTACCTCATGATTGCTTATATACCCATATTTAGAAACAAGATTAATAAAAAATTTGCACATTAATAGCACCACATCATTATCCTAGATCAGACAATAACTCATCATAAAACAAAATAGCATTAAATAAACATTTTGCGATAAATATAGTCCATATTAATGCAGAAGCATATAAATGAGCAAAATGTTTATATTAATAGAAATTTCAAATTTTACAAGTGCAACGCGGTAACCTTTTGTTTCCCATTAATGTTCAACTAGAAATTTGGTACCACCAAAACAATTGCCTCCCAAGTTTCATAATTTCCTTGATGGGAATCACTCTTGGTTTATATTTGAAATGACTGATGTTGATTACCAGACAGAATTAAAAGTTCTCCCCTTGATAAGAAATAAACATTTATTATACTTTCAAAAAAAGAAATTCTTAACTGATCGTGTAAACCAACCTGTAATGAATATCGGCATACTTGTGCCTCCACATCAAGTATAGAGACAACGTTCTCTGCAGCAGCAGCAAGGTACCTCCCTAAGCGAGGTTGAAATCTCATCTGGGCAGTGCCACCCTAATCAACAAGAATTTTATTAATTGTATTAGCATGACTTATGTAATACCCACAATTTCATGATATATTTATTTTCCTCTTTTTGAACTATTTTTGTAAATATTTTGCTTGGCATTTGTATTTTCTTGAGTATTGTGATATTTATGTGAATTATGGCAATATATTTTCGTGTGTGAAAAATTGTATGCTAAGGTGTGACTTAGAAAATTTATGCTAAGTTTGGAAGATGGAGTGGGAAGGGACTAAGAAGAGAATTTATAAAAGAGTTAATCTTCAAAAAATGGGTGTAGTGGACCCGACAAGTCTTGATACCCTTCTCTCTCCCTTCATCTTTCTTCTCCCAGCCGTCCATATGTGTGTATGTTCTTCCTAAATCTCTCTCTTTTCTCTCTCTTTTCTCTCTCTCGCACCTCTCCTCTGTGCTGTGGCCGAAGAGTGGGTTTGGGAAGGGAAGATTTCTTTTTTGCTGAGATTGGTCAAGGGGATTTCAAGTATCTATCCTTTCCCTTTTCCTTCTTTTATTTTCGGATAGACAAAAGCCTAGGCTAGGGATCTTCTTTCTCTTGGAGCTTGAATGCTACATTGTGTTCCTAGATGCCTCTCATGGTATTTTTTTGTGGTTAAAGCCTTTTATTATGTTTTTGGATGGTTAAATAGCATTTATGATCAAGAAAGAGGGAGCTATGGTTTTAACTCTTGAAGTTGCCATTAAAAGCAAATGATTGAAGAAATTGTGATTTTATTATTCACAGTCCCCTTCTTGGCTTGATATTGGTTTAGGACGGACTTTATGTCTAAACACCCATATATATATATATATATATATTTTATGCTTGACCATAGAAGCTTGGGGACACAATGAACTGAGGTTTTGGTCTGGTTGAGAGGGATTTTCAAACTTTCAGTTTTGCATCAGTAGCGGCCAGCGCCTTGTAAGTAGTACTGTTAAACAGGCCGGTCCGATCGCAGGCCAAGAGTCAAACAGGCCTATACAGGCCAACCCGTTTAGACCCGCAGCAATTTTAGAAAGACCAAGCCCACCCGCATAGGTCCAAGGGCCACACTTTATTTATTTTTTTAAATATTAAAATAATATAATTTTAAATTTTTTAATAAAAAATTAATAATTTTTTATTAAACTAGTATTTATCAATGTAAAACATTACATCTTTAATATTTTATATTTTCTATATAAAACATTTTCTTTCTAAATAACTTTAATTTTTATATTTTCTTTTTAAATTAATTATATTATATTTAAATTTAAAAATTTTATATTTATTTTTAAAAAATTACAAAATTTTTTATATCCAAATTTACTACATTTATTGAATATAAGTTATAAAATATAAAAATGTAATAAAAAGAGATTATTTATACTAAATAATATTTTTTAAAAAAACAATTTTTTTTAAAAAAAGGGGAAAGTCCACTAGTATTTATCAATGTAAAACATTACATCTTTAATATTTTATATTTTCTATATAAAATATTTTCTTTCTAAATAAACTTTAATTTTTTATATTTTCTTTCTAAATTAGGTCTTAAACCATGTTGTTTTACCTCTAGTCTTCTTCGTTGGTTGCTTATACACCGTGCCGAGTCTCTTGCCTCCCGTTTTTGGAGCTTCTTTAGCCCAGTAAGGGAATTTCTCCACTAATAATATTGAAATGCCCTAGAAGAAACATTATTTTCTTTTATTCATTCATATTAACCAACTCCGCCTATGTGTTATAGTCGGTCTCAAGCCCGGGTAAAAGAGGAAGGCTATGTTAGGCCCTCGACAACCAACGTAAAATTAACGACAATATTTTGCTAATGCTAGGGCGTTGCCTGGAAGCAATGCATTGTATGGCTCAAGTACAGTGTCAAGTGAGTGAGAGCCGCTACATTGGCGCCCTAAATGAGCAAGGGTCCAATAATACTAGGTCATTGCCCAAAAGCAAATGCGCTGTATAGCTCAAGTACAGTGTCAAATGAGCTAGAGCCACTACATCGACATTCAGATGTAAGATCAGGATTGGTAGGTAGAATATTGGGACCACGACAGAAAAATCCATAGAGGTTGTAGACATTATGAAACGGAGGAAAATTAACATCTTGTACCTTCAAGAGACTAAATGGGTTGGAGAAAAGGCTAAGAAGTTTGACTGTTCAGGATTTAAGTTTTAGTACACGAGAAAAGTAAAGACAAAGAATGGAGTAGGTATCATGGTTGACAAGAAATGGATGCCGAATGTGGTGGAGGTAAAAAGAATTGGAGATAGGATTCTATCTTTAAGAATGATTGTTGTAAGAGATATCATAAGTGCCTATGCACCCCAAGTAGGGATGAATGCACATCTTAAGGAAAAGTTTTGGGAAAATTTGGAGGGTTGTTCAGAGACATACCTTTAGTAGAAAAGATTTTCATCGAGGGGAACCTTAATGGCCACGTAGGTAAAGAAACAGGACAGTATGGGAAGGTTCATGATAGTTTTGGTTTTGGGGAGCTTAATGAGGAAGGACATTCTAAACTTGATTTTTCAATGACTTATAATTTCAAGGTTGTCAACACCTGCTTTAAGATGCGAGAGGAGCATTTAATTACTTATAAGAGTGGTGCTTCAAAGTCACAGATTGACTTCTTTTTGGTAAAGCATCTAAATAAAAAAATCTGTACAAATTGTAAAGTAATCCTTGAGAACCCGTGGCAACTCAACATAGGGTTTTGGTCCTTCACGAGCTTATTAAGGGTCAAAAACAAAAGTATCAACTGATGATGAACCCTAGCATCAAGTAGTGGCAGCTAAAGGGGGAGAAACAACTAAACTTCAAAAGGAGTCTATTGGGGAAAGGCTTGGGAGTTACAAGAAAGTGTTAACATCATGTGAGATGAGATGGCCAAGAGGGTTAGGAGGTTGCTAAAGCACTTTTAGGATAATCAAAAGGCTTTGGACAAAGAGATAAGAAATCTTGGTGGTGGAATGAAAGCGTTCAAGAGAAGATCAAATATAAAAGTGAATGCTTTAAAGCTATACATTTATGCAATAACACGAAAAATTGGAAAAGGTATCAAAAGGCTAATAAGGAGACTAAAAAAATAGTAAGTGAAGCACGGTCTAAAGCGTTTGAAGAGTTTTACAAGGACTTAGGAACAAAAAATGAGGAACAAAAGATTTATAAGATTGCGAAGAATAGAGAAAGGAAATCTAGAGATTTGGATCAAGTAAGATGTGTTAAGGATGAAAAAGGAAAAGTTTTGATTACAGATAGAGATATTAAAAACAGATGACATGGCTACTTTCACAAGCTCTTTAATGACGGAGCAAAATCAACTAGTGATTTGAAAGATTTAACAACCTAAAAGAGCGAACAAAATTTGACGTATAATTGCAAGATTAAGGTTGACGAAGTCAAGGAAGCTCTTAAAAGAATGGATAATGATAAAGTCGTAGATTCTGATGATATTCCTATCGAGGTTTGGAAGTGTTTAGGGGAGAAGAGTACTATTTGGCTATCTAAACTCTTTAATGAGATTTTAAGATCCAAGAGAATGACTGAGGAATGGAGAAGAGACACTTTAGTGCCTATATACAAAAACAAAGGAGACATTCAGAACTACGCAAACTACCGAGGGATTACGCTTACGAATCACACTATGAAATTATGGGAAGGAGTAATCGAATATAGTTTAAAAATTGAGAAGGGTATTTCTGAGAATCAATTTAGATTTATACCAAGGCGATCTACTATGGAAGCTATTTATTTACTAAGATGGCTGATGGAAAGGTATCGGAGTAAACAAAAAGACTTGCATATAGCTTTTATTGAAAAAAGCTTATGATCGAATACCAAGAGAAATGCTGTGAAAAGCCATGAAAAAGAAAAGTGTCTAGATTGTGTATATTAAAGCTATGAAAGATATGTATAAGGGGGCAACAACTTGTGCGAGAACGTCTGAAGAGGAGACAAAAGACTTTCCTATTAAGATTGGCCTGCATCAGAAATCATCTTTGAGCCCTTATTTGTTTGACTTATTTTTAGACGTTCTGACGAAACACATTCAAGAAGAAATTTCCAAATGCATGCTTTTTGCAGATGATATTATCCTCATGGCGAAGTCAAGGGAAGAGATTAACTCTAAATTCGAGTTATGGAGATGTACTTTAGAATCGAAGGGTTTTCGTCTGAGCAGGAATAAGACAAAATATATGCATTGTAAGTTAACAAGTGACAAACTAGAAACAAGTGGGAGGTTAAAATTGGAGACCAGGTTATATCACAAATGTCAAAGTTCAAGTATCTAGGATCAGTTATATAAGATAACGATAAAATTAATACAGATGTTGCACATAGGATACAAACTAGGTGGTTGAAATAGAAAAAGACATTAGGAGTTGTTTGTGATCAGAAAGTACTTGACAAGCTCAAAAGGAAGTTTTATCGTACTGGTACAGGACTACCAATTTTATATGGGAGTTAATGTTGGACAGTAAAAGGACAACAAGAACAAAAAATTGAGATAGCAAAAATAAAGATGTTGAGATGGATGTGTGGTCATACAAGACGAGATATGATCTGTAATGATTGTATACGAAGTAGAGTTGGAGCAGCACCTATTGAAGAGAAAATAATCGAAAATTGTTTAAAATGGTTTGGACATGTTCAAAGAAGATAGTTAGAGGCGCCAGTAAAGAAGGTTGAGCAGATGGTATGAAGTTCTATGAAAAAAGGCCAAAGAAGACTAAGAAAGACACTTAAAGAAGTCATTGAACGAGATCTTCCAGTGAATGAGATAACTAAAGAGTTGATAATTAGTAGAGCTCAATAGTGTCGTGCAATCCATGAAACCGACCCCACCTAGTAAAATAAGGCTTTGTTGTTGTTGTTATATTCATTCATATTAACCACTACTATAAATTAGATTGAGATGTCATTAAAGAAATATTTACTTATATGTAAAGTTTTTACACATTGGCTAGTGTCGAGCCATATGCTTGTCTTATCAAGCCACTTTAACAAAAGAAATGAAAATAATATATGTGATGGATTATTTAATTGTAAGTACCATTTTACATATGAATTAAATTTGTGCTAAGTGAAAACAATGTGAAGGTAGCGATGTCTTGAGATGGTGACACTCTTGGGAAATTCTCATGCCGTCAAATGTGTAGTGACCTTGGCAATCCTCTTATTTTACTAAAAATTGTGTTCGAATAAATGGATATTTACAACTTCCTATACTGATGTGCGAACTCCTTTTCCCTTACTGCTTTTGGTTATTGTACAATTTTGTGGTGGATTGAGTTGGTTATGGGACACGAGGCGAGTTATTGTCCTCTCCCCTATAGGAGGCAAATGGAAGTCTTTTGTGTTATCATTCTCACTAAGTAATTTACGTACTCCCTTTGTATGTACCTATTAGAGATTCTGTTGTCGTTGGCGAGCCTCCGCAGGAGGAGTAGCGAAGTCTCACATCACCACATCGTCACCGATTGTTGGTGATTTTGATTCTTTTGGAAAGAGTGGTCCAGTCTGTAATTGTTAGGACTCCTAAATAGAACATTCACGGGCCTTCTACTATCAGCTTAAACTTGTAGTTTTAGGATGAAATGATTCTTAACAAGGTATAAGAGCCTTTGTGTGTTTGGTCAGGAGTTGAATCCTCGCTGTCTCCATTCTCCAAATTAATTTAAATTTCAACATGAGGCTATGGTAGATCTGTTTATCTAAGCTTCAAGCCTAAAGGGATTTTGCAGGAGATGGCATGTTAGAGATATTAAAATAATCATGGACATTTTCCAAACGGCTTCAGATAGCAGGATGAATGGTTCCCGACAACAGCCAACTAAAGTGAATTCACCATAACCTCAGCACTTGTTCATATAAAACAGACAGGCATATAAATTGAGAAGATTAACTAAGATCTTACCTTAGACACTCTAGCACAGCTGCCATTATTTATACTCCAATATCTTATTTCACCATCACTGTCACAAGAGCAGATAAGATCATCTTTATTTGGATGAAAATCTAGCGACATAACAGACGCAGAATGTCCTGTAAAGTTGCGAATCGAATACCCAGGCTGCATCGGTAAAATATATAATTAGCTCAAGCAGAGTAGCAACTAAAAATACACAACCTCTTTGACATCCACACTCAAAAGGCAATTAAATTATCATAGATTTAACTAACATTCAAATCTACATTCAAAGTAATGAAAAACCATTTGCAAATATTGAGATATGTAAATTAGCCCCCAAAAACCATCACACTAACAGTCTCAAAATTGTGGTGAGATCACATGATTTTTAATGGTGAATTATTTTATTCCTGAACATTAGAAGTTATAATCTAATATCCATGTTTTATGCAATACTACCCTACATCTACAGACATTTGAAACTCAGGTAGTAAAACTACCATCAACAGGAATCCCTAAGCTTGGAAAGTTCTAAGATTGCACCTAACTAGTCATTCTTCTTATGAAAGAATAAAGATAAGCTTCCTGCCAAGGCTTGTATGACAAACAGCAAGGTGCACGATCCTTGCTTCCCCAGTAATTACCGAGGAGCTGAACTTAAATTTCCAAGGATCAGAATGCCTGAATCCCTGTCTTGAAGAATCAACCTCTTCATTGTAATCTATCGTTGTATTATATTATAGTAAAATCATATCTAGAAACTCCTTCCAGGTAAACTGCTGTAAGATAATATATCATAATGTATAACATATTTTAAACTATAGATCACCAGGGGGTAGATTTATTTAACATATTACACTCTTTTTGCTTATTGTATTTAAAATACCACTGAACAAGCACATAAATCAATTTTATAATTTCATGTATAAATTCAGTAGACTGATAGGAATCCAATTCTCAGATAAATCAGTAAACAGAATTTAATTATGAAAATTTAAATAGTTACAGACTCTTTAATAGTAAAATGGCAGAACTCAAAGTAAATGTAAACAACAGTACAATACAGAAGACTCAAAGAAAAGATGAAACTAATACAGTAATGCAGAAAGTAATGATCAAAACACCAGTAATGATCCCAGAGCTAGGCTGCTACTCCAACAAGTCTCCAGACTTGCCCATTCCATTTCTAATATTCTCCGTCCCCCCTATCTCTCTCCTACTCTCCTCCTTTTATAGCACTTGCCTCATATTGAAAATACCTTTTCTACCCTTTAACAGAAACCCGTGCTCACCCCACACACCTTTTTCCCACTGCCCAAAGTATAACAGAATAACAAATATCCCATATACCCAGTACCTAACATAGACGATGACCATCTATACTTCTTTAAAACTTTTGACTGTGGGTATGTTACTCACTTCAAAGACAGTAAATTATATATTTTTAATGCGGCCAATCCAAGATAGATATAGAATTCCAAGAAAGTAAACAGGAAATGAATCTACTAACATTGTCAACATCCCAAACCCTAACAGTTTTGTCAAATGAAGATGTTGCAAGATGGGGCATGGTTGGACTGAAACGGACATCAGTTATCAAGGATGAATGTTCTTCAAGAGTAGCTTTTGACTTGAGAGAATCTGTGTACCATAAAACAGCCTGCATTACAAAACCATCAAGAGGGAAGGTGAGATATTCAGAAAGTTAACAACTTTTTTCTTGTTTTAAAGTTAATTGCATAAATTCAGAGATAAATGTCAAGAATTCAGTTGAACAATTGAAGTACTAAAGCAAATATGCTTTCCAGATTGACACTTTAACTTAACCTTTTTGTCATGGCCACCACTTGCAAGCAATTTCCCATCCGATGAGAAGTGGCAACAAATAACTTTGCTTGTACTAGCTCGTACAGAATTTACTTCAGCAAAAGAGCAGCCTAAAACCAAAACAAAGCAATGCCCTCAGAGTAAATCATAAACAATAGCATAGGATGATTATGCATATGCCGCGTTACAATTACAATTGATCTGACATCAGTTTGAGTTGACATTTCTTTATGCTAGACAGGAAATTAAGGGGCAACAAATCAGCCCCACAAAATAGATGATAAAGAAACACAGTAATAAATAATACTACTAACAAATAATAAAGACATGTGCATAGAGAATAAAATATAAAATTTTGAAGTGCATTTGGAGAAAAAATAATATGATTGAGTTCTTAAGGAAGAGTCCATATAAAGAATACAATTGCCAGTTTATTGCTGTTTGGCATCTCTAGTTCAACTTTCATCATAATTTACTATTAACAAAGACCTTTTTTTTTCCTCCATAAAAAAGAATGCACACTCCATTAGAAAAAAACAATTAGCTTACATTTGAGAAACTCTATTGCTAGGATGATGCCAAAAAATTATGATCAATGATGGTGTTTACTGCACCTTTGCTTACATCCATACAACGACCGACAGCATCTCTAGGGTCTGTGTCATCATGGGATAAAAAAGATTCAACATTGTCATCAAGAGATCCATCTTCAACAAAACGATCCATATCAGCCTGCAATTCAAGATCCTTATCATCCCACTGCCAAAATGGAATGGCAATGAGTCTACATGCAAGGAACTTATTATTCCTTCCATCAATGAAAATGTACAAAAAATCCACTTACCAACTGGTTTGAAGGTGATGTAAGAGTTCCAGTGCCATCAGTGCCAAACATCATTAGAGGCTTTGAAGAACTACCACTATGAGGTAAAGCAGGCATTGATATCACATCTCCAGGAGTATGAGTTGAAGGAGTTGAGGGTGCTGAACTTGGTGATGGGC
Organism: Biancaea sappan; assembly: GCA_037074585.1. Lineage (NCBI taxonomy): Eukaryota > Viridiplantae > Streptophyta > Magnoliopsida > Fabales > Fabaceae > Biancaea > Biancaea sappan. The sequence goes on from CM073494.1 coordinate 39,642,250, forward strand.
CTGCCGTATTTGCTGTTCCTGAGCTATTGGCAGGACCAGAAGAAGATACAGGCTGCTTCCTCTTTCTCCCAGTCTGGTTTTTGGAAGTCTTAAAGAGCATTCAGAAAAACCATGTAAGGAATCTATTACAGAGAGAATCCTCATAAGGTACATACATCAGATGCTTTAAAAAATCAGCAATAGATAACTTGTCATTAATAGGTTTTCATAATTATGTTCAAAGAAGTGAACAGGTAGATAAACTTGCATTTACGACGAAGAAAAGAAAAATTCCCCCTGTCCCCCCCTTCAACATGACTTTTATTAATAGATCATTGTGAATTTTTCATAGAAGGAAGTAAAATCCATAAACAATTACCCAGGTTTAGAAAACTTCTGGATAAGGAAATTCATTTTTGTGATGATTGAACTGAAAACCAATCCAATGTTGGGCAAGCAAACATATTCACTAACCACTACCCCGTTTCTTCCTTGTTGAATTGAAATATTAATTATCTGTTGACAAAAAAGGAAAGAAATAACTCTTATAGAAATTAACATATTAATAAATCACTTAATAGCAGTAACATTCAAGATACAATCTGGATATGAGAGATGCAAAGTTTTCAAAGGGTGCATGATAATACAAATGTTTAACAAATGAAACTAAATGAGATCATCAGAAAATTCGCAAGCCACTTATATGTTAAGAATAATGGCATTTCTGTAACAAGTCAGAAGAAATATGTTGAGCGATAATTCCAAAAAGTATAAAGGGAAACAAGAACTCGAGTGTTGGCCCAAAATGATGTGATAGAGGGCAACCAAAAATGGACTGACCTGATCATTTCCTCTAAAAGAGTTTGACATACTTCCATCTGCAGTGACACTAACACCAACACCACCTATCTTATCTTGCTGATGTATGGTATGATTTAAAGTCTGAGATTGCTGATTTGAAAGAGCATGCTGTTGAAGTTGCTGCTGCTGTGGATTGGTATTCTGTTGTTGATGTTGCTGCTGTAACTGAGCCAATTTTAACTACAAAGGTAAAATATTTCTCATAATGTAAGTCATGAAACTTCTTGTAATTCAGTGAAAAACAAAAAAGAAAACAGCTCAACAAACCATGTAATGTAACATTTATAAGGGAAATAGTTTGATAATTAAAGAGAACTAGCACCTTCATTAGCATATCTGTATCTCCACGAGGCAAAAGGGGGCTGCCAGCTTGAATAGGAGAGCCAACATTTGATACCACATCACCAACAGGGTTTGGAAGGCCATCTTTACTTAGGCCCATATTCCTACTATTCAATAGCATTCTAAGTCGTCTACTTTCATCACCGGCAGATGGCGATGCAAGATTTTGTTGTGCAAGCATAAGCTGTTGCTGATGCTGTGGCGTCAACATTTGAAGTTGAGGAAAGGGCTGAGGAGCTTGTATAAAAGGCTTTTGTTGCGGGAGAAGACCAGAGCGCAGTGGATCCAATCCCTAGTAAGAGATAGAAAACTCTAATCAGTGAAACAAATAAATTGAGCAGTTTCATTGTGCAAGATGTTAAAGGTGGCAGATAACTCAGTAGAGAACTTGAGGCTTCAGTTAATAGGCCATATTTTTGGGCAGATGATGGTTTTGTAGGTTTAACAAATATGAGTAGGAGGGCGCTACTTCCTATCTAACTCGAATGCAAACATCAACATCTTGGATCGATCAAACCTCTGAACTCAAGGAGGATATATCATTTATGTTTACAAGTGACCATCAAATTTGGGAAGACAGGATGTGGCCACCAAAATATAATATAGGTTCCAATTATTAAAAAAAATAAATAAATAAAAAAACAAAAATACTTACTTTAAGTGGCCACCCTTTAAGAGTCAAGTTGTTGCTACCTTGATTTGATCCTAACACAAGGGAATCTCGTGTTAAATATTCGTACAAGGATAGTCACAAAACGTCAGGAACTATATATTTTAAATTCCAAAACACCCTCAGCCCTCAAAGTTAGGCAAAAGCATACTAGAAGCAGATCAAATCCCTAACCCATAAAAATGTATTAAAACAAGTCAGTTGGAGAAAAGAAAGAATATTAGAGGAGATTACCAGGAATTCCTATCAATGACCCTTCTGGACCTGCAGCTCTTGGATTCAAAACAGGGTTTATCTCGCTCTTTATATCCTGGTTGATTCAAAATGGCAAGTAAGGGCACGACAATTAATAACTAATGAGGTCACTCAAATAACAGTACCATACCGGAGTTGACCCTGGTAACTGCTGACTACGAGCTTGAACTTGTTGAGACATTCCACCAGCAGAACCATGCAACACTTGCCTGAAATCAAGAAATTTGGTGCTAACAATCTCAACAGCCATAGCTATAGAGAATAACAGAAAGTTAAGAAAATTAAATGAACAGCAATTACTATTCATCATTCAAGCCAAGGAAATAGCCGACCCATTTAATGTGAAACACTGTATTTCCACTTCCCTGCCCCCACACAAAAAAAAGAGGTATGAGATCAAATCTACAAATTTTATTTATTAATTTGCCCCGCAATATTTCATTTTACATTAATGAAGTAAGCTTCAACACATGCCATTTCAGATCAAACTTAAATTAGCTCAATGATCACACACAGAATAATCAAGCATACCTACACTCTTTCTCCAGGGTTTATATCCACTTATCCAGCATACTAATTGAAAGAATTAATTAGCAATTAAAGTTAAATTGTAGAGAATATTACCCGGAAGGCTGGCTAGAAGCTGCAGCTGACTTCAACATTGAGGCTTGACTTGGGTCCAAGAGTTGGCCCATGTTCTCACCAAATCTTTGCTGTGTAATATACCAAACCAGAGCTATGAATCTCAATCACAATAACAGTAGATATGTTGATTATTAGAAGACCTGAACATCCCCCTACCTTCATTGCTGCCTCATCCAAAGAATCCCTCTGAAGAGGCAGTTTTAACCTTTCCTCATACATCTTTGTGGCTAGCGCATTTGCAGTACCAGGGTTCTGCCGCATGAGAGGGTTTTCAACTAATCCATTTGTACTGCCATTTAATAGATGAGGCCCATCCCTTCTCTGCTGCTGTGGTGGTGGCTGCTGTTGCTGTGGCTGCGGTTGTTGTTGTTGCTGCTGCTGCTGCTGCTGCTGCTGTTGCTGCTGTGCATGCCTCTGTAGCAGGAGCTGTTGCATCTGCATATGCTGCTGTTGCTGTTGTTGCTGCTGTTGCTGTTGTTGCTGCTGTGACTGCTGGGGTTGCAGCTGCTGCTGTTGCTGCTGCTCCCTTCCCTTAATTAACTGTGTCTGCAAATGCAGGTTCACAACTATAAGCTTCGAGCAGTACCTCAAGTTTTTTTTTTTTTCTGCAGAATAAGCCCTCATAAAATCGTAGATGCCAGATTGCCATAATGCCATCAATCCTATAAGTGCGGTGAAAATATTGCATGCAATCTATGTTGGATCAGTTCAACAGTGAAACAACACAATAACATTCAAGAGGCTCTCCAAACATAAAACATACATTAATAGATTAAGTTATATCAGTAAATAGTCTAAAGATAAAGATGAAAAGTCTCTCATCACCTATGAAACAAGGACACTTAGAAAACTATGTTGGATTCTAGTATCCAACATGATAGAACACTTCAGATTGCATCTAGACACTTTAAATTTGTCATGTTGTGGGATCCGTGTTCCTTTACTTGTTTTTTAGTTCATCAATAATAGAGAAATATCATAAACCAAGCAAGGAAGCAAAACACCAGGTTGAGACAGCTCATAGACCTAAACTCTCGTCAATAACAGATTACAATTTGGGGAAAGCATGGGTTTCAAATTTTACTTCTGTAACAACAGGACAACATTGTAACAGTTTGCTGTGTACAAATCACAATGTCTGTGGGGAGAAATGATAATACAAAATGCCGAACAGCCATCAACAACTTAGGCATAAAGTAGATGAATAATTACAGCCTCAAGCAAGACATAGCAGTATTAAATCATACAACTAGAGACCTAGGAAGCAAACAAAAACTAAAAGAAAAGCATACTTCAGTTTTCAATTGTTTTAAAAGCTTATTCTAAGAAGATCTTAACATTCCATATCGGCTAAAACTATCCAAATCAGCCATCAGTTAAGAGGCAGAGTTACAGGAGCTAGAACGCGCAAACTTCCTTATGGAATAAATGGAAAGGGATCCTCGTGTTTTACTCCAAAATGTGAAAATGTCATAAATACCGTATTTTCTCTGCCCATATTCTAGTATCGTTATCCTAGACAGATCCAGCCTGAAGAAACTACTAATGAGAACATAGTACAAATGTTTTTGAACCAACCTCAATATAAGATGCAGCAACGTCTGAGTGCTTCTCATTAGTCCTAGCAATAAATATATCCCAAAAAACAGACCACCACTCGAAGAGAAAACCTCCCGGGGCATCAATAGCTGTAAACCCATATGGAAATCACAAAAAATAAAATAATATAAAATTAATAAAATGCACAAGACATAAACGAAAATACAAAAGGAAAATACCCTATCTAAATCCGGCCTTTTCTGGCTAGATTCTTGTTGCAGGTAACTCACCAACAGGATCAGATGATACTTTCCCTTCAGCTTGAAAAGCCTGAGCTGTAGCCTTCAAATCCCTCTTTACTAAGTAATCATGGATGTAAACATCTAACCTGAAATTTCAAGGCACAAAACATTCTGTATCAGTCAGGGGGACTGAGAGGGAAAGGTTGAATCTTTACAGTGTCAGTGATATACGCAACAATACCTTTGAATATAAACCGTTTAAACTTGCACAACTACAAACCCTAAGGTACCCAGCATAATATTTTCACACATTAATAAGATATAACACATACAGGAAACGAGGGAGAATATTTAACAAAGCCTGAATCGGATGCCCAGAAACTCTAGACCCCAAAAGTTCAGAAACCAAATCGACAAACATATGGAAACAAGAGGTGACACCAATTTAGAGTGAATCTAAACCTGATTGCAAACTAATAAAATAACAGAAGAAAATGGATGAAATTGAAAAAGAAAAAGAAAGACTCACATCTTATCAGCTTCCCAGTTAGTCTGAGACATGCTGTTGAAACCACAACCTGACCCCGCAGAGGCCAAGCTTTAGAGATGCCCGGGCAGTGACCACTTGTTCTGCCCTCAGCGTTATAGAACCCAGTATCGAACAGCTTCAATTTTGATGCTACAGCAAAGAGAAGCAAGCATACGACAAATATGAAGACATTGTAGATAGATATGGAGGAGAAAAGAGGGAAAAAAAATTCCTCCCAATGAACAGAAACGGCTCCTCAAGTTCTAGCAAATACAGAGAACAAAGATTTGCGATTCCTTCCTACTATATCATTGTAATCATTAATCAAGTATTTTATAGACCGAGGGGAATGGCTCGAAAGATTAGGGGAGGAGATACCTTTAGAACCCGAAAATGAATTTTTTGTTTGTCAGCTTATTACTTTCGCTTTTGCAAGCAAACTGAAGCCTTCTTTTGACGGCTTTGTTGGAAGAACTTGCTTTGCTGTTGCAGAAATCATGATTTAATTTAGGGGAAATTACTTATTTGATGATTAAAAATTAAAATTATTTCAATTTAATTTTGTAATGATCGAATACATTAATTTAATATTTAAAAAATTATATGTATATTTATTTTAATTTAATTTCTTTATATATTAAAAGTGACTTTTAATAAAAATAGATTTTCTCATATTTGTAATAAGAACACCACTCTTATATTCCTAATCACAATCATCTATCCTAAATATAACAATTTAGATTAAAAAAAACTCATGATGTTTGACCCTTTTTTTTTTCTTTGATATAAACTGTTTAATCATAATAAACAGAGATAAATTTATAAAAATTTAAACATTTCTATTTTTAAATTATTTTGAGATATGTGTATATAATAATAAAAAAAAATAATTTATACAAATCTCCAGACTAAAGGTAGAAACAATCAACTTGTTAAAAGGTTAAACTTTCTATAAACTTACTCAATAAATATTGTGATTTAGAATATGACAGTTGAGAAAAGAACTCCTGCGCCATAGATTCAACGGCTCCCATTCATTCAATATTTTTTTATTTTTTAAAAAATTATAATTATTATTTTATATTTATTATTATATTTACAATCATGATATTTATTAAAAGTTAAAAAAATATCAAGATCCAGTAGCCAACCTTTCTCCAAGTTCTCACAACAAATATGAGAGTATCCTGACTCAACTTTTGGCAGTGGAAATTTTAATATTTGACAATAATAAATGCTTGTTACTAAATAAATAAAAAATTAAATAAAATAAAATATAATTTTTTTAAAATTAAATTAATATATTTTACGTTTTTAAAAAAAATTGAGATGAATGAAAATTTTTAGGTCAAAATCAGTAATTTACTTATTCGTCCCTTCATTCCGGTCAAGTCTTCCCTCATTAATGTCCAAAATCCATGCCCACATGGATATGTCTTATGTATAGTTTTTTATATTTTTGTTATTAAATATTTTATTAAAAATAAACTATGTGTAAATTGTTTAAAATATTAATTATATAAATATAAATTATAAAAATATATAATTAATTTTTACAGACCATTTACATTATAAATTTTGATAGGAGAATTATACATTTATTATATATTAATTGAAAAATTAAATAATAAAGATATAAAAATTATATTAAATTTTTTTTTCAACCCAAATATCCCATGTTGAGTGTTGACACGAGTTCAGCATGTCAGTCAGACACATTTACATTTTGTACGGACAGTCTGTCAATTCCTTCCAAATCCAGCCAATGTTGCTTTTGTGCCCCTTGTATTTTCATCTATTTGTGAATGAACCCCGCGCAATTATAATTCGCAAGCTGCCTCCCGCTCGTTTTCTAGAACAAAGTGCAAATGCCATAATCGGCACACTATCATGTAAATCATGCATAAATTAATGGAGTAAATTACACTCCCTTCTTTTATAGACATTCAAACTTTTTTTTAAATATTCAAACTTCTTTCTTATAAATATAAAATGAATTATATTTTAATCCAGCTTCATATTTGTTACTTAAGAGATTTTTTAGTTGTTACAATATTCTTTTTTATATTTGATAACCTAATATTTTATGACCAAAATATCTTTTTATTAATAGACTGTATAAGATTTCTTTTAAAAAAATTGGACTAAAAATTTTGTAGTTATAAAAGAGAAAAATAAAAATTTTAAAAATATAGAAGAATATTATGTAATTTTATTACTTGTAAGAAATGGACGTGTAATTAAATAATAAAACCAAATTGAACGTTTCCTGAGACCAACGACGAGGAAACTAATTTCATACGTTCAATACATATAAAAGAACAAAATTAAAAGAGAGGCCCATCATGTTTATCTTTTCAAATTAGAAAAAGTGATGAGCAACAGCCTTAAAAAAATAGCGTTGGTTATGAAAATATATGGAGTAGAGACAAAGGCGTAACCCAGCCTGAAAGGCATCGTGTCACATAGAGCTTATGATATTTATCTTTGTTTCTGATTGCCTAATGTTAAGATCCAAAGCATATGGAAGCAGATCGCCTCCTATTCTTGGCGGGAACAGGAGGCACCTATGCTATCATCACCGTTCAAAGATGACTCATCTTGCGGGTGAAATTGTGCCACATGGTGCTATTATTAATCTTCTATTTGGCTGGATTTTCTGGCGCTTCACTTCTTCCTCTTCCGAGTTTTTGGCAGTACCCGAAAGACAGAAGCGGAGACACAGCTTCGGCAGCCCCCTTCGCTTCCATTCATCATCAAAAACTTCAATCTCACAAAGAAAACTTCAATCTGAGGGAAACAACAACTATCTCACAAAGAGGAATAAGACTTACAGGTAGCAAAGACGAAATAGAAAATGATGTTCTCAGGGTGTTGGAGGACAAAGATGTAGGCTACCATGGAGCCACAGAGGCAGGTGACATTGAGGGTAATACTTGCTACGTGGATGGCGTCGTTGGAGCAAAGGTCGGTGGTGGTGGTGGTGAGGCAATCAAGGGAATTGTGTGGCGATGAAATTGTTATATAGTTTGTAATATTGAAATAGAATTAAAATTTCATATCAGACAAAATATGATATTTGTAAATGAATTAAATTGTTGTTCTTTTTTTTTTAAAGATGTGTCTTTTATTTGAAAAAATATATCTTTTAATTTGAAAGCATGTATTTTTTATTTGAAACGATATGTATTTTATTTAAAAGGATGTGTCAATTATTTAAAAAAATATGTCAATAAAATTCTGAATTATTATAAATTCGAAATAATATGTTGGTTAAATTTTAAAATTCAAAGAGATAAATTTAGAAGTCACATCTGTTGAAAATTGAACAAATATGAATATTAAAAATAAAATAAACATGACTGTTAGAAATTGAACAGACAAAGATTGGATGGTTTTGATTGATAGAACCAATTTCACTTGTTGAAAACAATAAGAAAAATGAGATAGCAAATGTGGTGAAAAGCACTATCTAAGAAAGGACAATTTGATACACGATTTTTATTTTATTTATTGATGAATACTCTAGATTCACATTAGTGCATTTACTAAAGATGAAGTCTTTCAAAAAATTAAAGAATACAAATCAATGGTAGATCAAAATAGGAAAATAAAACTTGTTCTTAATAATAAAGAAGAAGAATATTTTTCCTATTAAATTTGATAAATTCTATGAACAATATGATGAGAAAAATGCACTTTATACCCCATGTTATTATATGCACATTTATCACATGATTTATAGGGTAAAACATTATTGATTGCATGTCATCCATTTATAAAATGCCTTAAAAAAATATGAAAAAGTCACCTTATGAATTTTGAAATAATAGAATACCAAATCTAAATTATTTCAAAATGTGGGGGCGTATTTCATATTTTAGAGTTCTTGATCATTAGAGAACAAAATTATGACTTAAAGGCATCAAAAGTGTTTTTTGTAAAATATGCACAATCTTCATACAACGTATAGGTTTTTTGATTTACAATCAAATACAATTGTAGAATCTATATATATTGAACTTATTAAAAAATAAATAAATTTTTGGATGATTCTAATGCTTAAAAAAACTAGAACAATTTGTTGCCATATAAATCACTACATTGTAGTGCTGCTAACAACAAAAGAAATAGTGATGATAATTAACAAATCAAAAGTCAAAAGTTTTCTTTATATCTAATTTTATTCTTCACAAATTTTAGTTTTCTTGTTGAAGGAAATAGAATTGGTACATGTAATAAAAATACCTATTGTGTTAAATGTTAAAATGATCTAACGAATTTTTAAAAACTTTTGTCTTTTAAAAATAGTATTTTGTAAAGAGGTATAAATGATGAAACAAACATAATTATGCTCAATAACTTTTAGATCTTTGAAGTTTCTTTATGGTTTGAAAAAAGCACTGAAGCAATAGTATAAGGATTTGATAGTCTGATATTATCAAATGGATTTAGTGAATATGATGTTATTATTTGTCTGCCTATATATTGATGATATGTTAATATTTGAAACAAATATATTTGGTATCTCATAAACTAAGAAGTATTTGATTTCATTCTTTAAAATGAAATATATGAATGAAGTGGATATTATCTTAGAAATTAAAGTTCAAAAAATACCAAATGAGTGATTTTGTCACTGTCACACTACATCGAAAATGTGCTTGATAAATTCAAAAATAAAGAAGTTTAATATTCCTTATAATTTCAGTATAAAATTGATTGAAAATCTAGTGTAATAGATCGTAAGATATATACAATGATAACATAATTAAAATACACTAGTGTAATAGATCATTTGATATATGCAATGCATTGTACTAGCCAGATATTACATTTGCTTTTCAAAGTTTACAAATAATCCAAGCAATGAACATTGAAAAATCATTTTTAGAGTGCTTGGATATTTGAAAAGAACAAACCACTTTTGGAATTTGCTATAGTGGTTTTTCTACTGTATTGAAAATTTTATTTTAATACAAGTTAGATCACAAGTATTAATAATAAAAAAAATCCATAACCTGACAAACATTATTGCCGCCATGAATGAACTAGAGACTATAGCCTCTCCTATCTAGCTCCACCGACTCAGCACCTACTTGAACCCAATATTCTAGAGCAAGTGCCAGGGAAGAGATCTCGGGGGTTGATAGCAGCAAGGCAACATATCCCTTACAATAATGCTACGCACCGGGTGCATCTATGCCATATCAAGGTATGATTTTAGCTATCTATCAGACCCAACCTGATGTTGGATGTTTTGGCGCCAGTCTCTCATACACATACACATGAGTTGGCGGCTCTAGTTCTTCCCTATATATGCCAGCACCCCCAGCAGAGGGTGACTTTTTCAGTCCAGTGTTAATGCAGCAAAAATATGACCTTTCATCATTATTTGATGGGCCTTCAGTAGATAATGCTGCATTTGAACTAGAATTTATGACACTCTCTCATATGATACCCTCAGTCCAATCTCCTATATTAGATTTGAATTCTTTGCCTAATGTTCTTGATACAGGAGGAGAAGATAATGATGGGGTGAAGAAGAAGAAGAAGAAGAAGAAGAAGAAGAAGAAGAAGAAGAAGAACCAAGACGTCGACAGTCACAATGAGTAATTACGCGACTAAGTTGTGAGAGTGATAATCATTTCTTTAAAGTTGTACACCACATCCATTGTATATTGGAAAACTTTTCATTTTAATGTTCACTGATTTAGATATTTATTGATTGACAATTACATTTTAAATTCTAACTAACTATTAGAATTGATATTGTTGTATAAATTTAATAATTATTATTAAATATTATAAATTTATATTTGGATGTACAATTATATAAAGTTATTTAATTACTAAAATTCATATTGATTATTTATATTGTGTTTATTTAGGTTGTTATGAATTAAATAAATCATAATTAAATATAAAAAATTATTTGTTATTATGTAATAGTAAATAACTTTAATTATATTGTTTAATTATGTATTAAATATTTATTCATTACAATTGTATTTTTAGATGTACAATTATATTATCTATGTCACAACCCGAAATCGGAACTAGGAGTTTTACCACTCCCGAAACTGAAATCGTGATTGACGTAGACAATGTGTTACTAAAACCGTCGCAATGTGTTACTAAAACCGTCGCAAGTCTAAATCTTTTTTTCTCATTTATCCTAAGTGGCCTATCTGACTACAGGGCATGCTAGAGAAATAATTTAAAATAGATGAAAATTACCTTACCTTGAGCAATGGGGAGGCATCCTCAAATTGCAAGCATTTGGTCTGACCATTTTTCTGTACCTGCAACTGTGAGAGGGTGAGTCTAAACCACAGACTAACTTATGCTAGCCCTACTTTACATAGATATGCAATGTGTGTGTATATATATATATTATAAAATACACTCGGGAACTCATCCCATGTGACATTGAGCTGCCCAAAGGCATGTATATGGTATCACGCCCTGTAATATATTCCCCTGATCATACACATACACAACACATATATATTAACACACATTAAATGCACACATTCCTACTCAAGGGTCCACACTCCCATGTCACATCTCAAGAACTTCATCAACATGGGTCTATGTTTCCACAGATTATCACTCAAGAAATCTCTGCCCTTAGGCAATATCGTAGCCCATAGGCGTCATCCCTGCCCGAAGGCATAGTCTGCCTGTATGTTTACTGTCCCTCTGGTACGACTTTCACCCTGAGCTTCGGCTTATTCCTAACCACGACAACTACCATCTTGGCCCAAAGAGTGTACCATGAAACCACATCCCATTTCTCATGGGTCTACATTCCCACGAGGAATCTAACCATGTGTCTGACCTCTTGGGTCGTATCCATAACCATAACATGTGTTCGGCCTCTTAGGTCATACCCTCAGCCATAACATGTATCCGATCTCTCGGATTATGCCTTCAACTATAACATGTATCACATACACAAAACAATACAAGCAAATACAACCCTCCCTTTGTACTAATTCCTACTATGTCCTTTGCTTAAATACATATTATGATATGTATTGGCGTTCTACCTTGGACACTATATCAAAAATAGTAGTACCCATACCATTCCCAATCATGCCAACCAGATTCCAAATAACCCCCACTAAACCCATCACGCATAATACATTCAATAATTAAACGTATATAAAAACAATTTAGGAAACAAAATCCTAAAATATAAATATATATATACATATATGTATATATTCATACAGAAGAGAGCTAGATCCATCATCTAGATTCCACGCTCTCTCGGCTCCCACTTTGTGCCTCAACCATTCCTTGAGTCATGGTCCAACCTACATGTTGCAAACCATGCTTGCCATTGCATCCTAAAGATAGGGAGGATGCATCAAAGAAACCATCCCTATTAGGTAATCATGTAACAACATGTCAAGGTTACATAATAGAAAAAACTCCCTATCACTAATCCCGACCCTCACTTACTCATTTGGTCATAACTCTTAACTAGTAAAGAATTTTCAAATGAAACTTCTACATTGGAAACTAGACTCAAAGAGTTTTCCAATAATATAGTTTGCTCAAAATGGAGTCCGGATAAAAAGAGTTATGACCATTTAAAGAAAGGTCCAACTAAGCACCACAACTTGATATCAGCATAAGATTAGCACCCTTGGTGCCACGCACACATGTCGCCTAAGCACCATACCTGGCGCTAGGGCACCACGGTCTTCTTCCCAATTCCCTTTGAAGCTTGGCGCTTGAGCGCCATGATCGCAACCCATGCGATTTCCTCTTGGTTTTGGCTTAGATCTTGTCAAATCTCCATCATTTCTCATGATTTCTTCCATGAGTTTTCATCCTTGGTGTCTAAGGAGTATTTAGACACCAAAACTCTCAATTTTAACAGACAATCCAACTCCCAGCCTCAAATTTTACCCAAAAAGCTCTAAAATTCAAAAAAAAGGAACAAGTTCAGGAAATCGAAATTCCTATCTCGATTCCTTGCTTTCTCTGCTTTGATTGGTCACTAGAGATTTGCCCTAGCATCGGAGAACTGCTCCTTAGAGCTTGGTTGTTTGAATTAGGTGGAGAGGATAGAGAGAAGGAAGAGAGAAGAGAGAAAGTGAGAACAGAAAGGAAAAGAGAAAATGAGGAAAAAGGGGTGAAACCACCTGTATATACTCATTTTTGGTAAAATTACTACTTTGCCCCCGAGTCAACCCCTAGTCAACCTTAGTAGTGGCAAATTCATAATTTTCTCAATTTGGGTATTTTTCATACTGTAGGTGCCACCTTCGTTTCTTATTTCATCTTAGTCCCTCTCTGGACTCTATAGATATCCATCTCCCTCAACGCCTTATGACTATACTCTCAAAATTCCCTGTCCCCTAACACTATCTCTACTTCTCAAAGTGCTTCCTCTAGCCTCATTATCCTTAACACATAACCGGAAAATTTTTCGCTGTGCTCCTATTATTCCTTTAAAATTGAAAAGCTAATACTCGAAAATATCAAGTATTACAATTTATTCTTTTAAATATATTTTTTTATTCTAAACCTTATAAATTACTCCAACTACTTACTTGAATCATACCCAATTTTCCATTGGGTTCCGCACCATATTTTTTGGCCAAGTTTCTTTTTGGTTTGGGAATCAACCCCTATAGGGTCGAGTACCGGACAGAGTTAGGCTGTTAGATACTCGATCCTTGTAGGGCCGATTTCTTTTCTTTTTTTTTAAATTTTTTTAAAGTGTCTTGTGTCTCGGCCTCTGTCAGGTCAAGTTCCTGACAGAATTAAAAAAAAAAGCGAGAAGGCTGATTTGACAAAATTGATAGTATTGGGTTAAATAGCTTTTAAAGAGTACTTGCCTAATTTTTTTTTTCAAAACAGTAGCTTTGGCCAAAATGACTCTAATGGGTTTGAGCCTCTCAAGAAAGCTATTTGATAAGCATTGTTAAATATGTCGCCCCGAATCGGTCTATCACATGGCAAATGTAAACAATCCTCATATTAAATGTCTAAGAGCCATGACCTGCGGGCCACTTTTTTTTTAAAAAAATTATATTTAAATAATATTATTTAAAATTTTTTTAGTAAAATAATTTAATAATTTTTTTATTAAAATATAATTTATACATGTAAAACATTACTTATTTTATTTTTTAAATAATCAATAACTTTAAATTTTTATATTTTCTTTTAGGGTTTAGGGTTTAAATTTGAAAATTATGCATTTATTTTTAAAAAATTACAAATGTTTTCATATCCAAATTTACTAGATTTATTGAATATAATATTATAAAATATAAAAATGTGTTAAATTGATGTTATTTATATTAAATATTATAATTTTGTAAAAAATAAAAAAAACTAAAAAATAAGAAAAATTAAGCAGGCGGGTTTAGCCTATTTTTAAATGGGCTTAAACTCTTAAACACAAATTTGTCCATTTATGAGCTGGTCCGTGGGTTATGGTCTTTTTTGCCGATACTATATTTGACCTTAGTTGAACGAAGATACAGTATTGCTATTGGAAATTTTTTTGGCTTCTCCTTCTGTTGTTTTTAAATTTAATGTTTATTTAATATCTACCTAGTTTCCTCCTCGGTTAACAACCACACACACCAGTGGCGGATCTAGGACCCCTTGGTTAGGGGGGCAAAATATAAATTTTAAAATATTGTAAGAGCTAAAATTTAAAAAAAAATTTAAAATTTAGGGCTAAAATATAAGTTTTTAAAATATTGTATTTAAAATTGTAATTTTAGCCAAAAAAATAGGGGCTAAAGTGAAAAGGAGTTTAAAATTTAGGACTAAAATATAAATATTCAAAATATTATACTTATAAATATAACTTTTGCAAAAACTTAGAGTGTACAACATGGATCCCCTCTAAAAATATAAGGTTCAAAAAATTTTAGGGGTCAAAAATAAAAATTAAAGGGGGGCAAAAAGTAAAAAAAAATTTTTTTATAAGAAATTTTTGAAATTTCAGGGAGCAAAGCGTGGCTCCGCCACTGACACACACACACACACACACACACACATATATATATATATATATATATATATAAAATTGAAACTCATCGTATATATTACGTTAAGGAAGCTTTCATTTCTTTTCATTTTAAGACTATATATAACCAGGGGACCCAGAAGGTTTAGTTAGTGGGGGCAAGACAGTTTATAAAAATTTTTATTTAAAAATATTATAAATATAAATAAGAGATAAAAAATAATATAAAATACACAAAATATAATGTGACTCGATTTCAATGTAAAACTTATATTTACGAGTGAAAAATAAAAAGCATAAAGTGAGATACAACTAATTTTTTAAATTCAACGTAAAAAAAACTTATTTGATGAAGTATTATTAATAAAATAAGTGGTCGTGGACTAAAAAATTTAGATGAGTGAGTGATATAATCTTAATAAGATAAATAGTTATAATTTATTATGTAGGAACAATATACTAAATTTTTGTAAGATCAAACAAAATACCACATATATTAATTTAAAAAAAAATCTTGTGGGGGCAATTGTCCAATGGCTTACATGTAGATCTGGCCCTGTATATAACTATTTTCCTTTTGAAAAATCATCAAAAATATTATTTGATATATATTTCCAAAAGGTTACCAACTTACCATAGTATAGATTTGCTACTGTCATTAAAAATGAAAGACAAAACGTCCTCTCCTTCTCTCCACGTCATTTTGTTATTTAGTCAAAATTCAAACGATAATATATGTTGAGTGGGTGTGTGCACCAGAGAAGCGTGCAGGAATACTGGTCAGGTGTGTGAGTGGCGTCCCTTGTTTAGTATGTGGCCAAAAAGACAATGGAAATAGGGGTGTGGGAAGGCGGCGATGAATCAAAAGTAAAGAGAGCTTATCGAAGCTGTGTCTTTTCTGTGCGGTCGACAACCCGAAAACAAAGATGCCAAGCGCAAGAGAAATCCAGTCAAACAGGAGATTAATAACAGTGTCACGTGGCACTGTCTCATCCGCAAGATGAGTCATTGTTGAATGGTGAAAGATTGTCCCTTTTTCCTTCAAAGTGGATTTAATTTTTATTCCATATTTTATTATCTGTAATTACTAATTAGTTGACACTAAAACGCCAATATTAATGCCATTAGTTTTGATCGAGTAGTATCGAAGTTTTTATTTAAAATTATCTACATATTAACTTAACTTTGAGCACTTTTTTTTTGCTTAAATATATTTTAATCCAATTAATTTTATAAATTTTTTAATTTAACCTTTTTAGCTTAAAAATATATATTATTTAGTCTCTAATAGTTTTAAAAAATTAACTAGTCCATTTTCTTTTAAAAAAAATTCTTCAAAGTTTAATGATATATTGAATTAGACGTCAAATTTTTTTTTTGACAAAAAGGAAATACAAGAAAACAAAGCTAAGGAACTGTTGGATAATTATTTTTAAAATAAAAATATAAATATTTGATAGCAAAAGCAAGCTTCTTGGTTGACAAGTAATCATCCTTAATAGTACAACAAAGTAGTGCCGGCATAGAAATTTGACAGAAAGGTGCAAGAAGGATAGACGTCTTCACAAAAACATTTGTATACGTTTGTCAAAGTGAAGTTGTCGGAAGCATGTTATTCGACAAGCAAATTTAGATGGCCGACAAATAGGTCAAGACTATAGTTGTCGAAAGATGAAGGTACGTTAATTGGACATAACTTAGTTGTCGAATGTTGAAGGTAAGGGAAATTGTCGGATTGAAGTTATCAAAGATAGTTACTCTACCATCAAATGGCTAATGCAGTTGTGTCAAACCATGTAAATTGTCACTTACGTGGGTTTAGGTAATTATGCCGATGCAATGTAAATGCAAATCGTCACTTACGTGGCGATTAGATAGGTAGGCAATTACTTTAGTCATTTGCCTATAAAATACTAGGTTAATTGTTGTAAAAGAGGTTAGCAACTTTTGATTAAAAACCATAACATCTCATACAAGCAAATTAAAGGATCAACATCAAAGTATGCTTTTCACCTTACATTCCAGTCAATTTAATTCAAAGTCTTTTATCATTCCAGTCCTTTATCACTTTCATATATGTTCCAGCAATTTAATCGCTTTCAATTACATTCTGCACTTTAACTTTCTACAATTTACTTTCTACTCTTTACTTTTTGTAGTTTACTTTTCTGCCACTTACATTCTGCACTTTATCATTCTGCTATTTACTTTCCGCCGTTTACCTTCTGTAGTTACTTTTTTATGCACTTTATGTTTTGCAACTTACTTTCATGCAATTTTAATGTTTTTAATTAACTTCTACGAAAAAAGCTTATTTTCAGATCTCTCGCTTTTTCATGCAATGCTTGTCGAATCATTTGCATTCAATGTATTTGTCTTTTAAACAAGATTACCGCATAACTTTGAAAAAGCAGTCACTCCTGATAAAATCAAGTATTTGTTGTCGGACTTAATTTTGACCAAAAATCCCCGTTGACAAATTGACACACATGAAATTTGTTATTGGATTTTGGTTTGACCAAAAATCACCGTAAACAAATTGGCACACCCAGTGGGACGAGTTCATAGTAACTCGTTGAATGTATGCGTTTGAGAAATGGTAAATAAATACCCACCCATAACTCTGAAATCATTAGTAACACAAACGATGCTAATCAAGTGACAATTTCACTAACTGCATCTACGCCTGTCGTAACCACGACAAACGTGCCAGCAATTACAACAACTGCTAATCCTATAGACATTGTGCCAAACGTGTCTCTTTTGGGAAACCCTATATTAGAACAAGTGTCAGGATCGATAATAGTGTCACCGAATCTAGTAGGCAATCAAACGACAAGGTTTGCGCCTCAATATGGATTACCTTAAGGATATGTCCCTCCTGTGATGACCCAAATTGGTATTGGAAGTCAGTTAACCAATCCCATATGTCAAATGACTTAAGGCCAAGCAGTAAGTTCTATATTGGCAAATATGGTAGGAACTAGTACTTCCATTGTGTTCCATCGGGAAAGACTAAATTTGGTACCTATTTTTTTCAAATATGTCGAGAGACATGCCAAATACTATCACCACATCAATTGTAAGTTCATTGGCTAACATTTGACAGCAAATGGACAAAAGCAATCACGATATGGTGAATATGCTGACACAACAAATGGGTGTCGTATTGAAGCCTTTATTGGAAAATACAAATAATGCATGTAATACATTAGCATTATAAATGGGTAGGCTAACTCACTCCTTAGGAAATTTTATGCCTAAAAATGTCCAATCAGAATAAGTGATTATGGCCCAAGATCAAGGCCAAAATCAACAAAATAACGTGGTACAAGGGCAAGACCAAACTCAACTATAGTTGAGACATGGTCAAGTACAAATGTTGCTTCCGAATGAGCCACAGGTAAATAATGCCATAAGAGAGTTCTGAAAAAACCTTATAGGGAACCAAGTCGAACGCAATATGAACCAAGTTGTTGAACAAGTCCTTAATAGATTTGGTTTCAATGTAGGTTATACTTATCAGTCTTATTTTGCCTTAGCGTTTGCTGATTGGGTTCAGCAGGTAGAATTTCCTAGAGGAATGGTTAAGGTTCCTAAATTATCTAAGTTTGCTGGGGAAAGTGGTGAATCGACCGTTGAACACAACGCACGGTACACCATCGAAATGGGAGATCTAGCGACAAATAGAGGACTTAAAATGAGATTCTTTCTAAGTTCTCTAACAAAAATGCATTTTCTTGGTTCTCAACAATGAGACCAAATTCTATTCATTCGTGGGCGCAGATGGAGAGAAGCTTTCATGACTAATTCTTTAGAGGGGATCCGAAAGTTGGTTTGACAGATCTATTTAATATTAAAAGATTATACAATGAATCTATCGAAGATTATTTGGCAAGATTTAGGCAAATGAGGAGTAGGTGTTTTACTCTAATTTTTGAAGCTGAGATTGTCAAAATAGCTATCAAGGGCCTAGATTATTATATTAGAAAAAAGCTTGTCAACCAATATTTAGTTGTCCTTGCCCAACTAGGAGGCAAAGTTCTAAACACCCTTCAGCACGACAATCCAAGCCAGCTTTTGGCCCTAGAGCTCCTTTTTCGTCATCAGGAAAAGGCGGTGCATGTAGAGGACATGGACGTGGATCTAGAGGAAGAGGCCAACCAATGGCCGGTAGAGGGCAGGCACGTGTCTATGCTCTTACTCGACAAGATGCACAAGCCTCCAATGCAGTAGTCACAGGTACTCTTTTTATATGTTCTCATAAGGCATGTGTGTTGTTTGACCCTGGTTCTACACACTAGTATGTGTCACCTATATTTGCCAAGAGGTTCAAGTCTGAACCAGTTATACTGGACGAACCAGTTATACTGGACGAACCAGTTATACTGGACGAACCATTTCTGGTAGCTACACCAATAGGGGAAACTCTAGTAGTCAGATCTGGATATCGTTCTTGTAAGGTAACTGTTCTTTCCCTGACCCTTTTAGTAAGTAAGGGCAGTCTATCATGAAATGACCTACTTGGCCACATTGATAGCATGCAGGGCCTGTTAATCTACATACTCCGAAGTGATACTTTCCACAATTTGTACATTTGGGCTTATTTTGCCAAGGCTGGGAAGAACCTTGTTGAACTGTAGATTGTTCCACCTTACTTTCTGATCTATTTTTCGGGGTACTTGCTGAAGTTTGTACTGATGCTGAAGGTGTACCTAAAGAGAAATTACCTCGACCAGAGGACTTAAATCTTCTTGATCCACCATTATTAGTTGTCATGCTCCCTTGATCTCGCCCTCTTTTCTTAAAATTGTTACTTTTTGTTTTATGCCCATATTCGACCATCCGTGCAGCTTCAACCACCGCTTCATATGACGGGTAAACATTGACTTGTGGGGATATCAAACTATAAAATGGTTGGCGAAGCCCCAGGATAAATCGCCTAATTCGACGCTTTTCATTCGGTACCATATGGGGTGCATAGCGAGCAAGGCGAACAAACTTAGTATTGTATTCTTCAATGGACATCTCCGGGCCTTGAGTTAGTCGCTCAAATTCTTGCTCTCGAGCCATCTGAAGGGTTTCTGGAAGAAATCGTTCTGTAAAAGCTTCCCTAAATTCTCCCCAGGTGACTGCCGAGGCTCCTATGGGTCGGCCTGCCAGCCATGTTTCCCACCAATCACTAGCATCATTTCGAAACCGGAAAGCGGCCATTTCAACCATACTATCAGCAGACCATCCCAAAATAGATTGAATTCTTTCAATATGATATAAGAATTCTTGAGGGTCCTCATCCTCTGACCTTGAAAAAGTAGGCGGTTGTAATTTGAGAAACTCTGAAATCTTATTAGTTGTAGGTTGAACAGTCGTAGGGACTGATATTATCGGAGGACTCGTTTCAATATTCTGCTTAGCTACCACAGCCGTTATAGCCTGTATGGCATCTTGGAAACCAGTCGCCATAGTTTCTATGGTGCCTTGTATACTTGAGATGAAAGCCATAAGTTGTACATTATCTGGTTGGGGAGATGCTCCTTCCCTTACATGGGGTATTTTTACTGGTTTCTGCATATCGTGAGTGCCTTTGTCATGCTCAGGATTTCCTTCCTTTTCTCGATCCTTCCCTTGGTCCTGAGTAGTTAACATCGGAGGATGAGATGAGGCTTCCTCCGAGGTCTCACGTTCTCTTTCTTGTATCTCGTGTTGCGAAGAAGGCATTTCGAATCTACAATATAAAATTTTTAACTTTTAACGACGTTCTAAAGAACAACAATTTAGGAAAGAAAATGTGACCTGACATCCCTATAGGTCCTTTGGTGGAGTCTTTTACTATTACTATACCCGGGCTTATAGTAATAGAAAAGATTCCACTAAGGATACCTTGCTCTGTAATTAGTAGGAGACCTAATCCCAAACCTCTAATACCAACTTTGTCACGCCTCCAACTTACGCACGTGACCGGCACGATAGATGAGCTTTTACCTCACCACCGTAAGCCAAATTCCATACCAATTTGATATATATAAGAATGTTATCTCATGAAAGAAAGTACAATAAATATTTCAAATATATCCATTTATTTATTAAATAATATTCTCAACAAACATTATTCGTCCAAGATTTACCTACCCAAATTACAGAGCTACTACTAGAATACTTTTGATAAAGTTTTACATAATAACAAATATTTACCCCGATCAATGGGGTTGAGGACTCGAACGATGAGCTGGTTGTGCCTCTACTTCTTCTTGAAAATCTGTGAGGGGAGGAATGGCATGAGTATATTTTACTCAGTGAGGAAATATATTATTCTATAAGAAACAATCATATAAAATCACAAAACATATCATATAGTTCCAAATTAAATTCCCAGACATTTTTCGGGTCCAATCCACATAAGGTGGTCATTGTCCCGCGGCCCCTGCCGCATCCTCCCTTATTACTGCTTTCATAATTGCCTCCCTTATTTCACCCCTACATATTCAATACTCTTTGTATTGGAACAAATTTTTGTTTAACATGATTTGCCACCCTTATTATCTCCTGCTCCTCCCTTTTTACTCCTACACAGGGACCCGTCCCCGTAACATTCTCCGTCAATCACAAACATAACAATAATTCAACTTTACACACAATACTACCCATGTATGTGATGTTGTTCACATATATAGTATATGATACTATTCATAAATATGACACTGTTTATATGTACATACAATACTGTTCATATGTACGGTATGATACTATTCATAAATACACACTGTTCATATGTACGATATAATACTATTCACAAATATGGTATGATACTATTCATGAATACGCACTGTTCATATGTACGTACGATACTGTTTATATGTATGGTATGATACTATTCATAAATACGACACTATTCATATATACAGTATAATACTATTCACAAATACGGTACGATACTATTCATGAATATACACTGTTCATGTGTACGTATGATACTATTTATATATACGGTATGATACTATTCATAAATAAAGCACTGTTTATATATACAGTATGATACTATTCACAAATACAGTACGATACTATTCTTGAATATGACACTGTTCGTTAACTGAGGATAATTCCTTTCTGATATGGAGAATCGGCTAAGGCTGCAACCACAGAGCATACTAAGAATTTATCACACAGGTATTTGTAAAAAAATATAGTACCCTCACAGTATCTTAGTAATCAATAAATAATTCTTAAGCAATCGAGATTAGTTCTTTTCTGATATGGAAGATCGGCTAAGGCCGCAACCACAGAGCATACTAAGAATTTAACCTCTAAATTATTGTAAGAATTTAAAAGAGTATAGTAGAATATTCCCTCACCTCGAATCCAAGCTATAAAGGAGGACTTTTATAATAACTTAGAATCTTAATACCAGAATCAGAAGAATTTTAGAGGAGAGGAGAGAATATAATCTGAAGGTGTGTGTTTAGAAGTGAAATGGAAGGGCCTATTTATAGGAGAAGTTATGGTACTATTTACTACTATTCCATCTACCATTCTCCTCTACCAGTTTCACTTACCAGTTTTCATCTACCATTTTCCTATACTATTTCATCTACCAGTTTCACTTACCAATTTTCATCTACCATTCTCCTATACTATTTCATCTACCAGTTTCATCTACCAGTCTCACTTTCAACTATACATTCTAGATTCCACTTTTGAATTGTATTTTACTTAATGGGATAAATTTCATATCGTACAATTCATTATATCTCACAATTTATTCAATTTATAAGTGAAAATTCATATTTTCAACATCATACACAACCAAGATAATAATTTACGTAAAAATTTAAGCAGATAGAATTTTTTTTTTAACGGGTATTACAAAAGATCCTTTGGAAGAGGTGAACTTAGGCACCAAAGAGAATAGAAAACCCATTTTTGTAAGTGCATTTCTGCCAAAGGAATTCAAAGAAGAGCTTGTCATGTTAATCACATAGTATAGAGATTGCTTCGCCTGGGATTACAACGAGATGCCTGGTTTAAGTAGAGACCTTGTTGAACACATATTACTACTCAAAGAAGGATGCAGACCTGTCAAGCAGGCAAATGGGATATTTGCTCCTAAAGTGGTGCTAAAAATCAAAGAGGAGGTTGAACGGTTGCTCAAAGCTAAGTTCATCAGAACTACCAGGTATGTCCAATGGCTCTTTAATATAGTTCTAGTTATTAAGAAAAATGACAAATTAAGAGTATGCATAGATTTCAAAAATTTAAATTTGGATATTCCAAAAGATGAATATCTAATGCCCATACTAGATATGTTAGTAGATGCCGTGTCTGGGCATAAAATTTTAAGTTGTATAGATGGTCATGTAGGTTATAATCATATTTTCATAGCCGAGGAGGACATGTCAAAAATCACTTTCAGATGTTAAGGAGCCATTGGGACATATGAGTGAGTTATCATGCCTTTCGGTTTGAAGAATGCAGGGGCCATCAATCAAAGAGCGATGAACACCATCTTCCATGATGTTATAGGGAAGTTTATATAGGTTTACATAACAATGTCATTGTTAAGTTGGAAGATAAGCAAAATCACTTACATATTTGAGGTAGGCTTTTGAAAAAATACGAAAATACAGCCTTAAAATGAATCTAGAGAAATGTGCTTTTGGAGTGTCAGCTACCAAATTTCTAAGATTCTTAGTCCATAAAAAAGAGTATTGAAGTAGACAAGAATAAGACTAGAGCAGTTCTGGAAGCCACTGCATCGACGAATAAGAAGAACTATAATCTTTCTTAGGAAAAGTGAACTTCTTAAGAAGGTTCATATCCAACTTGTCAGGCAGGACTAGAGTCTTTTCACCTTTGGTCAAACTGAAAGTTGAGCAAGAGTTTGTTTGGGAGCCTTGTCACCAAGAGGCTTTTGATCAAATCAAGCAATATTTGACGAATCCTCTAGTTATGATGTCACCAATACTACGTCAGCTACTGAAGTTAAATATTTCAACTTCTGAGGAAATGGTAGGATGTTTACTGGCTCAAGATGATGAGAGTAATGTTGCAACCGCCGTTTACTACCTCAGTCGAGTTCTAAATGATGTAGAAACAAGATATAGTGCAATTGAAAAGTTATGCTTGTCATTGTATTTTTCTTGTACTAAGCTGAAATATTGCATGATGCCTTGTAATGTATTTGTCATCTTAAAGATGGATATAATAAAATTTATGTTATCCAAACCTGTTCTCAATGGATGTATTGTTAAATGGATGATTGCATTGTTAGAATTTTCTTTACAATATGTTCCAGGGAAAGCCGTCAAAGGCTAAGCATTGGCTGACTTTCTAGTTGACCATCTTGGCGTTGACACAGATAATGACGTAAATTTTGTCTAATTAAGATGGCATCTTTATTTCGATGGATCAAGGCATAAAAAAGGAAGTGGCGTTGGGATTTTAATAAATTCCCCTAAAGGAACTCCAACCAAGTTTATGTTTGAATTTAAGTACTCTTATTCTAACAATGAGGCTGAATACGAAGCTTTAATTGTCAGATTAGAAATACTTTGCTAAATGAAAGTATGAAGAGTGCACATACTTGGAGATTTCCAATTAGTCATTAAATAACTTACTCAAAAATATAAATGCGTTAATCAAAATCTGATTAAATATTGTACTGTGACGAGTAATTTAATGAAAAATTTGACAAAGTTATTGTCCAACACATCCCTAGGGAATTAAACGAAGCTAATGATTTAGCCCAGATAGCTTCTGGGTATAAGTTTTCTCAGAAAGTTCTTTCAGAGAAAGGGATGTATTACAGAATGATGTTCATATAAGCAATGATTGGAGAAAAGCAATCATTGATTACTTATCCAAGTTCTGACGTAGAATGGAAACTTAAATATAGAGTGTTAAATTTTATAATGTTGGGTAGACAATTGTATAGAAAGACTATCGATGGATAGTTAGAAGAATGCTTGAGTGAGTCAGAGGCATACATTACCTTGTTGGAAGTTTAAAAAGGTATTTGTGGGGCTCACCAAGCAAGAGATAAAATGAAATGGATCCTTCGATAGCGAAGATTTTACTGGCCAACACTAGTCAAGGATTATATAATCTTTGCCAAGTCTTGTGAAGAATGTCAAAGACATGGCCATATAAAAACACTCCAACCAGTGAATTACATTCAATCATTAAACCATGGCCATTTAGAATGGGCTTTGGACTTAATAAGCCAAATACATTCTCATTCGTCAAAAGGACATAAATATATTTTAGTTAGAGTTGATTATTTCACCAAGTGGGTTGAAGCAATCGCGCTAAAAGATGTTACCCAACAAGATATGATCAATTTTATTGAAAGTCACATCATTTGCAGGTTTGGGATACCTCAAACTTTGACAATTGATTAAGGTACTGTTTTCACTGGATGGAAAGTTGCAGATTATGCTGATACTCAAAAAATAAAATTAATTACGTCAACACTATACTATGCGTAGGCAAATGGTCAAGTAGAAGCCATCAACAAAATACTCATAAGCTTGATAAAAAAGCATGTTAATCGTCAGCTTAAAAATTGACATAATACCCTTAATCAGGTTCTGTGGGTATACAAAAAATCACCAAGAGAATCAATAGGCACATCACCGTATAAATTAGTTTATGGTCATGATATCATTTTACTTGTCGAGATTAATTTCCAGTCAATTCGTATTCAAAGACAAGAAGAATTATTAGTTGAAATTTATTAGGATTCAATGTTTGACGAATTAAACGAGTTGACTAATGAAAGATTAATTGCTTTAGAAGATTTAATTCGACAAAAAGAGCGAATTGCTATATTTTATGACTGTCGAGTTCAATACAAATCTTTTAACTTAAGCGATTTAGTATATAAGATAATTTTGCCTATTGAGAAACATTGTCGAGAATATGACAAGTGGTCACCAAAATGGGAAGGACCATTTATGATTACACAAGTATTTTCTGGTAATGCCTATGTTCTTGATGAAGTTAACACTGGAATGAAAGTGAAATCAATCAATGGAAAATACCTAAAGTAATATAGGCCGACAATGTGTGAAGTAAAGATTGAATAAAGAATTTTATTGCATCAAGATTTGTACAAATATATCTCATTGTTGAATGTTATGTGAATATAAACAAATAAATAAATAAATAAATAAAATTTGTTAGATTAAAAGGATCGACAGTACAAATCAATCTGTTAGATGAGCCTAACCGACATAACTACATCAGGCGTAAACACTCCCAGATAGAAGCTAATGTCTCCTTGTCTGCGCAGGCTAAGAAATATCCAGTCTCCAAAGACTTCATTTTTTTGGCAATAGCTTGGGTGTTGACCGCGATAGCTGTGGCATTTTCTATTATTTTTTCACATTTTGCCACACGTTTGGTTAGAGTATTGTTGAGTTTGTCTCTTAACGCCTTAGCTGATGCCAATTCTTCTTTGGTTTTTTTTTTTTTATTTTCTCATCTAACACGATGAGGTATTCTCTAAATCGGTCAATATTGCCGTTAGTAATTATGTAGCTTTCCTTTAGTTTGGCGATCATTTCATCCTGTTGATCTCTTTTAGCCTTCAAATCTCGTAATTGATCTAGAATGATCTTTTTTTCTAACATCTCTTTGTGGTAAGTAGAAATGACCTAATTGAAAGTAGGAGCTTTGATGGATAAATCACCAATAAAATCCTTAAGGGATGAGTAAAGGCTTTGACAGGAGATGGGAAGCTGTGATCTGACTGGTTCAAGTTCATTCAAGATAACTTGAATTCTGCTTGTCAATAACTCAGTAGAAGCAATAGCCTCGAAGGAGTAATCTAGGAAAATTTTCAACTCTTTTATTAGCTCTTCAACTTTTGGATCTATTGAAAATTCCTATGGAACCAGAAAAGAAACCAATGGAGTTGGACCACTTGACAAGAGGTTGATCAATGCATCAATGTCCAGATCACCAATACTTGGATGAGTAGAAGGTTCCACTTGGTTTGTCAAGTGAATTGGACTGGAGATGGGAGACATAAGAGAAACGTAGGCCATCAAAGCCTCCATGTCTATATTGCCCCTAAGCACAAGAGGTAGATCGCCTTGTGAGGCCAAGTCGACAATGGTATGGCTTTGTTCAGATTGTTGAGAACTGGAAGACACTAGCTCTTGTCCATGTTCTTCAGGCGATGGAGATTGTCGAGGTAGAGATTGAAAAGCTACCGACTCCCCGGTAAGAAAAGCTTTAGTTGCTTCAATAGTAAGCTCTCTTTCATGGGTTTTGATTGGCAGTGACGTTGTTAGAGCCTTAATCTACAGAACTTTAACTTGCAGAGCCTCAATTTGAGGAACTCTGATAGATGTTTCTACGATAGGAGTCTTGCCCTAAAGTGCACCGACAGATTCTTTAGTAGTTGGGCTTAAAATCTCGTGGCCTAAATCTTGAGACAAAATTCATATTAGTTTCATCAAGGTGGAATATGTAACGTCTTCTAAAATTATACTAATTTTGTACAATTCAAGAAAATTGTAATAAAGATCTTGTGAAAATTATGGTCAAAACCATGAAATTTTTCTGGATAGTCTGGCAGAATATCTGATTGTATAAAAATAAGGCAGCTTGGGGACCTTTTGCAATTTACAATTTTAAACTGGCAAAGGACGATCGGTCAACTGATCTAGGGCTATCGGTCGACTGATAGCCTTCAAAGTTGCATATATATCTAAAAACGAGAGGATCAGTCGGCTGATTCAGGGACATCGATCGACTGATGTGCCCTGGGTTTCAGATTTCAGAAAAAGTTAACTTGAAAAACATGGTAAAATTATCTAGTTTCATTATGCACATAATTTACAACACTTTTATAACTCTTCTTGCAAGTTCTCATCTAGGATAAAGCTATAATATAAGGGACTTACATGAAACTCATATTTCTATGCATATACACAAATTGTGCATAGATCTCTAAAGGTTTACATAGGAAATTAACATTACATTCCTTTTTAATATGTAACTATCTAACAACTATGCTAACTTGTTTCTTGCTACTTGTTGCTTCTCTATTTCAACTCCTGAAATGGTTAGTTATAACATAAAATATGAGATATATAATCTCAGTAGCTAGTTTATTTAAAGAAATCATTTAAAGAACTATTTCAGTCATAAAAGCAATTCTCTATAACTAATTCACACTTCCATGAACATGAAAGAATTAACATAAAGTAATCTCAATAGTAAACTCATTTCATGAAATATACACTGATTATCTAGACACATAACTGGTGTCATAAATTTCTTTCTTAGCATAGTGCACAATTCTTTGGTTACTTTAGCTACTTTGGCTACTTTTTCAAGAAAAGTATTCAATGTCCCATGAGAAATTTCTGTCATCCCATGAGGAATTTTTGGGGTTCTGTCATCCCATAAGGATTTTTACATCCTATGAGGAATTTCTACCATCTAATATGGAATTTCTAGGGTTCTATCATCCTATTAGGACATAATCTCTACTTTTCAAGAGAAAGTTAATTCTATATTCTCATGAAAAACTTCAACATATCTATACTTGCTGAATCATGAAGAATATGACAATTAACTAAATTAACTTGCTTTCTGGCTTTCTTATGAAGAGAACTCTTCATCCTATGAGAAATTACTACATCTCATGAGGAGTCAAGTTCTATTTTCATAAGAAAACATTTTCCCAAATATTCATGGAAGGCTATAACATCAAAATATGTCATATCTTACAAAAACATGACAATACATGATCGTAAATTGCTTTTATGCAAAACTAGCTACCTTGGATTCTTCTTATAGCTAAAACTTGTGAGTTCTCTTCTAGTTTCTCTCTAGTTCCATTTACTTCTCAAATTCCAAACCACTTCTTCCCCTTCTCTTTTTCTTTTAGTCTGAAAATTTCTATTCTATGAATTCTTGCTCACTAGAATCCATCCAAACTAGAGAAATCAAGTTAAGAAGTTTACATTTGATGCTTTTTTTAATTAGAAACCCAACTAGAACTCTCTTCTCTGCCTTCTTCTTCTTCTCTACATTTCTCTCTCTCTCTTCTTCTAAAATTTCAGAATTCCCTCTTTCTCTCTCTCTATTTGTTTCTAAAAGGTTTAAAAAGTCCCTTTAGCATAGAAATCCCTCTTTTACCCCTATTTTCTTATTTCTGAGCTTCCTTGGCCTGTTAGGGACATTCTAGTTAATTTTCCATTAATTTTTCAGTTGTAACTGAGTTACTTTCGCACTTCAGCAGATGATTAGTCAATTGATGGCTCCCCATTGGTTGACTGATTGGCCATTAGTCGACTGATTCATCCCAATTAGTCGACTGATTGCTACAGAACCTAAAATTTCAGCATGACAGAGAATCATCAATCGATTGATCTCTCCTCATCAGTCGACTGATTATAGATATTAGTAACTTAGTCCGATCTCTGATGCTATCAGTCGACTGATTTACTACATTAGTCGACTAATGCCCTCAGAACTTCATTTTTCGTCTACTCTTAGATTATTTATCCTAATTTCTCATGCCTTTTCTTGATTACTTGTTTCTAGGCATTCAAAAACATATTTTGCTAATTTCTAACTTAAATAAAGAAGATATAACTTTAATAGGAGAAAATCTGGGATGTTATAGAATGCATGTATAATAAACATTTTTCTCAAAGGATCATGCTCCTGGTTGGCTTTGTAGGTTTGGTTCATCAGATACAAAAGGTGAAGCCAAGTGCTCAGGAGCTGACTCTTTATTCTGTCAGAGGAAACAAAATGAGTATATTTTATTTATTTTGACAAACCATAACACTCGACAGTTAAAAATTCTACCTGAGACTCAACAGTTGAGTTAGAAATTACTAGGCCTTTACGTGCTTTAGGCTTCTTGAAAGCACGATAGAAGTTAGAAAAGACTATCTTTCTCTTCTTTGGAGCTTTTTCTTTTTCAGGCCTAGTAATTGATTTTTTGGATGTACTGGGTTATGGAGACACAGTAGCTGTTTGGTCACTCATTTCGGTTGTTAATTGGTCACTTACTTTGACCAATCTCCTTCTCTCTTGCTGAAGAGATTGACAATCTTCTTTCTCTTCTTCTGATTTGATGACGACCAACTGTTCCACTGGCTACTTATGAGTCAAGGGCTCCTTTAAGGGGAGCACTGTAGATAAAATTACAAATATAAGTGGTCAGAAGTGATCAGTGCCTTTGAACAAACAAGATTGTATACCTTGGGAAAATTTAGTGGCGATCCTAACAGCATCAGTTTATTTAGAAAGGAAGGCAAACTGACAAGTGAAAGTAACTTTGTCATTCTTTGTTTGAAAAAGGTTCATGACAAACTCACATCTTTTGACAAATTTGAAGTTACCTACTCTCGTCGATTCCCCAAGAAATATGTCAGCCAAACTAAAATGAGCACAAGGCAATAGCACTAGGTCTAGAAAAGGTGCTTTTTAAATAAATTCTGACAAAATATCAACATCAAGAAATTCTAAGTATCTGAACCCATGTCGAGCCCTATGCTCTTGTTTTTGTTTGGCTATGATTTCTTCCATATTCTGAACAATCCAATGGTCGTAGCAAGGATCCCGTTTTATCTTATAGACTTTTTCGAAGGCTCAAATTTTCTCCAAGTGCTTACCTTTAGTTTTTGACGTTGGATTGCATTTCTATATAGGAGAATCAACAAGGATGTCAAAACAGGTTCTAATGCTTTGGCAGTAAGACAGGTAGTATTTTGACCACCAGTCAACAAAGCAGCTCGATACTTCTTGTGAAACTTCAAAAGAGACAAGCACGAGACTGTTGATTTCTGTCATTTTCTTTCATCAACTCCATAACGTCCTTTTCTTTAGAAATATGTGCATTTACAAAGTGGTCCTCTAGTGTGGATGAGTAAGGAGCCATAATGGATTGGCAAAAGCCCATCTGTCGAGTGACCGTGTTGGGTAGATAGATGTAAAAGTTGGCATTTTTCATATTGGGAGCACCTCCAAAAATGATCTTCTGTATTGGATGAGTGAATCACCTGGGACCTCTTTGGTGACCAACAAATGAAGTGAAGTTTATCTTCATCGAATCCCAAGCGATGGAGTGAAAAATTTTGAAGAAGTGGAAAAAATTCTTCTTCTTGTCCTTGGTGAATGAGTCACAAGCCAAATAGTAAAGCTTTGGGCCATATGAGCTAGACATATATCTTGCCAATTTGTCGCTCACAAGCCTGACAGATAGGCGTTGCTCCAAAACTACATTCAACCATAGTTGCAGCAGCCAGATAGAACCCCCGACGTTCTCTTTCTTGGATTGAGCCTTGATATTGTCGACCATTAGCTTATACATTGAAAGAGATTGGCAAGGAGCCATTGGTTCAGGGCAAGTCAGGTGCCTTCATGGATAAGGTTGGCCAAGGGCTGAAGGGATTTGGCTATAGTTACAAATTTGGAGCCAAATGTGTAAGTTAACAGCCAAAGTAGAAGGAAGGTGACATGTTCTTCATTCGATACGTTGGATGAACTTTTGTGGTAGAAATTCACAAAAGAAGAAAAGAGGTGTGTTTGGGAGAATAAACCTCTATAATTTGACGAGGTCAAAGGTACAGATGAATGACCCTCCTATCTGCTCGAAGGCCCGTGATAGCTGCTATGTCAAAGACTGTCAGACCCATCTTGCCGTACGAAAAATGGAAGTTGTTGGTGGTCTTGTTTTAGAAAAAGACTGAAGCTCTCATCATGGCAAGGTTGATTTTGATGGTGTGTCAAGAGAGTTGAATGAAGTTGAAAATGCCCATCTTTTTCCAAAAGTTGCCTTTCTAAGCTTGCACTCTATCAAGCCAGGCATGGTATCCATCAACTCGAGAAGGCGAAGTCCGAAACATCCTCTTGGCCTTTTGAAAGTAGTGAATGGGTATTGTCAAACCTAAGGCCAGAATAGCTTCGTCAAGGGTCTTGTAGGGGAACACCAGATGGAGGTTTGCCAAAAAGGTTTTTAGGGATAGCATAGGTCCCAGAAAAGGAGATGAAGGAGTAGAAGAAGAATTAGGATTAGGAAGAATTACTTTCATTTCTGCCACAGCTCCGAATGATCCATGATTGGGTCAAGGATTATATTCTTATTCTTGACAATGGCGGACTGCTTGGTAGAAGAAGTAGTTCCAACATTGGAGTAAGAGACCATTGTTGAGAGAATTTTGGGTTTGAAGGTTTTTTGAAAACTCAAGAAAAGGGAATGGCGTGAAGAGAATACAAATAGCGCAAATAGCAGAGTAAGTGGCCTGAAGACTAGGGCTTAGGGTTTTAAAGGACTTGAGGAACATGAAACATTACGAAAGTAGTGACAGCTCATGTGCCAAGGAAATAGCTATCATACTAGAGGTAATCATGATCCTGAGTTAAGTCCCTAGAAATCCGGTGTCAGTTACGAGGCTATTTAAAATTTAATTCTCTCGTGTTTGTCAAGAACAAAATTTGGGCTATTTGTTGGATGATTATTTTTAAAATATAAATATAAATATTTGATAGCAAAAGCGAGTTACTTCGTTGACAAATAATCATCCTCAGTAGTACAACAAAGTAGTGTCGATTACCTAAGTGTCAAAATAAGTGATCCAACACAAAAAATTGATAGAGAGGTCAACAATTCAATAGAGACAAATTCGACAAAAAGGAGCAAGAAGGATAGACGTCTTCACAAAAACATTCATGTATGTCTATCAAAGTGAAGTTATCGGAAGCACGTCATTCGATAATCAAATTTAGATGGCTGACGAATAGGTCAAAACTATAGTTGTTGAAAGATGAAGATACATTAATTGGACATAGCTTGGTTGTCAAACATTGAAGGCAAGGGAAATTGTTGGATTGAAGACATCAAAGACAGTTACTCTTCCATCAGATGGCTAAGGCAGTTGTGTCGGACCATGTAAACTGTCACTTACATGAGTTTAGGTAGTTATGCCGATGCAAGGTAAATGTAAACCATTACATACGTGGCGATTAGATAGGTAGGCAGTTACTTCAGTTATTTGCCTATAAGTACTAGGTTAATTGTTGTAAAAGGGGTTGGCAACTCTTGATTAAAAATCCTAACATTTCACACGAGCAGATTAAAAGATCAACATCAAAGTATGCTTTCCACCTTACATTCCAGTCAATTTAATTCAGTCTTTTATCATTCAAGTTCTTTGTTGCTTTCATTTATTTTTCAACAATTTAATCGCTTTAATTTACATTCTGTACTTTAACTTTCTGCAAATTATTTTTTGCAATTTACTTTTTTGCCAATTACATTATACACTTTATCCTTCTGCCATTTACATTTTTCTATTTACTTTCTGCCGTTTACCTTCTGCAGTTACCTTTTTATGCACTTTACATTTTGCAACTTACTTTCCTACAATTTTACCATTTTTATTTAACTTCTACAAAAAAGCTTATTTTTAGGCTTTATGCTCTTTTATACAATGCTTGTCGAACCACTTGCATTTGATGCTTTTGTCTTTTAATGAGATTACTGAATAACTTTGAAAACATAGTCGCTCTCGATAGAATTAATGTCACGTCCCAAAATCTGAGCACGTGACCGGCACGGAAAGTGAATTTCATTTCACCTCCGTAAGCCTATCTTTCTCTTAATCATCATACAATTCTGTTTCATGCAACCAAACCGAATTCTCTATACATACTACAATCATTCACATTACATCACTGAGTGAACCTACCCGATTACAGAGATTTCTAGATTTATACAACTTAGAATAAGACTTAACTATTATACCTTTATCCTGAACAAATGAAAAGGTAATCATGGACTAAGGATCCATAATTCCTTGTTCCGATATTTACCTTCAGCTGTCAACTCTGAAAAAAAATATCAATAAGAGGGGTATGAGCAAACCACGTGCCCAGTGAGTAGATAACACAACACTATGACAAAAAATATCATACATCATAATGATAACATGCAGCAATCATACGTAAATCGATCATCATATGATATGATATTATTCGTAGTACTTCACGACAATATCCAAATAAATCAAATACATTTCAACATAATTCAAAAGTTCACAACAACAATCGGTGAAATCAATTTCACACAAATTTCCCGTACCAACCGGGTCGTCCAGAATACCTCTGGATCGTTGCCCGCGGCCCCTGCCGCATCCACCCTTATCGCTCCATTTATAATCTCCACCCTTATAACTTCACATAAATTTCTCCATGGGGTGCACCACCATGCCTTTCCTTTCCAGTCAAACACAATCACAATCATATATAAAAACATCCTCAATCATAATCTTGAGCCACATACACAACTCAGTCATTTACAATTCAAGCCACAACATAATCAATGTGGTTCCAGCAACATAGCATGTATACAACATAACCCATAATATAGAACAATTATTCAACTCAGTTCACATGCCATTCACAATCCATTATATAACCTCCATTCATGGGAAAATAAGAAAATATAATTATATACATTACCAGACACGTTCCACAATTGTTTATGCCTCATCGTTCCACATCATCCTCTTCAAACTTGGATATACAACATATTTCCACTATGATGCAAAAAGTCAATAACAGATATTTAATCATAGCAAGTATTAACCCACTCACCTAGATTTCACGCTCTCGGCACTCCCACTTTGCACCTTGACCATTCCTATTGTAACCAGACAAAAACCATCAGGGTTACGAAATAGAGAAATTTCCTACCACTACTCTCGACCTTTACTCACATCTTAAGTCATAACTCCTAATCGGTAATGAATATCTAAATGAAACTTATACCATTGGAAACTAGACTCAAAGAGCTTTCCAACGATATAAAGTTTGCCCAAAACGGAGTCCGGATGAAGAAGTTATGGCCGATTGAAAATGAGCTAAGGTTTTTCGGCACACCTGGCGCCTGGGCGCCACCCATGCCCGGCGCCTAGGCACCCCACGTGGCGCCTGGGCGCCATGCCTTTCTCTTCCCCACATGTCCTTGGCGCCTAGGCGCCACACATGGCGCCTGGGCGCCACGATCGCTACCCTTCGCGACTTTCTCTCGGTTTTGGCCCGAATCTGGCCAAATCTTCACCGTTTTTCATGATTTCTTTCATAGGATCTCACCCTTAATGTCTAAGGAGCATTTAGACACCAAAATCACCAATTTTAATCGAGAAACGAAGCCGGAATCTCGATTTTTCCTCAAACACTCTTAAAACTAGAAAATAGGCAAAAGCTTAAGAAATAGAAATTTCTACCTCGATTCTTTGCTTTCCCTACGTTGCTTGGCTCCTAGAGGCTCGCCCCGTAGCCCGAGATCCGCCCTTCAAAGCCCGGTTGTAGAGTTGGAGTGTAGAGAGAGAAATTAGAGAGAAGGAAGATAGAAAGAGAGGAGAGAAAGTGAAGAGAGAGAGAGGAAAGGAGAAAAATGAATAAAAAAATAGGTGAGGCCACCTATATACTCGCCCGGGGTGAAATTATCACTTGCTCTGCAATTGACCCTCAGTCAAGACTAGCAAAAGCAAATTCATAAAATCTCACCTCAGGTGTTTCTAAATCCTAGGTGCCCCACAGATTTCCTTATTTCATTTTAGTCCCTCTCAATGTCTCAAACTTCACTTTAACCTCAAATTCATCATCCTTTCGGTACCGGACTCATAATTCATTCCCATAAGCTCTATTCTTCTTCTCGAGTTCCTACTTGGTCATTTCTCAAAAGTCCTCTATGCTTTCTTTTCTTTTCACTTTAGTCCTTGAGAATCTGTAAAAATTTCCTCAATTAAAAATTAAAATTTCTATTCCCACATTTTCTTCACTAGTTCAAAAAGTAAATTTTTCACGTAATTAAATTTTTCACTAAACTTCAAATTAGACTTTAAATATTCATATAAATTCTTGGGATATTACAATTAAGTATTTGTTGTCAAACTTAATTTTGACCAAAATCCCTGTTGACAAATTGATACACATGAAATTTGTTGTCGGATTCTAGTTTGACAAAAAATCACTATAAACAGGAACAAAACAAGAAACTAAATTACAGAAATTATGCCCCATAACATCATCCAACAAAGGTAGACTAAGAGAGTGAGGGGATTCAACCAAAACACACTAATGAAAAGATTTCCCATGACCCAAATTGGCAAGAAGATCATCACATTTGTTACCTTCACGATAAGTGTGAGTGACCGAAGTTTCCCAATTCGAAAGCTTGAGACATGAAATAACCTCCTAGAGCAGGGGCTAGAGAAAACACGTAGAAATAGTCCCAGAATTAACCATATGAACAATAGCACTAGAGCCTATCTCAAAAAATCACTCGGGTCACTAGAGCTGAGAAAACAACCATCAACATTCTCCTTGAAAACACCTTCCACCGAGGGCTTTCAAGAGATGAGGATCTTCGTCTGCGGCTTAGCATAATACAGGGGGGAGCTTTTAGATAACTCTTTGTTAATGAACTTCACCTGGCTCCTGATAGAGTGAAAAAAGTTTCCACCTATATCCGTCATCCTAGAAAAGACCAAAGATTCTACACCAAGACCCTAAAGAAAATTTCCCAATCACCTTGAACATGATTGCTGATAGTACAACTATGGAGATTCCACTCCAACCATACATACAACCCAAGAGAGAAAAAGCGACTCTAGCTATCTTTACTAATAAAATGAGACAAAAACTCTTTAATCTCTTCACAATCTCTAAGCAAATGCATAATAGATTCCTTATCAGAAAGACACCTAGAACAAAGAGGATCATCGGTCATACCTCTACGGCACCTCTCCTCATTTGTAAAGAGTGTCCCATGTGCCAGTTTCCATAAGAAAGTACAAACTCTCTAGGGCCTCTTCCAAAGCCAAATAAGCTTAAAAATAAGATTATGACTAGATTCTTCCTCAATATCTTTCGATAAATCTGATAAGCGGAACTCAGAGAGAATAAACCATTAAAAGTATGGTTCCAACAAGGGAAATCATCCTTGCCCCATGAAGGGGAATGCAGAGAAGCAATTTTTCTACAAATTGGTCAGAAAGCAAAGCTTGAAACCGATCCCATTGCCAACCTAAAGCACCCATATAAGAGGACATAGAGAATTCCCTTTCTCCTAAAGGTAGAGAGCCTTGGACATGATCTTCCAACTTGCCCATGCAGGAACCCAAGGATCTTTCCAAAAACAAACATTATGCCCATTTTTTATAATCCAAATAATATTATTCTCAACATAAGGCCAAACTTTCAAATGGCTCTCCATAAGTGAGAAGAGCGACTGTGATTGGTACAACGAGGAATAAAGCTATTACTGCAATCATATTTTGCATATATAATTTTCACCTAAAGCTTTTCTGGATGAACAATCAGATGCCAGGCCAACTTCATCATATAAGCTTGATTGAGCACTATAAGATTCCAAAAGCCTAAACTGCCAAGGTTCTTAGGTTTACAAATCTTATCCCAAGAGACTAAGTGACACTTCTCTAAGATTCAGAGCTTCCTCAAATGAAATTACGGCATAATCGCTCCGCTTTATCACAAACCGAAGCTGGAATACAAGAAGTTTGCATGACATACCCAGGGATACTCGAGAGAAAAGCCTAAGCAAGTGTAATTCTACCAGCAAAAGAGAGAAAAGAAGCTTTCCACCCTAACAACTTCTTTCTCATCTGCTCATGGATATAAGAGTAGGACTGTTTATAGATACATTGATGAAGTATAGGAACTGGTCTTCTCAATACCCAGATGCTCACTAAGAGATTTAAAAAGGAGATCATATACGTTGTTAGATAAAAAAACCTTAAGCTTATTCAAATTCACCTTTTGACTAGAACTATCATAGAAGTCTTGCAAAATATTTCGGATATTATAAACCCGAGCCTTAAAAGCTTCAGCAAACAAGATCAAATCATCAGCAAAAAAAATAAGGGAGAGTTAGCAAACAAGATCAAATCATCAGTAAAAAAAAATATGGGAGAGTTTATGACCTAACCTTTTACTAAAACTCATAGGTAACTAATCACCATTAATGACAACATCATGAATACGATGACCTAAGTGTTCTAAACAAAGCACAAATAGATAAGGGGAAATAGGATCCCCTTTTTTATAGACCATGCGGAGAAGGGAAACTAGGAGAAGAGGTTCCATTCCAATCAATGCTCATAGTCACAGTAGAGATACAAGCATTAATGAGATCCTTCATAGAAATTGGAAGGTTAAGCAGCTCCAAAGTATCATAGATAAAGCTCCATTCCAACCTGTCATAGGCCTTTTCTAAGTTTAGTTTAATAAATCATAAAACCTCTTCTTCCTTGCATATGAGACATAGAATGAATAGCTTCCTGCAAAATAATTATATTATCAACAATACTATGCCCCTAGATAAAACTACTCTGAGAAGGATCAGTAACATGGGGCAAAATATTTTTGAGCTGTGATGAAAGAACCTTGGTCACTACTTTGTACACCATATTACATAAAGCTATAGGATGAAAGTGAGTAACACTCGAAGGATCATCCCCTTTGAGAATGAGAGAAATAAAAGTCTGATTCACTTCGTCAATCCTACTAGGCTTGTCAAACACATCTAGAACAAAGTGGAAAATAGATGGGCCAATAATTTCCCATTGTGTTTTAAAAAAAACCGGGTGGAACCCATCCGGGCCAGGGGATTTAAAATTCTTCATGCTGAAAAGTGCTTTCTTCGTTTCCTCAAGAGACATACTCTCTCTTAATATACTCCGGTCATCCTCAGAGAGAAGGGGAAAGGAGTGAAAAGTACAAAAGAGGGACGAAAACCGTTCTGAGAAGTATAGAGATCTATATAAAAATTCAACACCATAGCCTGAAGGTGATCCTCCTCAAAGATCTATTGATCCTCAGAATTCCAAAGAGCAATGATTCTATTATGACTTCTCTGGGCAAGCATAGATTGATGAAATAATTGAGTATTTTTTATCGCCAAGCTTAATCCATTTTGACTTAGCTTGGTGGTATCAATATGCCTCCTCTTGATGCACAATAGAAGAGTATTCATCCCATAAAAGCTCATGGAGCTCCTCCAATCTACCATTACTCTTAGATAGTAACACTCTATTAATTCCTTCTAGACGACAAATAATTCTACGCTTTCTATGAAAAATATTCCCAAAAATGTCATAGTTCCAAATTTTTAAAGTAGACGATAGAGATTGAATATTGTCACTCCAATTAGAATTGCACCACCAATTATTCATCACTTGTAGAATGATCTAGCCAAGGGCTCAAAAAATTGAAATAATCATGATTTTTTAGCTTTTCCCCTATAAAATTAGTGCGCAACCAGAGCCCGCAATGATTTGAAGACTGAACAGGAAGATGGATTACAGAATATAATGGAAAACAAGTACGCCAAGCCGCTTTACACAAAACCCTATCCAAACGCTCCTTGAGGTTCCAATGTTTCCAAGTAAAACAAGCGCCTTTAAAACCCAGATCCATAAGATTACAAGCATCAATGCAATTTGCGAAGGGTACACTAAGATGATAGTTAAAAGGGGCACCCTAACCTTTTCTCTTGCATGGAGAACAACATGAAGTGCCCCACAAGACACTAAGG
Source organism: Biancaea sappan (assembly GCA_037074585.1). Taxonomy (NCBI): domain Eukaryota; kingdom Viridiplantae; phylum Streptophyta; class Magnoliopsida; order Fabales; family Fabaceae; genus Biancaea; species Biancaea sappan. The sequence continues at coordinate 39,681,910 of CM073494.1, forward strand.
GTTATTCAAGTCAGAACCATATTGTCGAAGCTCTTCCCACAAATTCATATAAGGCCCCAGTTCAAGACTAACATAAGTAATAGACAAAAGCAAAGGAGAAGGAGACTGAGAGTCAAACTTCAAGTGAATGCATAAGGAAGAGGTAGCAACAATGAAAACATTTAATCTTCTTGTATTCCAGAGGCACCAGATGCCCCCAAAAAAGCCATTAGCTTCAACACGAACACCACCATCAAAACCAACTTTTTTAACTATAGCGTCAACCTTGGTACCACTAACACGAGGTTCCAAAACAGCTACAAAGTTAAGATTATATATCCTAATATAATCACGAATCAGAGTAGGGAATTCTTTGCTCCCATCCCCTCTACAATTCCATATCAAACTATTCATAAGAAAGAAGGAGAAAAGAGGAAAAGAGCCCTGCAGGCTATGACTTATTTGTGGGCAAGGCCACCAACTCCATTCCTACATGAGGAAGAGAATCATCAATCCCAATTGCCTTATGTTCTGGGTTAACATCCATAGGGGAGAATAAAACTCCTGGATTAGGGGGCTTTGGTTCCTCTAACTTATTTCTTGTATACTCCTTTACTGTTTCTGTGAGCATTGGAACATTATAGAAGGGAGACCAGAAGCTTGAAAATCAGCAGAATTATTTTGGTAGTTTTGGGAGAAAGAATAGACCTGATTACCTCTCAAAATCAAATTAAGCTCTCTAGAAGCTCGGTCCTTCCTGACAATGGGATCAGTAATAGAATTACCCGATATAGGAGAAACTGTTTTTGTATTGTAAGTAGTAGACTTAATAATGTCGTGCCTCTGAAGAACGTTGTCTTTATGCGATAAGTGAGGGTACAGGGGTCCCTTAAGCTTTTGTTTTAAAAGAGCTACAGAAAGTGGAAGATTAGCAACCTTAGATGAGTTAGTGTGGGCCCCTTCTAAAGAGACTACGTCCTAATTACCATGCGAAGCGTGCATGTCCGTGTCATGAAGAACATTAAAATGAGATCCCTCTGATTTTGACTCCACCTTTTCTTTGAAATTGTTATCACGTTACCTTAAGATAGTATCAGCTCCTGATGATTAGAAACATGCCCCTTCTTTGGAAAGTCTTCCTTGGCAACATCTACGGCCCGAAGCAAGGATCTTTAGCCACCTGATTTGATTCCCCATTCAAATTATTTAAATGCAGCTTCTCTAAATTTATAGTGCTAGACTCCCGAAACACATAATCACCAAATTTTCCTTCCTTATTCAGAGAATAGGAAACGATGCTGGTAGCTTCATGTCCATTGGAGACCATAGCAATCAAATCTGGGCAGACCTCCTTCTTATGACCATATTTGCCACAACCAAAACAAATGAGATGTAGACCTTCATTCTCTAACTTAAACTCAACACCTAAGATGGTGAAAGTTGGAACTAATTTACACTATAGATCAACCTCCACACAGATTCTTGCAAACTTCCCCCTAGAATGGATTCAGGTGTTTTGATCCACCTTAAGCATTGTTCCAACGTGAGCACCCATTCTCCACAAGAACTGATCATTGTATAATTCACATAGAAGATATGAGATTCTTACCCAAACAACAATTTTCTTAACATGAGAATTCATAGGACAAAATAGAGGATGCCACCTTTGCACTAGAAGATAATGGTTGAGCACCAACCATGGGCCATCAAAGAGGGCATGTTTATAATCTCCCTCATCCTCAAATCTCACCATAAAGAAATCATTACTCATATCCATGACATATATAGCACCCTTCTTAGCTTAGTTATACTGAAGTTTATTAGTCATGTATTTCAAGCCCACTTTCTTATCAAGAACCTTTACTAAGAGAGTATTTCGCCAAGGTTTGCCCCATGAACTATACTCTTTTGCTAAAACCTCTGCATTAGGCTTAGGATTAAAAGGTTGAGGGGGGAGATAATTCATCATTCACCTCATTAAACTCAAGAACATTCTCCTCTATAGCCATATTGATAATATCCTCTGGGGTTAAATCCTATTCTGCCCAATCCTTCACGGCTGAATCACCCATTTGCATAACCATATCTTTATAGGAAGTCCCACTTTCTACCAGGTTCTTTCCCTTGTCTTGGTGATCAACATCAGTGATAGCCTTTGCTTCTATATAGATAGGACATAATAACCTTAGATGTGTCATTATTCACAACCAGCGTTTTAATCTTTTAGTACTTCGGTCCATGAGATCTTTCTCCTCCTGGGAGCGAGCTTCCTTCGGATTAGGTTCAGAGGAAACCAGAGCTTCCATTTAGACGTCAAATTTAAGCATGATTTTAAAGCATTAGCAGAATAATAATCTAGGCTAGTAAATTTTTCACTTTAATTTAAAATTTAAAATAGATTACAAAATAGAAAAATTAAATTAGATTATTTTAAAAAATAAGAGAACAAAATTAATATTTTTAAATTAGAAGAATCAAATTATAATTTTTTATAGATGTAGAAAAAAAATTTGTATTTAATTTTTTTTTAAATTGTGAGATTTAATTTTATATCTTTTCAAAATCTATGTAGACAAAACCTAATGGAAAGTTTTTTTTTTGGGTCAATTGAGTGATTTCATTAATATGACACCAAGTTGGAAGACAGAAGATATGGATAGACACAACTGATAAGCTTGTACAAATACATAAAATACATGACAATCCACTTTATGAGAAATCAACTTAAAGTTGTTTGGTATTAACATTCATATTGAAGATGAAAGACAAAGACAACACACCTACTTTCTCTCTTTTCTTCTTGGAGGAATATAAAGCACCAATCTTCAAAGTTTGATATAACAGGAATATAAATTCGAAGATGTGAGTCACAAACCTCAAGAGATAAAAATCAACCAAGAAGGGAAGCATCGTCCATAGCAAATGAGGATCTCTTTCACATGAAAAGATTACATCTTTTTACAAAATAAAAAAAGAGAGAAAAACTCGCAATAAATTTTTTTAAAGGAAAAAAACTATGACAAAAATAAGAAATATATTTTTTTTTTGTGAAAATAAAAAATAGTAGAAGAAGAAAGGTTGTGTAGCCTGAGCCATAGTGAAAATGGGCTGGGCCCTACTAGGAGAACTATGTGGATAGTCTCCAAGGCCCAAGGAGAGAGAGAGAGGTAATGAACAAATGCAAATGAAGCAGAGCGCATGACTTACACGTGAGAGGTCCTTCTCTGTGGTGTGTCAGCTTAAGCCCAGCTGCTGCAAAAGCAACATACCACTGAGATCAAGTGGGCCCCAGAATTACGTCATTCTCTTTGTGGGACGGTCCCATATTATATGCTTACAGTTATATCATTATCATCGTCACCTCATCAGTCACCACTACTCGAAAACAAAATAACAAATAGCATTTCCCTTGTTTTATTTGGAATAGAAATGCCATAAATATTCTTTTGCTCCCTTAGGTTGCTTCAAGTTTCATTTTATCCCTTGACTCAATTTTATTTTATTTTAGTCCCTTATTTTATCTTAAATTTCACTTTGGTCCTTTAATTGTGTTTTATTTCAATTTGATCTTTTAAATTTAACTTAAATTTTGATTTAGTCCCATAACTTTACCTTATGTATTATCTTGGTCTATTGATTTTATTTTATTCCAGTTCAAAATCTTAACTTTATCTTAGACATTTATTTGATCTTTTAATTTTATTATATACAAAAAATATTCAAATATTTTTTTTACTTTAATAGAAAATATTTATGAGGTTTCTTGCTTAACTTTGATAACCACGTAAAACTTTTTTTTGTTAAGCATCTTAGTAATATTTTAGTAAAAATTTTTTTATAAGTTAAATTATCAAAGTGAAACAAAATAAAATTAAGGGGCTGAGGGAAATTTTAAGATAAAATTAAGGGATCAAAGTGAAATAAAATAAAATTAAAAAACTATAGTAAAACTTGATATAAAGCTAAAGGATCAAAGTAAAACTTAAGATAGAGTTAAGAGATCAAATTAGAACGAAATAAAATTAAGAGACCGAGGTGAAACCTGAAGTATATATAAGAAATTATAATTGGAACAAAATTAAGTTCAAGGACCTAAATAAAACATGAAGCAAGTTAAAAGATAAAAATGATATTTTAGCGAATAGAAAGTATACATAAGAAACAAGAGAAAAATCAAGAGGGCGTGAAGTTGTTGTCTCATATATTTATATATATTGCGATGGAGGGGTCGGCATGAAAGCGTTGTCGTACATATGTATGTATGTATAAAGTGATGGAAGGGTATGCCTTCTGACTATTTTGGATCTCTTCGTGGGCAGGTTGGATGGTAGCACTAAGCATGCCTTTCGATTACTTTGGATCTCCCGGTAGGTATTAGTGTTTAGTAGGGTATTTGATTCGTTAATTTTTATAATTAATAATTTAAATTTTAAAATATTAGCTTTTTTAAAAAAATTAATATTTAAATAATTAATTGTAAAACTTTTAAACCTAAATTTTAAATTCTAAATTGAACCAACACTCTGAAACATGATCAGAATTACTATTTGGTTTTTTGATGAGTACCTATGCATGCCATGTGATGCCAATCTATACTCTCTTTGATGTCTGCAGCAATTCCACCCACATCCCACAATAACCACGCTACCATGCAGCACGTGTCATTCCCACACCCTACTAACTCATTGACAAGGATGGCAATGGCCGTTCCTAAGCAGAGTGAGTTAATAATGAAGGAGGTGACATCAGAGGAAGGTATGGCACAGCATGCAAAGAGGAATCAAATGGTTGTATCAGAGAAATAGGGGAGAGCGAGGAGCAGGGATGAATGGCGTTGATTAGCGATTGTTCAAACAAAAGCATACAAATATTGCAATTTGCATCAAGTAATCTCTCTATCTATGTCAGTACTGAGTTCGTACTAATGAGGACGCAGAGATGGAGATAGAAAGTGTAGTGGCGTTTGTTTGACTTGACGTAAGTAACAATGAAAAGCGTGCATGGAAGCGTGTGAGGGGGCTTTGAATTTAAATGCCTGCCTTCATCAGTATGCATATACTACACTTAACTCTCTCGTTGGACTTTTCTCCATTTCTCTACCACCCATATATATATATATATATATATATATATTTATATTTATATTTATATATACATATATATTGTCCAGGACATTGTCTTATGACTTTTCTGCTCTCGGATCTCAATTTTAATTTTAAATCCCTTAGTTGTGCTATTTTTTAAAATTTATTTCTATGTATCAATTTTTGCGACAAGAGGTAAAGTGAGAGGAGTGACAATTATGTCCTCCGCTGAGATAGTGACATAGTTGTATATGTTGTAAAAATTGATGCAATTGCAGTAAAAAAATTCAGTGTGAGTCATGTTGAAAAATATTGTTCTTGAAGAATATTTTGCGACACCAATTTAATTTTGAATGCGAAATTTTCTCCAAAATTAAATAGGTTCTTCTGAGATGAAACTTAAGTGCCAAAACAATATATAGAGAGAGTATAGTTGTGTAACCAAAATGTTTTTAGAAATAGAAAAAAGGTCGAGGATCAATATCCCAAAGAAAAGGATAATTAATTAATTTTTATAATTAACTTTGAAAGGATAATTATAAACTAATATGATAAAATCATGGGATAGTAGTCAGTTACAGATAAGTTAATTTAATTTAAAGCAAATAATTAATTTGAATTAGTCAGAATTTCAGAACAGCCAAGTGTGAAAATTGTAACTAACGTAATTCCACTATGTTCAGATAAGCACAAAAATAATTAAATTATTATTTTTTCCAAAATTATTTCCACAACAATTTTAAATATTCTTTTTGAAATATTATATTTCTCACAACAATCCCTCACATATTTCAAAAGAGATTTTAAATGAAAAAACATTCTGGGTTACACACATGATGTAAATGTTTCAAGTTTGGTGTTTTTTTAGACTATGAACCAGATCTAGACAAACAAGACATAACCCATAGAGTTAGTGATGAAACATATAGCTTCTATGAACTAGCAAACTCTTATTGTAAGTTAGAAGTTTTACCAATTACATCACACCCCCCATAATTCCTGTTATTGATGTCATTGTGCGCCTCTTCGGCCATGCATGTGTCCGGTGGTCATGAATGCTTTAGAGATTTTGCCATGATCTCATAGGAGCGGCCCCACTCCACATTCATATAGGTAATTTCATTAAGTGTATTTGAAATAAATATACCACCGACTATGAAAATCGTTAAGAGCTTCGCTCAACCTCTTTATCAAATGTATTCTAGCACTTTCACACTTACTCCATAGGAAAGAGACTGAAATGGTAGTGCTAGTAGAATTAACAGATGACTTGTTATTACCCATATGAATTTTCTTCAAGGGATCTCCAATCTCAAAGGTTGGGTTACCATCACTATTAATTTTATTTGGCTTAAGTCCACTTCCCCTCAATGTGTGAATGACTAATTTTCTTCCTATATGCATGTTTAGTCAAAGAATTGGCCAACTTTACTTTTGACTTCACATAATCGATTAATATAATTATATTTTTCATCTTTTAACAGTAGCTTAAAAATTTTGTGTCTCAAATACAAGTGTTTACCCTTATCATTGAAAGTTTTATTCTTTACAATGGCTATTATTGCTTAGCAATCATAATGCATAGACATAGACGATGTTGGGTTCATACCTAATGGAAAAATTTGCTAATAAGTTCTTCAACCACTTTTTCTCTTTTTCAGCCAGCTCTGAGCACTGAACTCTGCTTTTAGAGTAAATCTATAAATTTGTTTGGCTGCTCTCCAAGATACCGCACTACCACCAATGATGAAGGCATAACCGCTAGTGAATTTTATCTCATCTAACTCAGGGATCCATTTAGGATCATTGTATTCTTCTAATACAATGGAAAATCCACTTTATATGATACCATAATTCACCGTACCTCTCAATTACTTCATTAGTTTAGCCAAAGCACCCCAATGATCATTGTAAGGATTATGTGTATATATACTTAACTAACACATCATATATTATGTCAAATTAGGTGAAATTCATTAAATGTAATAGACTCCCAATAATTTGAGCATAGTCAGATCTCACCTTTGTTTTTCTTTAATTGAATATTAGAATCATAAGAAATATTTACTAGTTTGTCATCAAAATAATCAAATCTTTTAAAACACTTTTGAACATAATGTTCTTGTGACAACAAAGTAATATCACATTTCCTTATGATTTTAACCCCAAAATCACATTTACTTCACTTGTGTCTTTCATATAAAAATTAGATGTAGGGAAATATTTGTCTTACGTATAACATTCATTCTAATATAAAAATAAGCATGTCATATATATATATATAGACACAGACAAATAATCAAACACTTATAAATCTATTAATTTTGTATACATATATCAATGCACATTAAAAGAGAAATCGTTACTAAGTAAGGCAGAAAATTTATTTTCTTTTTCTTAGAGCCACACAATAAAAACTTAGCAAGACATCTACACACTTTTAAATATTTTAAATTGGATGTATAACCTTTCTGCAGTTCATATGGTATTTTACTAGTTTTCTTAAGAAATTTTATTTTTGAATTTTATTCAAAATTTGTAAGAGTATGGTACCTGTTAGAGATATGGCAAGCACACCAGTCGCACAAATAATAAAGACTGAGTAAGATATCATTCCCACGAGAACTAAGTGGCTAACCACCCAAGAAATTTAACCAAATTAATTAGACAAAAATGTTGGATTAAAGACAACTCTAGTCAAGAACTGACAAAGTAAAAAGAAAATGATAGTAAATTTTTGTAAAATATTCTTAATTGACAGCAAACAAACACACAGGTTGATTAAAATTAATCTAATTAAAAGCCTAAGGTTACTAATCCCTCTCCTCCGTCCTAGAAATTGTAAAACCTCTCTCATGCACTTATAGCTCTATCAACCGTATAAGTTAATCCTAGGTTATTTTAATAACTTAAAAGAATTCTCCCAAATCTCAATTGAGATACTTAACGCCTACTCAATTTCTTAAGTGAGTTAAGTCTATACTATCCAACCCAGCTTTGATTAAACGAGATTAACTAAGATCCCTATTAGCTAACAAGTGAGAACACTTAAGGTTTATGCACTCGTCCTTCCTATTCAGAGTTCCACTCTCACCTCCTCTTCCCGAGTTTGATTACAACAACAAGCAATTATAAAGATTGATCAAGTCCATATAATGCAATAGTAAAATGAATAAAAAGACTTATATTGATTGAATAAAAGTTATAGATACATGAAAGAGGACAAAATATAAATGACATAAAGTAGAAATAAGGATAGAAATAGCCATGAATCTGATGTTGGATGATGGATTTAAGCCCCCAAGCCTTGAAAATTGGATTCCTTCTTCTATTCTCAGCAAAATGGCATTCTTCACTCTCCTTCAGATCAGAATTACCCTAGAAATTAACCTCTACAGTTTTTTAAAACATTCCTAATATGGCATAAATTTTGTTTTGTAGCTGTAGCGGCACATCTTCACCATTGCAGCAATAGAGCATAGAAAATCAAGGCAGTAGTAGAGGGCTACCGCTGCAGCGGTAGGTGGCAGAACGGATTGTTGAAATTTGCTACTCCAGCGCTGGGCGCTGGATAGCTAGCACTGAGCATTGGCTACTAGAAGGTGGCGCTATAGTGGCATGTTCTCACCATTGCAGCGGTGGAAGGCAGAATAACCTGCACTGATTTTGTCTTTTGGTGCTGGGCTGTTTCTTCCATTATTCTTCTAATTCTTTGTTCCCAATATGGTTTCCTTTCCTTTATTTGGTGGTCCTTCTTTGTGTCTTAAAATGCAAGATCAAACACAAATTATTAGCATAAAAATGAGGGTAAATCAAGAAAGTAACATTGACTTAGGGAATTCCAAAGTAGAAAATCTTGAGAGCAAAAGAATTACATCAGTAAAATTCAGGCAGAATCAAGGTTCAGATGTCAAGAAAAAGTACACAAAAATCATGTTAATTGGGAAATTAACAGTACCCCAACTTATATGTACTTTAATTTAACACATAATTAACTTATATAAAGTCTCAAAATTATTATAGGTAGGCCTCCAAACACATATTATATATACACATATATATTCATCCACCATATAATATTATTATTCAAGAATATAATAACACAAAATCACTTAGGGAACTTTGTACAATAGGAGTTTTCTTATATGTTAACATTAGAAAACTACTTATTTCAATTTTCATATATGACATATCATCATCTCAATGAGATGGTAACCTCAATTTACAAATTGACCCAAAGGTTTAATATATCCACAAAATTTTTTGTTACATATCGATAATAATTTTTTTTTTTTGGTTCCAAAATGACAATTGTAATTCACAATATTGTTTAGCAATAATAACACTGTCAATAATTTAGGTGAAACATTTTGAATTTATAAAATTCTATACCCCCACATTGATGGCTATTGTGCCATTTAAATAATTCTACAAAATTTCTTTCACCTAAAATATAATATTCTTATGAGACTTTTAGATATCACATGTAAAATCAGAACTTATATATGTGAAGTTTCTCAAAGCTCATAATTTTTTATTTTTGTATATATATATATATATATATATATATATATATATTCTCTCAAATATTTCACAAATATATATAGGCATCTTCCCAAAGCATAAATTAGATTTCACATGGCTTGCACATCATAGATTTCTAAACCTCACACAAATTGATCACCTCAACAATATTTATCTAAGCTTCACAACATTCCAATCTAATTATTTCAGCAGAATATATGTATTGGCTTCATGCCATTTACAATTTAATCTATTTCAGAAGAATATATGACTAAGGGATTCGACAAGAAAATGCACCTAAGCCTCAAGCCATTTCTTTAAAGCCACTTTGAAAAAATCAAGATAAAAAATAACTCATTTGAAGATTAAAAACAGATTAAAATAAAGGTTTCAAAATCACAAATGAATTTTAGTGAAGATAAATTTTAGAACCAAAATCATCCTTATGTCAAAATCATACTCAATATCAGGGATTAACATTGATCAAAAGCAATGATCAAGAGTCTCAGGAATTAAAATTGAGTTCCCTATTCATTTTGGCAATTGAATCTCAGGTTCTTTGAAGAATATTGATAAAAGTAGTATTCCGATCTAGATAAAAGAGAAGTAATATGTTTATATATAAACCTTTTCTGCAGAAAATTTGGCCAAAATCTTCCTGGCTCCAAAAAGATCAATTCTGTCTCACTTAAGTTCCAGTAACTTATGCCAGCCAATCGTAAAGTTAGAAAGAATCTAAAGTTCAAACTGTTCGAATATTTTGGTAACGATGCATAGTAAAACAAGCAACCTTAATTCTGCTATATTATCAGAGCATGCAAGAGCATATCGTATCACTTTTCACCATATATATTTGTTTTTTTTCTTTTTTTTTGATAGAATCTTCTCTAGTAGATTGCAAAATTACTGTTAGCATCAAAAATAGTTGTTTAGAATAAAGAAAATGCCATTGACAACAATAGTTACACAATATTAGGAAAGCCCGGCACATAACAAGTCAGGGAGACAATTTAAAAGGCAAGTTCCTTAACTTGTTTAATTTCATTGCATAATTGAGTCATTATTCTTTTTCCTTTCATCTTACAGTAATGAACATATATGGAAAGAGTATATTCTGTCTCTATATAACTCTGCTATAGTCTACCTATCTTTAAAAGTGAAGACCATAATTTTGAAGATCACTTTATGAGAGGGAGAGATATGCAACCTTTGAAACTTTGAATTTGAATTCATTTCTTGTATTGTTCTTAGGTAGAAAAGATAGATTGAATCATATTATGACTAAAATAAAATTATAGGACTGATTTGGAGGAATAAACTATAAGAAAAAAGTATGAAAGTGAAGAATAGGGGCTAAAGTGAACAATTGAAAAGTTTGTAGGGGATGATTTTGACAAAAAAAAAATATTCTTAAACTACGGACCTAGATGAAGTAAAAGACAAGTTTATATCAAGCAAAGGACAAAAGAAAAATTTTGACTAATGACCTAAGTGAATAAACTAAACGATTGTTTTTATTGGGGAGTACACATGATAGCTACAAAGCATATGCTTTTTGCCATGTAGCAACCCAGTTAACACTTCCGTTAACTTAACTGACAGAGTTACAAAAAAAGAGTATATATGACAAAAATTGAAACATCTGCTACAGAAACGGGGCCAAAAAAAATTTAAGGACATAAACAAAACTCAGTGCAAACATAAAGGACATAAAGTACCCTCTTGCCAAAAAGAAAGTGGGAGACCAAAATGCGAGAGAGAACGTGTGTAACATCCCAAATTATTATGGAATAAATATTTAATATTTTTTTTATTTTGAGACTCTGGAAATCTCTTGAATGTCCTTGATGATCTAGATTGTTCTAGAGGAATCTTGTATGTTCTACAGATATCTTGTATATTCTTGAATTTCCTAGATAAGTGTAGAATGTTGTAGATAAGTGTAGAATGTTGTAGAATGGTATAGATAATTCTAGAGAATTCTAGGTTAGTCTAGGTTTATCTTGAGTTATATTGAGTTTTCTAAGCATTTCTAGTATAGATAATTCTAGAGAATTCTAGGTTAGTCTAGGTTTATCTTGAGTTATCTTGAGTTTTCTAAACATTTCTAGTATAGATAATTCTAGAAAATTCTAGGTTAGTCTAGGTTTATCTTGAGTTATCTTGAGTTTTCTAAACATTTCTAGGCTTTAGAGAGATATTTGAATATTCAAAAGGAATTTTCCACTTGCCTCCCATTCTCAGCTATAAATAGCAATATCTTCCTCCCCTTTCCTTGCACCATTCACAGCCAAGAGAGAGTGAGAAAAAGAGAATCCAGCAGCTTGGACAGAAGCAGAAAAAAATTCCTTTGTTTTTTCAACCATAAAATAGAGGTTTTTGGAAGAAGCAAATAGCAACGTTAAACTCGATTTTTCTGAGCTACTTTGAGGAGATTCTTCTATTACTAACCCACACAAGTGTTAAGGGAGAAGTGGCAGTGAATAGGAAGCAAAAATCAGAACCAAAACCAGTGCAGACTACCCCACGGTCAACGGTAACTTTTTAGAAAATTTTAGTTTTTGATGTAATTACTTCTTTAGCTTAGTTTTTGGGTAAAAATGGTCACATAGGTCCTAAAAACACCTAGAAAGAAATCTGGGCAGGTTTTAGCTTTTGAATCTCAAGCAAAAACGTGAAACACAAAATAGGGACTAAACTGAAAGAAATGAAAATTTTATGGAAGCTGTTTTAAATTTAGAAAAAAAATATATTCTGAAATTAGGGACCTAGATGAAACTAATTATGAACTTAGATCTTGCAAAGGAAAAAGGGAAAATATTGCAAGAGGGACCTACCCGAATAACAGAAAAGTTTGTAATTACTCATTAAAGAAATTTAAGAAAAATCTAGTTTTAACTAGAATCTAATTTTATTTAGTATGTTAGCTAAAAACTAAGTTATTTTAATTAAATTAGTTATTTATATCATTATGTAAAAATTTATAAAAAATTATATCTATACATATATGTTTATTTTTAAAAAAAGTTAACTATATATAAATATGATCTTTTAGATTTATACTTATATGTTATTTAAATTAATGATATTTATTTATACATATCATCTGAAAAATATTATGAAAAATATTGGTCTAATATGAGATTACGATGAAACCCAATGAATAGAAATTGGAATAGAATTAGGAATTTAAGAAGATCAGGAAAGATGATATTCTAGAATCTTTTTATTTAAGATTTTAAAATAAGATTATATATACTGTTTGAATAGGTCAAAAATCGTGAAACAAATTTCAAGACAGATTGAATAGCTATTTGAGCTAAAAAGTCAGACTACAAAGTACAGGTAGCGTAGCGTAGCAATTCATAAAAGCTTGTTTTACTACTTGGATATTTTATGTCCATGAAGTTTTATCTAAAGTGAAATATGTTTTTCATGATGAAATTAGCATGATATTAGCTTGGAAGTTTTCTTCCATGTTCAGCTTGGGAGTTCTGCTTCCATGTCAGCTTGGAAATTCTATTTCCATGTCAGCTTGGAAATTATATTTCCATGTTTTAGTTTGGAATCTTTCTAGCTTGAGTTAAAGGACTGCAGTAGCCTTTTTCTCATGTTTAGCTTGGAAAAATAGTTCTGCAGACTATCTTTTCCATGTCGTTGAGTGTGCCACCAACTATTCTTGATTCCATGGTTTATTTATATATCAGCTTGCTAATTTTTCATCAACTTATTGCACTGAATTGAGAATTTAGTAGTTTATCATTTCATAAAAGCTTATTTTAACTACTTGTAGTGTAGCGTAGATTAGCAATTCATAAAAGCTTGTTTTACTACTTGAATATTTTATGTCCATGAAGTTTTATTTAAAGTGAAATATGTTTTTCATGATGAAATTAGCATGATATCAGCTTGGAAGTTTACTTCCATGTTCAGCTTGGGAGTTCAGCTTCCATGTCAGCTTGGAAATTCTATTTCCATGTCAGCTTGGAAATTATATTTCCATGTTTTAGTTTGGAATCTTTCTAGCTTGTCGTTGAGTGTGCCACCAACTATTCTTGATTCCATGGTTTATTTATATATCAGCTTGTTAATTTTTCATCAACTTATTGCATTGAATTGAGAATTTAGTAGTTTATCATTTCATAAAAGCTTATTTTAACTACTTGTAGCTTAGCAATTCATAAAAGCTTGTTTTTACTACTGTAGCGTAGCGTAGCAATTCATAAAAGCTTGTTTTACTACTTGAATATTTTATGTCCATGAAGTTTTATATAAAGTGAAATATGTTTTTCATGATGAAATTAGCATGATATTAGCTTGGAAGTTTTCTTCCATGTTCAGCTTGGGAGTTCAGCTTCCATGTCAGCTTGGAAATTCTATTTCCATGTCAGCTTGGAAATTCTATTTCCATGTTTTAGCTTGGAATTTTTCTAGCTTGAGTTAAAGGACTGCAGTACCCTTTTTCTCATGTTTAGTTTGGAAAAAATAGTTTTGCAGACTATCTTTTCCATGATGTTGAGTGTGCCACCAACTATTCTTGATTCCATGATTTATTCATATATCAGCTTGCTAATTTTTCATCAACCTATTACACTGAACTGAGAATTTATATTACATGGACTGATTTTTATGATATAAGTGCTTTTATGACTGAAATGGTATATTTATAAATGTTTATAAAATTATGCTAGCTACTGAGATACCCTTATCTCACCTTTTTGTGCTTTTCCAACTGACCATTTCAAGGGCTAACTATAAGGGAAAATGTGTAAAGATTGATTGAACACTTTTAGAGCACTCAAGTTTATTAAGTATTAGAATTATAGATTATTTTTAAGTTTAGATATCAAATTACTATATACGACAGATTTGTAATTTATTTCAAACGAATGTAAAATCATCTTATGTTTAGAATTTCAATTATTATGTATAACCAATTATGATTTGTACTGAGAACAATTGTAAAATGTTCTTTTTGAAGATATGAGTATTAAGCATTAGAATTTAAAAAAAAAATCAGATTTTAGTATAGTAAAATAAGGACGTTACAACGTGAAACAAAGAGATAGAGAGAGAGCTGAGATACCATCATCTACCCATGTTCTTTTGCCATAAAACAAAGTGGAGTATGAGACTGAGAGGGAAAGAGGACGAGAGAGATAGAGAGAAATGTGAGAGCGAAAGAAATAATAGAGACACTCGAGAGACAGAGTGATAGAGAGTTGGGAAAGAGTGTTAGAGTGAGGGGTTCATAGAAAGTAAAAGAGAGATATATCCAGAAGAGAGAAAACACCAAAAAACAAGGGACCTCCTCGGAAGAACCTTTCTCGGCAAAGCACCCATCATAGACCCACTTGTGTTGTTATACTTCACTCAAACACAACACACATTTCCCTTGGCAATCAAAAAAGCCCCAACCAAGAGAAAAAGAGAGAGACCAAGAGAGGATGTTAGGAACACGAAAATAGAGCACAAGTTTGAGCTTCGAGGAAGAGTTTGAAGGACAGAGGGGTGAACGAAATCAGGGACTATAATGCCAACGAGAAAGAGAAAAGGGTGAATAGAGAGAGAGAGAGAAAGAGAGATAGTTAAGGGTATTTTTTGTAATTTCATATTATGTGTCCATGTGGTAGATGACGTGGCATTTGAGATGTACCACGTGATTCGCCTAGTTAGCATTTACTGTTAGTATCTTTAACAATGTTAGTGAAAAAGGGTATATTTGAAAAAAAATAAAACAAGTATAACATATTTGACCAAAAACAAAACATTAGGAGCGTAAATGAAACTTGGTGTAAACATTAGAGACATGAAGTATACTTTTTCCTTTAGATTTAGAATTTAAATTATTAAGAATAATTGTTATTTACCATAGATAATTAGTAGATTTAGATAATAATTAGTTGTTATTAGACATGTTGGATAACGAGTCAATTTTATTTGTGGTAGGCTAATTACTTTAAAAAAAAGGATGAGTTGAAGTGTGTCACTCCTAGTTCGTGATTACTCAAATGGTACTATATTGGGCAGCGATTGCAATGGTTTATCCTTTATGGTTGATAATCTAGTGGTGGTGAGGATTAGGCATAACATTTCTTTAAATGTCATGACCTAAAATTTGGGCACTTGACCGACACGGCATAAGATTATTTTCCTATGCTGCAAGCCTAATTTTCTTAGCTCTTGGTTCCCATGCAACACATAACATGCATGATCGTGTAAATAAATAATTAAACATGTAGAAATAAGTAAATATGCCATGTCGGGATTCCCCTACATGCAACCCCTCCCTCCTAGGTGTCCTATTTGACTACAAAGCTTACAATAGCAACAAAGACAACATACCGAAAGAAAACCAATAAACTTCGACCTTTAAGATAGTAAGCTCGGAATCCTTGAACCTTTAGTACTCCTCGGGTAGCGGTATCATGACTTACGTAACTTGCAAAAGAAATTTGCGACAACAGAATGACATAATCATATCAGTGAGTAGATATCTCCCTCATAGTGGTTTATGAGAACTTTTTAATAGATGTTCATGAGAAACGCGATCTGGGATCCCCATCCTCACTGTTGATAAGATCACAAGCCCCACCCCATGACTCTTGCACGAGCCACTTCTCGAAATGGTTCGATAAGAATCTCCTATATATGGAACTCTGACCACACGTGGTCATTTGGTCCTCGATATGAGTAAGTAGAATGATACTACTCATATATCCTGTCTTAGAACATCCTATTTAAGGCTCAAAGGCCACTAGAAAACTCCTTGGTCGTAGGGTAGTAATGTCGCTAAGTCCATAGGCTAGTAACACCTCCAAGCCCGTAGGCTAATAGACTCCATGACCCTTAATAATAGATACACATTCCTAATCTAACCCGCACTCGGGGCTTTCCTATTGCATGCCTCTACATACAATGCTCTCACACATGAATGGCTTTTAACAAACGAAGCACCAACATAAACATACTCGATACAAGTTCACGACGCGAGTTCACTATAACCCTTAAAGAGATTTGAGCACAAAGGCTCCCTGAAGTACACCGGCTCATAGGCTGTACCATCTCCCGACCCATAGGTCGTATCATTTCCTGATAAGCAAGCATAATGCCATATTATGAATTTAACTCCTAGCAATACATTGTCAACTCAGACTCCACCACAAACATATATATTTGAATATAAAACAACTAGCAAGGGTGACATCACCAAGGCCCGGAGGTTGCCTCCAGCCTAAAGGATAAATATCTCCTAGCCAAAAGACCATAAAATCTCCTAGCTCATAGGAGATATATCTCCTAGGGGATATTACCTCACCCCACATACATTGCTATCACAACACAAGCACACATAATGAATTTAATAATGTCAATGCAAACAAGAAGAATATCCCAACAATTTCCTACCCAAGGGAAGTCTCTTGCACTCCTAAACATAACAACAAGGCAACAAAATGAAAAATACAATATATATATATATATATATATATATATATATATATATATTTTACCATAGGTCCTCCAAGCCCGAGGGCCAATTCATCTATCCCTCCAAGGGACAAAGTTGGGTAATTCCTATGGCTCAAGAATTATGCAACTTTGACCCCAATTAAGCTGCTAAATCCCTATGAGGGATGCTCCCTACTCCAAGATCAATACAAGCTTAGATCGTAATTGAAGTGCTATATATATATAATATACCAACTAAATATGCATCACACCATAATTTCCCTAGTTTGAGAATTTATTTTATTAGTTTCTTTGTGACGCGAGGCCACAAACCCCCAAGGCATATAGCTTCAAGATCTCCATGGCATAAGGCCACAAAACTTTGCAACAAACGTTATAGCTTGTACACACAAATATACCATCCACTCATATACACTCATTCAAGCATGAGACAAACAATATACTGAGTTTGTTATTTAACCACCAAAGGGGGTATCCCCTCATGGTACAACCATGGCACTTTTTTTGTTCCCATGATGTTCCACTCACATCATCAAGCAATCACAAATATAAAAGTATACCACAACAACATTTATATGCACCACAAGTAATACCATGTAAGAATAAATTCTTAGTCCAAGCTAGGTGGAATCCTTTACTCATATGGGGATTTGTTACAATTACTCCTTTAAAAGTAAATCTCATTCTCCAACCATAAGCAAGTCACCTATGACATCAAAACATGAAGAATTTCAGTGCATAAACAAATCTTAGAAGCTTCTTAGTGGGTGGTGCCTGGGCCACCCAAGCATCTCCTCCACACCCAAAGGGCACAATGGCCCAAACTCTCGAGTTCAAGCCATGTGTGTGGTTCCCTAGGTGCCAACCTTGGCACCCATACCTAGGCACTCTCAACCAACATGATTTTGGATCCCAAATCTTCCTCCAAAACTCCCATTTCACTCCTAACATTTCTCCTAACCAAATAGGATATGGCACCCTAACTCCTTCCAAACACACTCTTATAAAGCATCAAACAAAACCAAAACAAAATAATCACAATCAATCTAAATATCAAACTTTTTTGGCTTAGTTTCCAACCTTCCAATTTGAATTTCTCCTTGTAGGACTTTAGAGATCATAGAACGCAGCAGAATTTAAAAATTTTTTCTTTAAAACCCATTCACTAAAGGATCAACCTATATTACCATTACATTAACTAAGTAATCAAGATGAAGAGAAATACCTCTTGTAGTACATCAACCTCTCCAAGCCAAAGCAAGTATCCAAAATAGGATACCTCTAATGGTAATCCATGCCAAATATGCTAAGAAAAAACCTTTTCAGGTAACCGGACTCCCTTTAGTTCTTGTGCTAGCAAGCATAAAGAAGATATGGAGAAAACCCTCTTGGCTAAAAGAGAAGAAAACAAGAGTGTTTCCTAAAACAAGATTCTCAACCATTGAGAGAGAGTGTATTACGTGTGGCTTTCACAATCACTCTTAAAGTGATAGGTGCTACCTCAAACCCTAAAGCCCTAATTCCCTTAGTGGGTGCCATTCAGTTATTGGGCTTCTTAAGGTGGCACCTTAAAGAGGAACATATTTCTATTTCTTTTATTCTCTTATCTCCTTTTAATTAATTATCCAATTTAGGATCAAATCCTTAAGCCCGTTTCACATTCCTAGTGAATTTCTATGCGTGTGACCCATCAGGTTTTCGGCTATATTGGCCATTCATAAACAACACTTGATTGTAAATAGATCACAAACGGTATCTAGCAACACATCGTGACCTCCAATTGACCAGAAAGTCAGTTGTTTGACTCTAAACCTTTCTGCAGCTAAAGTGTGTCTATGCAATGTGTCCTTTCACCATCTTATACCTACTTGGTTCAAAGTAAGGCCTATGTGTCAACTCCCACTATACTTTATTATGTCAAGTCTAACCTAAGTAGTCAGTTCCTTGTCCTGTGGGATCAATCACTTTAAACTATGTCACTAAAGACCATCTTCATGATAAGTCTGCTTTGACCAAAGACTTCATAGCGATTATCTCGAGAAGTAGCCATGGGTATATTTCCTTCTATCAGGAGTGGTGAATCCTCTGTTGACTACTCAAATATCTTCGAATACTTCATGTTGTGCCTAATCACTACCCTAAGAGTGACCCATGGTGGGTAACAATGAATGAAGTCAAAACACAGGATTCATATCCAAGATAAATTGAGTTCCTTGAGTCTAAAGATACTTGCACTATTAGCTGCAATGAGACCTATCACTAACATTTAAATAGGTATCCATTTGATGTCTCATGTAGGTCATCTAATGTACTTGTTACCTTTAACAAGCATTCATATGTTTATTCAAAACATCTCATGCTTACAGCTTATGAGGACAGCTGCTTGATTAAATTAAGAAGCATAACATGTGCTAGTCTATCCGAATCACTGATGTCCAGTCTTAACTGATCTTAGATTAGGCATAGTTTAGATACATACATACTTACACATGATAGGAATCTCACATTATGATCGGCATCATAATTTCCTTCGTGCTATGTTTTGTGTCATGAACTTCATCACTTATATTACAATCTAATCCTAAGTTTATGAATAAGAACATAAATAATGAAGAAAACCTCTTTGAATTAATAACTAAGTTTTAACATCTGATGCTAAAGGTGATTGCCTTTAGGGTACCTTTTTAACAATCTCCCACTTGTTAAAAAAGCCAATCACCTTTGTATTTGACACCATAGGTTTGTATGTATGTCTCAAACTTAGACTGAGGTAGTGTCTTAGTTAGTAGATCAGCTAGATTCCTACAATGGGAACTCTCTCTATTTTCACATCTTTTCTACCAATGATATCCCTAATCAAGTGGTAACACCAGAGTATGTGTTTGGATTTCTGATGAGACTGTGGCTCCATTATTGTCACAATAGACTGGTCCTGCATCAATAATGTTGGGAACTATTCCTAGTTAAGTGATGAACTTCTTAATCAAAATCGCTTCTTTTGCTGCCTCAGAAGTCGCAATGTACTTTGTTTCAGTGGTAGAATCTACAGTTGTTTCTTGCTTGGAACTTTTGCAATTGACTGTACCTTTATTTAATATGAATATGTAACCTAACTGGGATCTTGAATCATCTCTATCAGTTTGGAAGCTGGCATTTATAGACCCGCTTACCTTGAGATTTCCTTCTTCATATATTAAGAATAAATCCTTTGTCCTTCTTAAGTACTTAAGGATATTCTTAATAGCCACCCAATGACCCTTACCAGAGTCAAACTAATATCTGCTCGTGACACTCAGAGCATATGATAAGTCGAGCCTAGTACATAACATAGTATACGTGATTGATCCCATGTTGAGGTGTAAGGGATCAAACTCATGCAAGTTCTTTCATCTTGTGTCTTCGGACACATAGACTTTAAGAGTGTAATCTCATGTGTCATGGGAATGAATCCTTTCTTGGACTCTTCCATGCTAAATATCTTTAGCTTTTTATCTATGTATGTAGATTGGGAAAGACCAAGCAACCTCTTAGATCTATCTCTATAGATCCTTATCCCCAATATGTAGGTTGCTTCCCAAGGTCTTTCATGGAGAAATTCTTGAAAACCAAATCTTCACGGACTGAAGGACAAAAACATCGTTTCTTTTGAGTAGTATGTCCTCTACATACAACATAAAAAATATGACTGTACTCCTATTAACCTTCTTGTACACACAAAGATCATCCAAATTTTGAAAGAAACCAAACTTTTTGATTGTCTCATCAAAGCAGATGTTCCAACTCCTAGATGCTTGCTTCAATCCATAGATCGATCTCTTAAGCTTGCATACTTTGTTACTATCTTTGGATGTGAATCCTTTGAGTTGTATCATATATACATCCTCGGTCAGGTTTCCATTGAGGAAAGTTGTCTTCACATCTGTTTGCCATATCTCATAATCATAATGAACTATTATGGCCAGGAGTATCCTAATGGATTTAAGCATGGTTACCGGTGAAAAGGTTTCGTCATAATCAACACCATATTTTTTATCATATCCCTTTGCAACCAACCTTGTTTTATAGATTGTAATGTTACCTTCCATGTCATTTTTCTTCTTGAAAACCCATTTGCACCCGATGGGCTTAATCCCTTTAGGCGGATCAACCAAAATCCATACTTGGTTGTTGTACATGGAATCCATTTCTGTTTTCATGGCGTTGAGCCATTTATCAAATTATGAACTCTTCAGAACTTCTTCTTAGGTTGTAGGTTCCTCATCTTCTATAAGTAGTACATCATTGAGTTCACTTATGAGAAACCCATATCTCTCAAGAGCTCTATGTACCCTACTAGATCTATGAAGCATTTTTGCTTGTATGGAAGGTTTGGCTATTACTCTTCTTGAATGAGTTAATGGCTTTAGCTCTTGAGCTGGTAGATGTTCTGTGTTTATCAGCTCTTGAGTAGGCAGTTGTTCTATGTCCGCTTAAGTATTTAAAACTTCCTCAAGTTCAATCATACTCCCATTATTTTCCATTAAGAGAAACTCTTTCTCTAGGAAGACATCATGCCTTGAAACAAACACCTTTTTATTCCAAAGTGTGGTAGATTGATATCCTCTTGTTTCCTTAGGGTATCCCATAAACAGATATTTGTAAGATTTTGCCTCAAGTTTATTTGACATTATCCGCTTCACATAAGCTGAACCCCATATCTTTAAGTAAGAATAGATGGGTTTCTTATTATACCATTTCTCGAATAGAGTAACATTAACTACCTTGGTTAGGACTTTGTTCAAGATGTGAATAGTAGTCTCAAATGCATAGCCCCAAAAAGACTTAGGGAGCTTTGCATGACTCATCATGGACCTAACCATGTTTAACAAGGTTTGGTTTCTCTTTTCAGCGACACCATTATATTGTAGCATGTAAGGTGGAGTCTACTGGGACAATATCCCATTATCCCTAAGATAATCCTAAAACTCTTGGTTTAAGCATTCACCACCTCGATCAAATCTTAGTGCCTTGATACTTTTACCAAGTTGTTTCTCTACTTCATTTCTAAATTTTTTAAAGTTCTCAAAGG
Organism: Biancaea sappan; assembly: GCA_037074585.1. Lineage (NCBI taxonomy): Eukaryota > Viridiplantae > Streptophyta > Magnoliopsida > Fabales > Fabaceae > Biancaea > Biancaea sappan. The sequence goes on from CM073494.1 coordinate 39,704,035, forward strand.
CCTCAGATTTGTATCTCATTAGATATATATACCCATATGTAGAATAGTCATCGATAAAGGTAATGAAGTAGGCATAACCACTCTTGGTGTATGTTGACATTAGCCCACATACATCGGTATGTATTAGACCCAATAAGTTAGTTGTACGTTTACCCTTTCCACTAAAAGGTGATTTAGTCATCTCGCCCTTTAATCAAGAGATGCATGTGTCATATGATACATAATCAAATGACCCTAAGTCACCTCCTTTGTGTAACTTACTTATGCATTTCTCACTTATATGACCTAGACGACAATGCCATAAATATGAGGTTAGTTGATTATCTTGTTTTAGACGTTTAGGGTTTTCGTTTTCGATATTGAGAATAAGGTTAGATGTATCTAATACATAAATCCTATTGCATAACGTTCCAATGCCATAAAGAATACCATCTAACATTATGTGACAACTGTTGTTACTAAATATTAAAAGAAAACCCTTTTTAATTCAAACTCAAAATTGAAACAATGTTTTTAATTAAGGGTGGAATTAAATAATAGTTGTCTAATTCTAAAATTAAATCACTGGGTAAAGGCAATACATAAGTTCCTATAGCTAATGCATTAACTCTTGCTCCATTTTCGACTCGTAGGTCTACCTCTCTTTTTGTCAACTATCTACTATTCTTTAAGCCCTGCATATCGGTATATATGTGTGAGCCACAACTAGTATCTAATACCTAGGTTTTACTAGAAATTGTATTTATCTCAATAACAAAAATACCTAAAGTAGTTTCAGCATCAGATGCCTTTTTCTTCTTCAGGGACTCCATATAAGTCTTGCAATTACTCTTCCAATAGCCGTCTTTGCCACAATGAAAGCAAGCCCTTTGGTTGCAACTTTCTCTGCCTTCTTGGCCTGCTTTTTCTTGATAACTCCCTTGGCCTTAATGGATTTCTTCTTCTTTGAACTTTTCCCTTTATCTTAGAAGAATCCACCAGCATTACAATCTTATTCTCTTTCTTGATAGAAGGCTCAGTTGCCTTGAGTAGGTTGATTAGCTCTAGTATAATCAACGAGATCTGATTCATCTAATAGTTCAATATGAACGGTGTGTAATTATCAGGTAAACTTTGGAGAACTAAGTCAACACTCAATTCATGATCCATCATGAAACCTAGCGCTGCTAAACTCTCAATGTAGCCATTCATCTTAAGTGCGTGTTGCACTACAAATGCCCCTTCTTGCATCTTGGAACGAAAAAGCAAATGTGAGACATTGAACCTTTCGGTTCCCTTAGATGGAAGATCATGGTGCATGCATCCATGGCCTCCTGCTGCTTCTGAAGCTCGGGTGTTATATAGGCCAACATGATACATGTTGCTAGCTTATCATCACCCATGCACTTTTTTATAGGCCAACACTTGGTCCTTATCAGCGTCATCAACAGGGGGTTTAGGGAGTGCCTCATCAAAAACATGGGCTATGTGTTCAACCTTGAGAATGATTCTCAAGTTTCTTAGCCAGTATAAGAAATTTGCCACAGTCAACTTATTTGACTCAAGAATTGATCTTAAATTCACGATGGATGTCATAATTCTATAAACCTAGATGTAAAAACATGAGTATGTTAAAGTATGTACATGAATATATGATATATGATTTTTAATATATCACATTATTACTCATACTATTTTATTACAAACCCAAAACAAAAATAAAAAACCCTATTTTGGATCTGGGAGAACTTGTTGGAAGTTCTCTTAATAGGCTTGATGTCCAAAACTCACCTTGAATGACCTTGGAGAGAGTCCAACAAGCCATCTTGGATCAAATGATAGGTATCTTATACCAATTGCATTGTGTAACCATTGAGTAGTGCTATCAACTATTGATGTATGCACTAACTATTGGGCTTGTCAACTCTTGACTGATACGCATCATATGTATATAGTCCAACTTAGTCTCTATCCACATTGACCTTGGAGAGAGTCCAATAAATCAATGCTTCTAGTTAAAATCGGCTCATTAATCATAACATCATATCTCAATGGTTTGAACATGTTCAACTTAAAGCCAGACTTAGAGAGAGTCTAACAACCTAAGCTTTAAGAAGACTTTTAGTTCACCCTATATTAATGGAAGACTTTAGCTTTAATATTATTTGAGGGTTTTCTTAATTAGTCTCATTAGATTTTAAATTAGACATGCATAATATGTGTGATCTCATTACACATATATAGATCGTAAACTATATGGCATAGTTATGGACTTATCTATAGTCAACTCTTTGAGCCAAAAGAGATGACTAGGTCAAAACTAGGTATATGCATGATTTTACATGGAAGATAGAAGTTCTATTTCTACTCTTCATATGGCCTCGGCTCCTTGACTCTGTCTCCATGGTTTCTTTCTTGCATCTCATTCTGATACTAACTTATGTAATCTAATTACATTGTTTAATGAGAAACCTCAAGTTACATTTGAGGGGAGTTAGGTGAGAAAAGAAGTACAACAGAGAAATAGAGAGAGGTAAGGTACACAAACCCTATACCAAAACCATAATTTAAAAACATGCATGAACAATTCATACTTAGTAAAAGTTCATAACCAGTCATCATGCCATACATACATCCTATCATGCATTGCCTATCAACATAAATGTATAACGGAAGTTGGTATTTAAGGTCTACATGGCGTTAAAATAATTTCATTACATGAATTATTTCTACTTTCATTTTAATCTCAATTAAAAATTGCATGTTTCCTTGTTTAGAATTAAAAAAACCTTTAATTATAGTTTTCTAATCTAATTAGGCAAAATAAATAAATCTCAATTCAATTCCAAATTCATTTGTTTTCTTATTTAAATTAGGAAAGTAATAAAGATTCTAGTTAATTCTAACAAGTTTATTTCCAAATTTAAGATAAGAAAATAATCGAGATTTAAAATAATTAATTAATTAATTAATTTCCTAAATCATATTAGGAAATCAATCAAGATACAATCTAATCAATTAATTAAATTATTTCCTAAATCATATTAGGAAATTCGATCGAATCTAATCAATTTATTTGACTATCAAATTAATTGATATTATATTGATGAAGATTCAAAATTTCATTGATTTCTCTTAAATCAATCAATCAATTTAATTAACTTATTTCCTAATCAAGTTAGGAAAATAATCATACCTTGATCAATTAATCTAATTATTTTGTTTCCTAAATCATATTAAGAAAATTAAGATCTAAATTAGTCAAATTAATTTAACCTAATTCAGTCTTGAATTCAAAATTTTTTTAATTTTATTTTCACGCCAAAACAAACATTTGCTAGGAGAGAAAAAAAATACGGTTTGTGGATCAAAACAATTTTTTTTAAAAAAAACCCTTTTGATGAAAACAAAATATTTTTCTTTTAAAAATATTCGTGTTTGGCGTCAAAATATGTTCTTCGACCAAGCAAAATTCAAAACATATTTCTCAACAAAATTCATAAGAACATCTCATGCTCTTTCATACAAAATTTTAGAGAAAAAAAAAAGCATCACACCATGTTCATGTTTCAAAAACAAAAAACCTAAAACATGTGATGTCTATTATACTCATACATTCTTCATCTTAAAGTAATGGTAACTATAGGTGGGCTCTGATACCATTGTAGGATTTTAGAGATCATATATTGCAGTAGAATTGAAAAAATTTTTTCTCTAAAACCATTCACCAAAGGATCAACCTATATTATCATTATATTAACAAAGTAATCAAGACGAAGAGAAATACCTCTTGTAGCGCAGTAACATCTCCAAGCCAAAGCAAGTATCCAAAATGGGATACCTCTAATGGTATTCCACGCGAAATACGCTAAGAAAAAAACTCTTCAGGTAACGGGATTCCCTTTCGTTCTTGTGCTAGCAAGAATGAAGAAGCTATGGAGAAAACCCTCTTGGATGAAAGAGAAGAAAACAAGAGTGTTTCCTAAAACATCATTCTCAACCATTGAGGGAGAGTGTATTGTGTGTGGCTTTCACTATAACTCTTAAAGTGATAGGTGCTACCTCAAACCCTAAAGTCCTAATTCTCTTAGTGGGCATCATTCCTTTATTAGGCTTCTTAAGGTGGCATCGTAAGAAGCCTAACCTCTTTGAGAGAGGGGTGGCAACCAAGAGGTTCTCATTTGGGCTTTTTCTTGTTTGGGAAGGAATATGAGCATATTCCTATTCCTTTTATTCTCTTATCCCCTTTTAATTAATTCTCCAATTGATGATCAAATCTTTAAGCCCATTTCACATTCTAGTGAATTTCTATGCATGTAACCTATTAGGCTTCTGGCTATGTTGGCCATTTATAATTAACACTTCATTGTAAATAGATCACTAGCTGTATCTGGTAACACATCGTGATCCCCAATTCACTGAAAAGTCAGTTGTTTGACTTCAAACCTTTCTGTAGCTAAAGTGTGTCTATGCAATATGTCCTTTCACTGTCTTATACCCACTTAGTTCATAATATAACCTATGTTTCAACTCCCACTAGACTTGATTACATCACATCCAGCCTAAGTAGTCAGTTCCTTGTCTTATGGGATCAATCACTTTAAACTATGTCACTGAAAACCATCGTCATGACAAGTCTACTTTGGCTAAAGACTTCTTAGCTATTATTCCGATAAGTGGCCATGGGTATACTTCCTTCTATCAGAGTGGTGAATCCTCTGTTGACTACTAAAATATCTTTGAATACTTCACGCTGTGTCCAATCACCGCCCTAAGAGAGACTCATGGTGGGTAACAAGGAATGGAGTCAAAACACAGGATCCATATCCAAAATAACTTGAGTTTCTCAAGTCCAAGGATACTTGCACTGTTAGTTGCTGTGAGACCTATCACTGACATTTGAATAGGTATACATATAACATCTCATGTAGGTTATCCAATGTACTTGTTTCCTTTAACAAGGATTCACATGTTTACTCAAAACATCTCATGCTTATAGCTTATAAGGACAGCTGCTTAATCAAATCAAAAAGCATAACATGTGCTAGTCTATCCAAATCACTAATGTCCAGTCTTAGGTGATCCCACGACTAGGAATAGTTTAGATACATACATACTTACACATGATAAGAATCTCATATTATGATCGCCATCATAATGTCCTTCATGCCATGTTTTGTGTCATGGACCTCATTATTTATATTACGATCTAATCTTGAGTTTTTGAATATGAAAATAAATAATGAAGAAAACCACTTTGAATTAATAACTGAGTTTGTAAATTTGATGCTAAAGGTGATTGCTTTTAGAGCACCTTTCTAACACTCCCTATGATCCCACTTTTCTCTTACAGTTTAACTCTCTATACATCAAGAACTAAGTAAAGGATAGTTTAGAAGCTACAATCACAAAAAATTTTCAATTTTCCTCTACTTTCCCATCCTAGGGTTTGTGGGGACGAAAATAAGAAAGGAAGGAGGAAAGAACTTAATCTTACCTCAACCCAAAATTCTTTTTGGTGGTAAGGGTGGTCATCGGAAAGTGAATCCTCATTAGAGGCGATGGTGGACTAATGTGGGGAAGGCTTGCTATGAGTGTGAGGGAGGAAAAGTGAATGAAAAAAGAGAGGGAGGCGTGAGAAGTACTACCCCAAGTGCTAAATGTGTATGTTTTATAATTAATCCACTTGTTGAAAATTACAATCTTGCCACTCCTTCATAAAAGGTTGGAGTTCGAGGAAAAATCAAACATGCAGTTAAAATATTCATCACACATATTTTGACTCGGCACACTAATACCCCTCACTTGATACTCCCATCATTACGTTAAAATCAAATCTCCATAATTTATGCATAGAGAAACTTTCTCTTATTTCCATCCACTTTAGTCCTTCCCACGACCCACAAGCATATAGTCTCCTTAAATGGAAATAGTCATCCTCTCATGTACCCCATACTACACCACACCACCATCGCCATTTTCACCCCAGTCCAGCCTTGCACTTTGCCACTTTTATCATGGCTACCGGTTTTCTTCATTATTTCAAATAAGTCCCTTATCGGGGATTTCGTAAAACATTACCAATATAAGCGCCAACGCTTACTCCTATGCATATCACAAGTGCTCACTCCAATTGTAAACAACCTCCAAATCTCATACATTTACTCATATCTTTGAAAATTTTGAGCACGCCTAAAGAAAATCCTTCACATGAGGCCATACCAATTCAGGTTATTACAAAGATGATATCTCGATTGATATATAGATATCTCAAACAAATGACTCTGCTTAAGTTTGATTAGTTCCAGCTAAATGATGATAATGATATAGAGATGATCAAGGTTGTTAAGATTGAGATTTGACACAGGATCGAAAAAGGCATAGGCCAGATCAAATCATAGGATCGAATCAGGATCATAAGATTCTATCAAATATATTAATATATATATATATATATATGTATGTATAATATAATAAAATATAATAATGACAAAAACTTTGTATATAATACAAAACTATCAAAATCTAATTATATGGCAATAAAAACAAGCTTAAATATCAATGTGTCATACTCATAAATAAATAATCAAAGTATCAAATATTGATCAAAAGTCATTAAAATATTAAATACATAAACCATATAAAACCAAACATAAATAAAATATAAATTAATCATCATTCTTATCACTATCCATATCATCATCATCATAAGAATCTCTTAATTCTACATCTTCATTAATTAAAAAATTTTAAGAAAAACACATAAATGATAAATAAAAAAATTTATAAAAATTTAATTTTTTTTAAAAAAACACATAAATGATTTACAAACACAAAAATGACAAATAAAAAAATATAAAAAATTTTTAAAATTTTAAAAAAATTGGTAGGATCTGCAGAATCCCATGATCCTAAAATTCTATTATCCGGATCCCGATCCTGTACGATCCTATGACAAAAACGATCCCGCGTGAAATCATGACTGTTTTTAAGCATAGGATCCTACGATCCTATGATTCTACAATCCAACTCCCGATTTTGACTACATTGGAGGTGATCATTGATTATCACCTACAGTTGAAAAGGATGTTAACAAGAATGGAAATCTATGCAGAGATTAATGCAACAAAAGTCCACTTTCCAACATTCCCGATTTAAATGTGCATGCTATGTGGAATAAAGACAGCTGACCATATATTCAGTATCATGTGCCAAACTCATCCATGTGCGAGTCCATAAATTCAGCCTATAGAGGACGACACAGACATTCTGCCACCTGACCCACCATTTGATATTTTGGGTGACGTAGATACTAATGACATTGAGGACAACAGTGTTGTCAAACTAGAGAATGAGCATACAAGACTTAATGGTGAAGATGTCGATATTCACTAAGTTGAACCCATCAATTACTATACTCCACCTTCTTTTATGATGCAAGCAATTACAACCCTAACAAATAAACCGAAAATTCCAAACATCATTCAAGCCCAAATTTGGGATGAAAGCTCTTGAGCAATAAATCCATGAGAACGTTGACCCACGTTGATGAAACTCATGAGCCATGAACCCATGGGAATGTAGACTCATATGGAGTGATGAATGTGTTTGATAAAGATGTGTGATTGTTTTAATTTTCCCTTATTTATGTAGCCTGGGGCGCATAAATAACCCAGTGTAGGTTGGGCTGTGTTGAGGGTGCCTGGGGTATAAGAGTATGGATTAAGGTATATGCCCGTGACTCAAGTAGGTTGAAGCTGGGGATATGGCAGTCTATAGATCAAATAGGCTACCTAGTATAGTGTATGTGATTAGGGTTGATGGGAAAAAAGGATTTAGGTTTGGGGTGGTGTGGATATCACATTGCTCATGCCGATCACAATCACGTTTTTGGTTAATGATGAAAATTCTAGCCCCCTGGTTTCGAGTTGTGACAATGCCCTTAGCATTGAGCATACTAGTCTTCTTGAGTAAATCTTGAACATATTTGTGTTGAGACAAGTTATAAACCCCATCGGACAGCTTGCTGATCTTGACCCCTAGAAAATAATGTAGGAGATTGAGGTCCTTAAGTACAAATTGCTTGCTTAACCTCTACTTTAGGTGATTAATGTAGGATGGAGAAGAACCTATAATTAGTATATCGTCAACATACACTAAAACATAAGTAATAGCAATGGAAGTAAGCTGAATGAACAAAGAAGGATGACACTTGCTTGCACGTGGAGCTTGCTTAAGGCCATAAATCCTCTTTTCAAGCTTGCAAATCATGGACCCATCACCAACTTTAAACCCTGAAGGTTGAGACATTTAAACTTCCTCACGTAATTTCCTATTCAAGAAGGCGTTGTTCACATCCAACTGAAAAATAGACCAACCTTTGGAAATGGCCAAAGCTAGGACAGTTCTAATAGTACATGGTATGACAACTAGAGAAAAAGTATCTGTAAAGTCAAAACCATGGGTTTGATGATGAAAGCCTTTAGCAACTATCCTCGCCTTATAATAATTAACAAAACCATCCACATTCTCTTTGACTTTGAAGACCCATTTGCAACCAATGGGTGACCGATGCGAAGGAACTTTGACTAAAGTCCATGTGTGATTACGTTGCAAAGCGTCATACTTTTCAACCATGGCAGACTGCTACTCTAGAATGGATAAGGCTTCTTTATGAGAGAAAGGTTCCTTAAGTGCTAAAAGAACCTTCTTTTTAAACATATCAACCTTAACTGCTAGAATAGGTATTGAATTTATATTTGTCAAATTGGTAGATGGCCCGAGATCTTTTGCTGCACTTACTAGACTTCGCCTAACACCTATATCATTTGCTGTACCAAAATCATTAGAGGGAATAGGAGTAGAAACATTACGTGATGAGTAGATGATGAGTAGATGCCTGTAGGAATAATAAAGGTACCATCCTGAAAACAACATTGAGTATTATGGTTCAGCTATGGAGAAGAGGCAGAAGGAAAAACATCAATAGAAAAATGAGAACCATCAGTAGAAGAACAAAGCAATTTATAAGGAAATATAGACTCATCAAATTAAACATCTAGAGATATGTAAAATCAGCCAATAGGATGCAGACATTTATATCCTTTATGATAAGGACTATAGCCAAGAAATATTCACCTAGTGGATCGAAAGGACAAAGAAGAGGATAACAGGTGTAACCAAAAACTCCAAGAAAGGAGTGATAGGATTTTGTGTGAAACAACCTTTGTAAAGGAGTGAGGCCATCCTTGGCAACAAGAAGAAGGTAGCCTATTTATTAGAAAAACAATAGTAACAAAAGAATCCTCCTAGAATTTTAATGGCATGGAGGCTTGAGCAAGAAGAGTGAGGCCAACTTCAACTATGTGACAATATTTCCTCTTAATAGTCCTATTTTGAGGATGTGCATGAGCGTAAATAAGCAATGAGTGAAGCCATGATCAGCCAAAAATTTTGAGAAAGAACGGAATTCACCTCCCTATTCAGTTTGAAGGGACTTGATAATGGTGCCAAGTTGATTTTCTACTAATATTTTAAAAATAATGAAAGTAGCAAGTGCATCGGATTTGAGCTTAAGTGGAAAAATCCATGAAAATTTGGAAAAGTCATCAGTAAAAGTCAAGTAATATCTATTTCCATTATATGAAGCAATAGGGGCAGGAACCCACAAATTTGAGAAGACAAGTTCTAAGGGCTGAGAATAAATTGTATTTAAAGCATAATAGGGAAGCCTATGTGTTTTTCCTTGCATACAAGCATTACAGGGAAAATGAAAAGAATGTTTTTAGGTTTTGAGATTACAAGTGGTCAAAACTTTGTTTACTATAGTAGAACTTGGGTGACCTAGACGAAGATGCCATAGGGAAGCAGTGGAAAGACTAGATTTTGCAAAAACAAGAGTTTGGTCTAAATGTTTTGTTGAAGGAGTGGCAAATGAATGGACTACTGAAATGATGAGCTATTGACTCCTTCATGCTAAGGAACGAATTTATCAAACACATACAGACCTTCAACATTAACTTTCCCTTCCAACAGAACCACCTTGGTGTCCTGACACTTAATAAAATAAAAGTCATAATGGAATTGAAAAAAGATTTTAGTGTCTCTAGCAAGTTGAGACACACTCACTAAATTTTTTGTGAATTGTGGAACATGAAGCAAATTTTTAAGATGCAAAGTAAAATTAGGTTGTAAAGGAGATTGAACACATGAATACCCAATATTTTTTATTGGAAGACCCTTACCATTACCTACAAAAATCTACTCACCACCATTATATGTTGTCTTCCTCATGAGATTACTATCGTGGTAATATGAGTGGAGGCACCTAAATTTGGAAACCAAGTTTGATCAGTGAGTGTTTCTGGAATACATAGCAGCATAGTTCACTGTTGGTCTAGCTGACATATTTGCAACATAGGAATTTCCATTGTAGAAGCCTTGGAAATTTTGATCAAATCGGTAATAACAATTAACAACAGAGTAACTTGGACGATTACAGAGTTGACAGATGATAAAGTGTCTACCACCTCTATTTCCTCTTCCACGAAATCTATTAAAATTTCTACCTCTACGATTTTTATTACCTCCTCTTGCAGGAGCTGAATTCTGACCTTCCTTTTCGTTAACTGATTTCTCCTTCACATCATCAGTAGCAACATTCACAGATAATTTCTCATTCATAGTTGACTCCTTAGTATGTTTGTCAAACCTTCTTGAGCAATCAGAAGTGACTCCATTTCACTAATTGTACAAGGTTCCAAGCGAGTGATAACCAAAGCAACAAATGGATCATATTCGGTTGATAAACCTTCGAAAATAGCTTCGATATGCTCTTTTGTAGACACCTGAGAACTATTAGCAACAAGTCCATCCACAAGTGCCTTGATTCATAGAAGATATTCATTCATGTTGTGTCCTTCCTTCTTCATGCTTTGCAGCTCTAGCTTGTACTGACGTATTTTGGCTTTTCTCAGTGATACAAAAAATTCTTGGATTCGATCTAAATTAGGTATGATTTGTCACACCCTACCACATAAGTGAGCATTGCCTCACTCATCAACGAAAGAAACTAGGAGACTAGCAATTAATCTTGCTTTCTCCAGTTCACGTACTATGGATTTTCTTCACCTTTGAATGCTGATTCAGTAGAAGAGAAGCACTTTGGCAAGAATTTGGAACTAGAGATAAATTTCTCCAATCCATGCCCTTGAATCTTAGCCAATGCTTGCTTCTTCCATTGGAGGTAATTATTCTCATCTGTCTTGACCGAGAATATATGATTAGAAGAGATTATTCTGCTTTCCGGAATTGTAGCTAGCTTATTTGCATTCAAAGATGCTAGAGTAGAGACAGTATTCTCCATTGCACTGTTTTGCCATGAAGCTTGAAGCTCTAATACCATAAAAGACTTTGATAGTAAAAGAAGAGTAAAGATAAGTTCACATTACTGGAGAGTAAAGATGAATCATATATTACTGACAAATGACTTGCATATATACACATGACATTAGCTCATATTAGTTAACTACAGTAACTAATTGTTTAACTACTTATGTGTGCTAACTCACATGTGATAACTACTAACAAAAACAATAACTACCATACTGAAAGTATAGTACAATTATGTATCTTCTCTATTTTCTCTATCACACACAACCTGCAATTTCCTTCTTATGACATTCGTAGCATCACATAACTCATGATAAAGGTGCGCTAACACAATAGGGCCCCAACTATATCGCTTAGCAAGTTGCTGCTATAGCCTTGTCAAGATATCTTTTTAGTAACAGATATTCAATTACTAGTATATAGTTGTTTTTTACTAACATTAGTACAAATGCTACCTTAGAGTAAAAAAATTGCAAGTAAATCTTAATTTTTGTGACATCGATATTTTCTATTTTAGTGTAAAAAAACAACTACTAAATTTCATTTTTGTTATTATATACTAATATAAATAAAACTCGTGGTAGTTTCTAAATTTAGAAAAAAAATTTGATAATTTAAATTTCTTAAAACAAAATAAAAAATATAATTAAACCAACCAATTCAATAGAAAAACTAATAAACCAGCCTTGTTAATAAAACAAGGTTCATGTTATATTTCACATCCATAGCCTTGTTAAAAAACAAGGTTAATGTTATATTTCACATCCATAGACCTATGCATAAGCTCATCTCTTTTATAACACAACTATTAGTCTCATATTTTCAAGCTAGGTAATTTGGGACTTCCAAAATACACAAGTTCCTTTTTGTATACTATAATCACTAATATCCACTTACAAAAGTAACCAATGTAGGACTTGCTGAAATAGAAAATAAATACTTTCTTTTTTCTTTTTCACTTTAGTAGCACTTGTGAGTTGCTATGATATATATAACATTGTCTAGCACACTAAAAAAATTGTTAGTTCTAATAGCAATTATTATATTTGTTAGTACAAAATTGCTACCATTGCTTAATTTTGCTTTAGTGAAAGTAGAGTGGTTTAAACTTTGTATGTATTACCAAACTATTCTTGTTTTTTTTAATAATTAACTCTACAAATAATTTATTTACAAAAATTATAAGAAGAAAGTAAAATATAATATACAAATTTAAAAAAATTACAACATATTTTATTTTATATGGATGAAAGGCGAAGAATTAAATTACAAAGCATAAACTTTCTAATAATTTTAATTATATTAATTTGTTTAACAAATCATGAATATGCTATAAATTTATAAGATGTAATATATTTAATTTTTCAAAATGAAGAAAATAGTATTTAAAATATAAAATCTTAACATCTTTGCATATTTTCTCAAAAAGTTGTAGATTCATTGTATTATTAAGACAAAAAAAAAATTATGAATGTTAGGGTTACATTGTTTTTTGGATAACAAAAAGAACTAAAAAAAATACTTCTGTTTAATTTATTTAACAATGTTATTTTATATAATATTCATGTAATTTTTTACACTTATGAATCATAATCTATTTTCATTCATTCACATATTATTCTACTAAATAATGGAATGGGATGGGTTTCTTATTCTCATTCCTTTCGCGGTTCCCATCAAAATAATTTTAACAACTAAACACCACATTGGTTATCAAATGTTAGAAAATATTTTGTAACTTATTTGTCTAAATAGAAAATATTAAATTAGATTAAAGTGCATTAAATTTTACAATATTTACAAAGGAGAAATTCTAAATTTTCAAAAATAGTGTGAAGAGAAGTGTAATTTTAGAAAGTTGTGAGGGAAAAGAGTGAGATTTTCTCTCTTTTGTTTTTTCCTTCCACTTAAAGCTAAATAACACGCTTGAAGGTAAAGTACATTATATCTATGAAACTGTTTTTTTTACAAAGCTAAAACAGCAAAACTTGAAGAGAAGTTTGCAGACGTATACTGCAATACAAAATTGTACATATACAGATAAACTAGTACTGAGAGATTATAAAAAAGACTGAAATTACCATGTGACCCTTGCTAATCCGTTTCTATCTCTCATATATATATATATATATATATATATTTCCTTCTCTCCTTTACAAACTGACCGGGATTATACATATTATGACGACTTGAGGAGGATAATAAGGGAATTACGATAATTGTTGTTGTCCTTAACAGTCCTCCACTGTTGACCGATGTCTTCGGCTATCTTTGTAGCATCAGAAGCAGTTCCAAGCAGACCTCTTCGCGTGAACCCGACCGTATACAATCCATTCTCTCCCTTCCAACCGTTAGGAAAAGGCGTTTTCGGCATTCCATCATGCGTGAAAAAATCACACCCCTGCAATTCCACACACAAAAACATACATCAACTTCAATATAGTTTAAGCCATTCATATGATTTTTTTCTTTATAATAATGTCATAAAAATAGAAGTTACATCGAATGTGTATATATATTATGTTGTGGAATTAATACAGTTGACGATTACGTTTGCAAGTTTGGATTATACTGACAGCATGCAGAGTCAGACAAGATTTCTCAGAGCATAATAGCTCCATACCCTGATTTACAGGCTTAGCCAGGCCAACCCAAAAAGAAATCGAAGGCAAATATTAGCTTCTGTATTGATTTTTTCCGCAGAGAATTCTTCAAGGCTTGAAAAGAGCAAAAATGGACACTTTCTGATATGCTTTTGCAAGTTGCAAACGCCATCTTTCATATTTAATGATTGTTGTCCTTCGCAAATCGTCACAAGTTTTAAAATATGCACGTAACTCGAATTGATTATATTCATTTTTTTTTTTGCATGCTGAAAAAGAAGAAATTTGTAGGGTTGTGCACTCTGTCTCTGCATGTGCCCAACTTTTGAAAGTGAAAGATCGTCTTTGGCGTTTCATAATAAGAAATTAGAGGTAAAAATGTTGAGAACAATAATTGGGCCAAACTCACCCAAGATCTTGTTTAAAAAGAGAAAAAATGTCCAATTTCATATAAACAACGTATTATTGTCATAGATGCAGAAAAACAAACAAGTATTTTACCTTGAGCCAAGTAGGCACATTGCTTGTGTATCCCGTAGCCAAGATTATAGCATCAAACTCTTGTTCTTCACCATTGACAAACTTGGCACCATTTCTAGTTATCTCCTTCACACCTTTCATCACCTGAGGAAACATCAACAATTTCAGCTAAAAGGGCTTCCGTTAATAGTAAGGACAAGACAACATTGTGGGTTAAATTAAATTTACCTTAATTTTTCCGGATTTGATTTGTGCTAATGCCCCGACATCAAGAACAGGAGTTTTTCCGGTGGCGTTTTTGAGCTCGATGGGGCCCGTTTTGGGACGCCGGAGGCCGTACCGATCGGTGTTTCCCAAGATGAGACTGGTCAACGCTAAGAGCAACTTGTCCACAAATCTTAAAGGAAGCCATTTAAGGAGAGTCATGGCTATTCCGAAGGTTGAGAAGCCAAACATCTCTCTAGGCAGAACGTGTACCTGAAATTGTGCAAAAGTGAGCAAACAGGACACGTTTCTATGTTAATCATTTCATTACTCAGAAGGGAAATATCATCTTACAGTGTTCCTAGCAACCATAAAGGGGAATGCATTGTGTCTACAAAGATCCAAGCTTGCCTCCATCCCAGAATTGCCACACCCAACGACCAAAACCCTCTGGCTTTTGTACTCTGAACCAGACTTGAATTCGCTAGTGTGAATGATGGGTCCCTGAAAAGTCTCTATTCCGGAGATTTTAGGAACGACCGGCTCGGCATTTTCTCCGGTAGCTACCACGAGCCAGCGAGACATGTACACGAAATCTTGGGTTCGAACCGTCCAAAAACCGCCCCTCGGGTCGAACTCTGCGCACTCGACGGTCTGGTTGAAGCGGGGCTGAATTGAGAAGTGTGAAGCGTAGGACTCGAGGTAGGAGATGAGCTGGTATTTGGAGGGGTACTTTGGGAAATTGGGAGGGAAAGGCATTAAGGGAAGCTCGCAGAAGTGTTTGGGGAGATGGAGTTTGAGACGGTCGTAGGTTCTGTGTTTCCAAAGAGAAGCTATACAGTCGCTCTTGTCGAGGATGACAGAGGGTACGCCATGTTGAGAGAGGCAAGCCGCGACGGCTAACCCGGAGGGTCCGGCACCTATGATGATAGGCCCGTGAACCCACACGCATTTCGCTTGTTCTTCTTGTTCTTGCTCTTTGGAGGATCCCATGTGAGAATTCCCAAGAAAGCAAGAGAGGAGTACAAGAATTTAACGATGGAGCAGCAATGATACAGAAAGGCTCTGTTATTTCTTTCTTTCTTTTTCACACTGCTTCCCCTGTTTCGTTTGTGAACGTGAATGATATTGGTATTTAAAGAGGTGAGAGAGAGAGAGAGTGTGTGTGTGTGTGTGTGGTCAATGAGAAGACAATGAGGGTTTGGTTTGGGGACGAGTTATGAGAAGTGAGAGAGACTGAGAGAGAGTGTGTGTGTGTGCTGTGGGGTCAATGAGAAGCCAATGAGGGTTTGTAGCGGTGAGAGAGAGAGAGAGAGAGAGAGAGAGAGAGAGAGAGAGAGAGAGAGGACCAAAGAGATGAAGAGAGAGAATTAATGGAGGCGTGAAGGTTAAGGAAAGGATTTGAACCTGTCTCAAGGCTCTTTCTTCTCAGCCTCTCTCTGTAAGGTTTGATGTAGTTTCAGCGGGGGAAACTCTGTTCGCTTTCTTTGTTAGAACTACACTACATTTATGTATGCCTTTCATTTTTTGCCAACCACTCCCACTTCATATATATATATATATATATATAGTTTTTGCTGTTACATAATTTTAATATTAAAAATAAAAAGTTTATCATTTTCATATGATTAGACACTTTTAACATAATAATTTACATATTATATTTTGAGTCTATTACACTCCCTTTATCAGATTTTAAATTATATTTGACTCTCTTTTATTTTTAAAATATGCACTTTTTTTATTATTAAAAAATTATTACACTTTTAATTTATATTTTTCGTTCGAAAAGGTTGTTTATAATTTATTTTCTTATGTTTGATTATCTAATATCATTTTTTTACGGGTTAAAATATCATTTATTCATCCAAGAACGTATTGAATAATTTTTTTTATAAGGAAATAAAGTACTTGTAACATCTTTATCATATATTAATAATAAATCTAAAAAGTATATTACAATATGTAAAATTAATATTTTTAAGTTAATCGAAAGTGTTTTAGTTGAAAAAAATATAGTGTTAAATTATCAAATGTCAAACAATATATACTATAACAAATATTTTTGAACTGACAAATCAAAATTAAACTAAAATGTAGTGTATTTTATAATTACAGAAAAGATTATACAATTTGAAAATAAAAGGAAAGGGAAAGCATAATTTACTGTTATATTTCTTTTAAAAATAACAAAAATATACTGATATTACTTTTAATAAATTAATTAACGGCCTGCCATGTTGATTATCTATATATAAGATTTTTTTTTTGGGGGTCCTTTTCGGCTTTGCTTTTCGTGATATATATTATATAGTTTTCAGGAAAGGAGAGCGAGGACGTAGCGTGTGGGGACGAAGAAGCAGGAGCCTGAGAATCGGATCGAAAAATTAGTGAATCAGTCATGGTTTCGATCCGGTATAAGCTATTGAACCGAGGAACTTTAAAATTGGTTGAAAATTGGACGAATAGGTATCGAACTGAGAGAATCGGTAAAAACCGGCCAGGTCACGGTTCAAGTTGATTTTTGGATTTTTTTTTTGCCTTTTGGTATTTTACCTTGCTTATACTTAATTTCACTCTTTTTCTCAACAATATTCGAGCAGTTGAAACCAAGAACATCCCTAGGTGAAATTTTTGGACCAAAAGGAAAAAAAAAATGAGGTGATGATGAATTTAACATCTTAGAATAGCTATTATTGGAATCCTTTAATGAGATTGGACCTAGCGTTAGTGTTGGTAAAAATGAGAGTAGCAATCTTTGTGGAGATGTTAACATACCAGGATTTGATATGAATGATTGTTATATTGATCATGATCCATGATATTATATATATTTACTAGTTTGTTAGCTTTTATTTAATAAATTTAGCTATATGTATTTGATGATATTGTAAACTTTTACTTGATAAATGTTGTTTTATGATGAGATATTAAGTATTTAATTGAATTTTCATATTTATATTTATGAGATATTTAATTATTTATGATTTTATATATATGTTAATTATATATTTTAATATATTTTAATTATCACCGGTTCGACCGCGATTCAATTCTGCTCCGACCACTGACCCTTGAACTGATGCCTTGACCGATTCAATGACCAGTCCGATTTTCTGAACCTTGCGAAGAAGACCATTCAGTCGTCGGAAATGAGTAAGTGCACAGAATAAAAAAGCGGTTGAGACTTGAGATTTGAGAATGCCGCACTGCCACGTAGACGCCAACTAAGCGGCCCGTCCATTGCTACATGATGGGGAACATCGTGGAGGCTTCCTCAGCGCCACAACCGTCCGATTCTCTTCCACAATCATGCCCCTCACAACTGGTGCTCTAATCTAACGCCTCTAATTATGGGATAACCCATAATATGATAAATTACTCACCACATTACTGGTTTGCCCCTCAAAAAGAAAAAAATAATACAATATTTTTCTCTTAATTTAGTATTCTAAATATTATATTTGTTTCAATTTAATTTCTTTAAATGTCAAAATAACTTTTAGTAATTAAGAAAACTCAAGATTAAGAATGGAAAAATTTTGTGATTTAAGAATGAAAGTGACAAAATTGAGACAAATATAATATCTTAGAAACTAAATTAAAATATTTGATTTATTAAAGATGAAAAATAAGACAACGATAATCTTATAATGATCAATTTAATAATTTACTTGTTATAAAATCATTGTATAATCCTTTATATATATATATATATATATATATATTGGTTTTAACAAAGGCATCCCCCCACCGATGCCCTTCTGCACTTAGGAGAACAGATTTGTTGTTTGTTTTTGTGCGGACTATGGATATGAAATTTAACAGTTCAGATTTCAAATGATGATTTTTCTCTTTTTTTTAAAAAAAACTAAAATCTGAATTATTAAATCTCATATTCAACTATTCATAGAGCGACAAGCATACTGCTTATCTTTGAAAACAAGCAACGAATATGCTCTCCTGCGTTTGGAAGATGCAAGAGGTTCCAAGTCGCATTGCTGCAACCAACAACCTATGTTTTTCTTACGTTCTTTTTTTTTTTCTGTTTTTTGTTTTTAACTGGTGCAATTTAAAAGAAAAAGATAAAAAGAAACACAAGAGAAAATCATGGTCAATGGATACAGCATCCAACAACCATGATGGAGCACTAAAGCCTCTTGTACATAAAACATGTAGAAAAGAATTCACGTCTCATTTATTAAAGATGAAAGATTAACCATTTTAAGTTTACAAAGCATAATAAGTAAAGTCTTTCCTAAATTAGAGTCTTCAAGAATTAAATTATTAACGTTCTTAGAGTTTAAATAATTGCTATCACAACTATCAATTCGACTTGCTCATAGGCTAGACTCATTAAAAAATGGGTTGGACTTATTTTATATAATAATATAGAAAGAGTGGCTAGAGTGTAAGCCCTTTTTTAAACATATATGTATTTTTTTTCTTTTTTTTTACATATAAAAAAATTTTACTTTTTATATTAAATTAAAGAACTCAATAATAATGTTATATAAAATGAATTTTTCATTCAATTATAAATAAAAAACATAACAACTTAAATTATAATAATTCTATTATTGCATTGTATGTCTCTAGATATAACATCATTTATAATTCATGAGTAATATATATTGAAACCACACTACTTATTTAACATGAAATACATGATAACTAATTGATCATGACAAATATCGAATAAATTATATATTATATATTAATAAAACGTAAAAGATATATTATATAAATTATACAGTTTAATAGTGCATATGTATATAGAATACTCTAACAGTGCGTTTGGTTCATTCTTTTATCCTGAAAAAGGATAGAAATCCAACCTATTCCTTCTCCCTCCCTTGTTTGGTTCGTATATTCTCTTGAAAAGGAGTATTTTCATCATAGAAAAAAACTAATTATTTTTCCTCTCTTCTTTCCCTCTTTTTTCATATGGAAAAACATTTTTTCCTTGCTAGAAAACTTCTCAACTTTGGCTTCGAATTCTTAAAATACCCTTTGTTTGAACAATATAAAATTATATTATTATTAAATCTTATTTTTTACAACAATATAAAATATTGAATCTTGTAAAAAAATAAAAAAAGGATTTAATAATAATAAAATAATAATATGAAATATTGTAAAAATAAGATTTAATATAAAATATTTATATTATTAGAATTTTCATAATTTTAAATGAGGAATATTTTAGTAAATTGTCTTATATATTAATTTTTTTATTAAAATATTCATCCTAAAATAGTAATTTTTTTCTTTCTTATTTCCTTTTTCATTTTATACCAAATAAGCTTTTCTTTGTTATTTTTCTTTTCTTTTTTTCATTCTTTTTTTTCATTCTATTTCTATCTTGTCTTACGAACCAAACGTATTGTAAATACTATGATATATAATTTATATACTATTTTATTATTTAAACAAGTAATTTTTTATTTTAAAATATATATAAAAATATTTGGGGACGAACTCTAAAAAAGCCCGAGTTCTGCCCATATTTTTTTGAAGCTTTTTAAAAAATAACATTTTTTTTATTCTAACTCAAATTTTCAGACTTAATTTTATTTCTTTTTGGATTGAATCTATCAAGTAAGTAGGCTTTTTGAACCAATGATCAGACGGGTCACCAACCTATATATATATATATATATATATGAATAAAAGAGTTTGAGTTGTAAAAATAATAAACCCAAAGCAAATTAAATTAATTTGTGAGGACATGACTTAGAATCCAAACTTGGAGCTAAATCCAAGTGGAAAGTTTGCATCACTTTACTCCAAATTCTAATACATATAGCATTTAAAAGCTAAAACTCCCTCAAGACAAAAGGGAAAAACAATATATCTGTTCCAATTATATGTTCGCTTGTTCAATTATTTATTTCTATTTATTGTTTTTTACATTCACTCGTTTGATGTTCTTATGACAAGAACAATTCAACCACACAATTAAAGAAAATAGGAACGGCCAATACATTCAATGGCGTGGATCCGTAGTATAAAAAATAGGAAGATAATTGTACATAACGAAGATCTTTTATTACATTAATGCTAATTCTTTTTGCAGGTGTCATTCTATGTGTCGTTTTTTTGGTCTTTCGTTAACGAACAATAGGAACCCATTATCCATATATTTTGTGTACAAAATTTTCAAACCATCCTTCTACGAACTAATTGGTAACACGTGCTTCTTCTTTAGATGAATTAGGCATGGGGGATGGAGGTCGGTTTGTAATATTGATCAGTTAACTAATTAGCAAAAATAAATTTAAATTAAGAGTAAATCTATTTTATTTTATCCTTCCTTGAAAGTGTATCTCGATAACGGTTCAATTTTTAAAAAAATAGTCACTAACTAATTTAATATTTGAAATTTGTAATTATTATACAAAATAGTTTCTTTGTTTATTACATTTGTCAAGTCGTCAAATGAAAAGATTTTTTTGTTCAAAAATTTTAAAATTCAAAAATTAAAATGGTTAGCCATGTTAATATATTAATATATCATATCACTACAAATCAGTATCATAGTAAATAATGACATATATCACTAGATAACTTTACCAAGATCAACCTTTAAACTATTTTATATAGAGATTTCAAAATTTAGGAACTAAAATGTTCAGTAATCTTTTTTGTCACTAAAACAAACACATTTTTTAGGACTAAAAAATAGGTTTACTCTTAAAGTATCCCTTATAATCTAATGTGCTTTCATATTTTGATTTGCATTTGGTGAATAACTTATATGAACTAGTATTCAAGAATCAAATCGAAGACTTGTGAAATAGTCACAAAATGCTTAAAATGACTACACCTTTCTCTTTTTTTTTTTAGAATTATTAATATTTAAAGATTTATTAAAGTGACTAATTTAATTTAAATCACAATGGATTAATTTTTTTTTTTACTTTAAATATAGTATCAAACCACTTAAATTAATTACAATTAAGTGCCTGATCAATGAAAGACGGAGGTGGGTGTGTGTGTGTGTGGTGTGTACATATATATACATGTGAACATGTTAGTGTATGGAGGAGGGGGAACATCGAAGGGGCATTGGCAACCAAATTAGAATTAAGGTGACGAAAAGAAAATCTATCGATGAACTTTCAACGAATATATGATAGTGTGTGGATATGGGGATCTACAACAACAGCGACTTGGACTCACTTGGCCATGAAATCTGACATAGATAATAGAAAAGAAAAACTATATCTTGTAATAAAGATTCTTTAATAGAAAAGAAAAAAGTATATCTTGTAATAAAGATTCTTTAATTTACGCAACCATGCATAGTTGGAAATTTTAGAACTTGGGTTCTCGTTTAATATAGAGTACAATATATTATTAATTTAACTTTTAAAAAGTTATATTTGTTTTAATTTAATTTTTAAAATATTATAATTTTAATTCATTCTTTATTTTATTTTTTAATTCGATTTTTTCTTTATTAAAGTACAAAATGTTTTATTAATGAACATCAAGTTTTGCACAGCCATTACTTTGATAAATTGGTAAGAGGATCTCCTATTTAGTTTTAAAGGTCAAGCAGGGTATTTGGTTCAATTTGATTCGTTAGATTTTACAATTAAGGATTAGATTTCATGATATTATTTAAAAATAAATAAAAAATTTTAAAATTTAAACTATTAGTTATGAAATTCAATAATTTAGATTAAGTTAAACACATTACTTGATTTTAAGGTCAAACAAGAGATTCAAGTCATGACCAATAGAAGGAACGAAATTAAAACAAATATAATTTTTTAAAAATTAAATTGAAACACTTAACATTTTAATAGTGAAATTATGACAATTGCAGTATTTAAAGAATTAGAATAATAATTTTTTATATTTTAATATTTTTAATAGTTTCATGAAAATTTTAAAATAAATTTAATGATAAAAAATTTAATCTCTCAAAAAAAAATTTAATCTCCCAAAAAAAATTAATTTCCCTTTGCAATAAATTTAATGATAAAAAATATATATATTTGGCTTGTTCCAGCTTTTGTACACTAAAATTACACTGCCTTTAATTGGCCAGGCCTATTTTGAGAAGTCCACCCTTTTATTAATTATATATCTAGTTTTTTTTAATAATTATTTAAATTTCTACTTATAGTTTCCCAAAACGCAGCTTTTTTAAAAATTAACTTGGGTAACATAACGTATCACTAAATAGCGCTCACTTAGACTCAAGATTTTATATTTGGTTTATATAACTCGCCCATTTTTTTAATTTGGCCTCCGATATGAATTTGAATTTTTTTTTATATCTTCTAAAATTTGTGACTAAGTTATTATCAGTTCAGAATGAGAAGTAATTAAAGTTTTTTAAAAAAAACATAATTCTCTTTTATTTAGTACTCCTGCATGATTACTCTATAGAGTCTATAGATCTAAGTCTAATATAAATAATATATCGTACTTCTGTTATTCTTAACTTCATTCCAGCTTTTCCAATACGAGTTACCTATATAAATCAACCTCAATCACTTTAATAATGGCTGGGGAAACAGATTACACAAAAATCTTGGTACAAGGGAAGGAAAAAAAGAAAAGAAATGTGAATAAAAATGAAGTATTTTATTAAAATATTCAGATATATTAACTACAATACCTCTAATGTAATTATAATAAAGTTTTACCTCACATT
The DNA here is from genome assembly GCA_037074585.1 of Biancaea sappan. Classification (NCBI taxonomy): domain Eukaryota; kingdom Viridiplantae; phylum Streptophyta; class Magnoliopsida; order Fabales; family Fabaceae; genus Biancaea; species Biancaea sappan. The sequence continues at coordinate 39,727,366 of CM073494.1, forward strand.
CAAAATATATATTAAATGAAAATCACGCCATGATGGAAAACACAATTAAAATATACTTCTATCTTGCGAAGGAGAAAGACAATAAAAGGCCGGTGAGGGATTCTCTCGGATTCGGATCGGCTACTCTTTGTGTAAGAAGAGCAACCTCCTCTTTCTTGTTGGCCACAGTTTTAATCGTGGCCAACACTTATAATAACAGTTAAATCTGTTGCTACAAGTTTCAACAACAGTTTCAAAATCGTTGCTATAAGTTTTGTCAAAAAAATATCACAGTTAACACTTATATCACAGTTAAGGGAAGAGGAGGCTTCTCTTCTTACACGAAGAGGGACCGATTCGAATCTGATTCCCCCGCCTCGTATATTACAATCTTTATTACCTAACAACATGTTTAGTACAAAAAATTATAGTGATGGAATAAGTGAAGGAATTAGAAAGATAGTGAAAAATTGTTTAAATTATTTTTCTTAAAAGTACTAAACTTTCTTTCTTCTTCTTCTTTTTTTAAATTAGATTATTTTAATAAAATATCTTATTTTTATTTTCTTTCTGTTTCTCTTTTATGTGTACCAAATATGACCTAACACATAATCTTATTTTTTAATTTATAGACAGTACCAATTTTGTGGATGTTGTATCTATTCATTTTGTCCTTCTTGTATTGTTATAATAAAACATAACATGATATAAAAAAATCATTTTTGGTAAACAAGGCATAAGGGAACATGGGTTTAAACTTATGATCTCTTATTTAACTATTTACATCTCTCACTAGCCTACCAGCTAGTAATTTATACCATTTGCAATTTTGGATGGCAACCGTCGTTAAAAGTATAGCACCAAAAAATTGATGTAAAAGCACTATTTATGTCATTGAATTTTGACCTATATATTAATTATGACTTGTACCTTTATTTCATATTAATTATAACTTATATGTTTTTAATTACTTTTGATTATGCTCATAAGCCTAATGCCGTCTAAATATTTAATATAAGATGTTGACGTAACATCTTATCTTACATACATTAGAATATGCTAATCCACTATAGCTCTTTCACGTAGAATTGAAACAAATAATGACCTAAATAATCATTATTTTACTTTATATATGATTATAATATGTCATATGAAATTTGATTATTTTGAGCATTAGTAGTTTCAATATCACATTGCAAAGCTACAATAGATTAAGAGGTGCTAACATGTATACCTGGGGCTCTTAGATATTAATGTTGTTGAATTGCAGCATGTGCACATTGTTATAGGAGAATTTTATTTTATTTTTTTTTTCGTTTTAGTGGAAGGAAGACTATATGGTTGGATGTGGTTTCATGTGTTAATCGATTAGTGATAAGGGGTGAATGAGTACATGTGGCATGGGAAATGTTAGATGCATGTTAAGTCCAAGGAGGGATTAAATCGAAGTGAAATGAATATGTGGTACCCTTTAGTGAAAAAGGAGAATGATTGGAATTTGGGAAATTTCATGTGCTAAAGATGGAAAATGAATGGTCGGAATGTGGCGCCTTCAGTATGTGGAGGCTATGGATTAAGAGAAATTACAATTTCGCACTCACTTAGAATTTGACCATGAGTTGACCTAGAGGTAATTTGATAATTTTCTTCTTGTTTATACATACATACATATATATATATATATATATATATATATATATATATGACTCATGAAATCAGACTCATTTCCCTCTCTCTCTCTCTCTCTCTCTCTCTCTCTCTCTCGTGCTCTCTACTCTCCCATGCCCTAGCTTACGTTTCTCATCTCCATTGATGTTAAGCTTCTCTCTCAGATTTTGGGAAGAAAGTTAGGTTTTTGTAAAGAAAACAGATGATTTTGAGATTAATCTTGAAAATAACTTGGTTTTGATGTTTGGGGGATGTTTCCTATGATTAAATATGAGTGTTCAAAACAAGAATTATGAAAAATGGTCAAGGATTGAGTTGGGATCAACCAAAACCTGAAGAGGAACTCAATTTCATGAAAACAGAATGGGGTTTTGCTTATGCCCATTGTTGAGTTCTCAATTTGGTACCATTTTGGTACTAAATATCCTCTCTTTTGATCTTTGTCTTGTTGGCTTGTGATTCTTCATTCATATTTTGAGTATTTTTAGATTAGTTTAGTTTCTTTAGAGCTTTTAATAAATTGTGTCATTTCATGACTCTTTACTTCTAATATTTGGTGTTGCCTTGTTTTTGTTGTAGGTTGAGTTGGTGTAAAGCTTGTGCAAAAGGATGGACTCTCTCAGAGGAAGAATAGGCTTATTGTCTCCCACAGCTATAGCGGTGGATGCTGAAAAAAAAAGTGTTTTGAAGTCCTCCTCTCTGCCAGCCACCTCTATAGCAGTGGCACCTGGAAAAAAAGTATTTTAAAGCCATCTTCTCTGCCTTCCACCACTATAGTGGTGGGTCTTCACCGCTATAGCGGTGGGTCGCATTCTGCAGTGATTTAAATAGCATTAGAATAGAAGTTTTAGGGCATTCTGAGTTCTAGGGGAAGGAGAAAACACCGACTTTACAAAGGGAAGAGGAGGAATCCCGTTCCGAAGCTTTCCGGGCCCGATTTCTGCCAACTTAACCTCGGATTCGTGGAGTTTGCTTTATCTTTTATTGTTTTCTGTAGTTTTAGGGCTATGAGTGACTGATTTTCACATTCTAGAGTTGCTATGAACCTAAATTCATATTAGAGATTATTACTCTCCTTGTATTTGTGATTTCTTTTAATCAATACATGTCTTTTCATTCATTTATATTGATCTTGTGGTTCACGCCACTACGACCATCGAGTTATCTAGAATTAAATTCATGGCAACTTGTAGTATAGTAGTCGTCCCAGGTCGTTTCACTCTTGGAGCCTTGCTTCTAACCGCTAACTAATTGTTCTAACACTAATCTACTCTAATTATCTACTGCCTATAACTTAATTACCACCAGGGGGTGATTGCAGATTTAAGCTTAAAATAGAAACTAAACCTAAACTGAAGCTGACAGAAATAGAATAGAATGGAACAGAGATATAGAAAAGAAATTACAACACAAACACAGAAAATGCAATCAGCCATGGAGTCCTAAAATTACAACTGTCATTATTCTTGTCTTCAAATTAATCAAGTGTTCTCTATCATTAGGTTTTCTAACTAAGGTTTCCAAGAGATCTCCTAGAACTAGATTACATATAAGTTAAACCTAACAAACATGTAATTTGATTAAACCCAACCTAATCAAGTTAGATAATCATCTAATCTAGCCATTTCCATTCTACTTACTCTACCAATCAGTAAAAGTAAGGGACATCTTAGATTCAAGCATCTAAACTAGCCATTATATTCATATAAATCTGACCAGAAATAATACAAACATAAAAACAGAGATAAGAGGCAAGAGCAAAAATGAAACAGAGATACAGCGAGAAACTTATCTGATTTAAGCTCCAAGAACTCATGTTACAAAGTCTAGTTCTTCCATGGACTAATTACACAAGAGTGAGTTTTAGCCTTCCATGGTGGCTGAAACCTAAAAAACAGAAGAGAAATACAAAAAGGGGGGAAAATGAAATACAGAGAAATGGAAGAAGAAGGATCTCTTTAACAGCTGAAAATGGTGGTCTGAAAGGGCATATATGCTGTCAGAAGGGAGATGGACGAATTTCAGCTTCTGGTTTGACTCCATGTGTTGTCCTTTCCATCTTTTCTGCTGCTTTGTGTCTGATGCTGCTGGTTGCTTCTGGTTGTGCAGAAAGCCCATGCTGGAAAAGCATAAGCTGCTTTTCTCTTTGCTGAAAAGTGCCGAACAGTGGGGCCCAGTTAGTCCAGTCAGCCCTAATTGCCACATCAGCGCCTAGTCAATGCCACATCATCATTTTGTCCATGTCAGCAAATTACTCTCAAATAATTTATCTAAAAAATACATAATTGAATTAATTGGGATAAAATTATGAAATTGAACCATATTAATCCTATAATTAATTTACACCCAATAAATCTAAAATATGATATAATAGGAGAGTTGGCAACATTAAAAATAGCAATAGGACTAAGATAGGGACTAAATTGTATATAAAAATGCCCGATATCAAATCTTCCACACTTAGCCTTTTGCACTCTTGAGTAAAATAATATTCAGAACACCAAAAGACACCAAAGGAAAAGCGTAGAAAGCATGCAAGAATGGAATAATTAAAATTTGAAAATATTTAGTATTTAACAAAAATGAATCGTGAATTTCTAAAATTCCAAGCATCATGGCAATTTAATTTGACAAGAATGAATTCAAGTAATTAGCCTCCTCAAAGGGATGTGTTTACTCTCTATTCTCTCAAGTGTCTAGGGTAAATCACTCAAAATTCAACTTATCACAAAATTTACTACCACAAGTTTGTCAAGTATCTAAAATCTCCACTACTCAATTTCACATGCATGCTTGAATCAAAAGGACTTTACAAGGATGTAATATAATGTTGGGTGGAAAACAATGGAAAGGAAGAGAGAAAAACAGAACAAAGGTGGAAAACAACTCAAGAAAGTGAAGGAAAAACAAGGATAAAGTGTGGAAACAATTTGGGGAAATGAAGGAAACAACTTAAGAATATGAAGAGCATTAGCTATGACATTACAAGAGATTGAAATAAATTGTGGGTATAAAAAGTTCTATCTACTCCTTTATTTCTTTTTTTTTTCTTCTGTACTTCTTTTGTTTTTTCTTTTTGACATTGACATCATTTTTTTTTCAATCACAATTTTTTTTGAATGGCCATTTTTTTTTCTTTTTGCTAAAGAGTAGAGAGAAATATTCATTTCAAAACATCCCAAAATTCACAAAAAATTTAGCACATCAAATCTCGAAAAGAATTTAAATGCTCTTCACATCTCAAATTGGGAAGCAAAAATTCTGGTTTGGAAAGAAAAGTGGTGGAAAATGCAAGAAGGAAAGTGGAAACAAGGCACAAAATGACACACATTGGAAACAACACATAGGATGGCTATTTGGCTAAAAATGGCTCACAAAGAAATGCCTAAATCATCTCCAAGCATGCACATCTAAAATGCAGTCTCAACTAAGATCCAAGACAAGTTCTAGAGTGAAAAACCATGATAAGCAACACACATCAAGGAAAAAAATATTATTTTGCAATTTGGCTCAAAACGTCACAGTTTAAAGACTATCACTAAAAATTCATTGAAACCAAATTTATTTCCATTTAAGCTTGAATCTAGAAAAACAAGGTTAAAATTCTAATCATGCTAAAACAATTCCAACCTAAACTATTCCAGCAAGCATGTTTCCACAACAAAATTCTTCTTCCAAAAACCAAAAAGAAAACACTAAAAACTAAACTAAAACAATCTAAAATTTTCTGCACTAAAAACACAAACTAATTACTCCAAAAAGTGCAGAAAAAGGCTAGAAACATAAAAAGAACACAAAATAGAATAGAAAAATTTTTAAAAAAAATACATGAAATTTAAAAGCAAAGACCATTTCATTCTCCTCACTCACTTAAATTTTGCATTGTCCTCAATGCAAATCAGCATGTATCATCATCAAAGTACAGCAAGTCAGAGGACATAACAATAAAAGAGAGAAAAGGAAAAAGAAACAGCCTTATCAGTGGTGGCGCGCCCTTTCCGCATCTTCCAATTGCGTGGCATTGGCTTCTTCCAGAAGTTTTTCTCAGCAGCAGGTTGGATGATGGAAAGAATTGAATTTAAATCACCAACCTGAAGAAAAATAGAAGAAACTCCCCTCGCCATGGAGGGGTGAGAAGAACCAAGAGAAAAAAAAAGGGAAGAATGACAAGGACTAACTAAAACACAATTTAAAACAAAAAGAGAGCTACTTTCTAAAACATAATTAAAATTAAAACTCCTACTCCTAAATCTACTCCTACTCCTACTCCTAAATCTATCAGAACAAGAATTATCTAAAACAGAATTACTATGTAAAACACAATTAACTAAAATAGAATTATCTAAACAAAGACTATCACCTAAAACAAAATCTAACTTAGAAACAGAATTAAAAACACAAGGGACAGAATCAGAATTTACAATAGAAACAGAGGTGAAATTGGAGTCATATTCAGATGCATTTATAGAATCAAATGCAATCTCAGATGCACTTGCACATTCAAATTCAGAATTAATTGCACATTTAGATTCAAAAGCCTTAAATTCATGTGTAGGTGCAAAATCAAATGTAATTGCAGAATTTGATGCAAGTTCAGATGCATATTCGGATGCATTTACAGAATCAAATGCAATTTCAGATTCAAATTAGATGCAAGTTTAGATTCGAATGAATTCAATTCATGTTGAAGTACAGATTTAGGTGCAAGTGCATTTAGCTTATGTTTAACAAAATCATCAGAATTGCCAAGTTTTAAAGCTTTTTCTATCTCAATGCATGCATGGCAAGTATGACAGTCACAATTAAAATTAAAATCTCCCACAAACTCATGCTTATTCTCCAATTCTAGCACTTTTATGTCTACCTTTTCTTCTCCTAAGGGTTTTATTTCTTTTTCTAGCTCAAGTTCAACAACCTCAGCTTGGATGATCATACTTGGAGAAGGTGATGGTCTATGAAGGAAAGGGAACTCATCCCTATCAACTTCCTCATACTCACTTTTCTCACTTGTATCAATGGAGGAAGAGGACTCCCTATTTTTCCTATCTAGCTCTTCTAATTCCTCTAATTCGGATTGAAGGGCTAGACCATCATCTAATTGAGTGCCATCATTCAGCAAAATGACATTATCATTGGCTCCTAGGTCAACCATGGGTCGAGAAAATAGACTACTATCAAACCCCTGATGGATCATCTCATTAATAGTGCAAGCTAGTTACCCTAATTGAGATTCCAAATTTTCTAAGTTCACCTCAGTTCGCTCTTGGAACAGCAGGTTATTTGTGGCCAACTATTGAATCATTTCTTCTAAGCTTGATTCTAGCTCTCTAAGGGTGGCTGGAAGGGGTAATTCACTAAGGCAAGGAGCAAGAATTTTGTACTCATATGATGGATAGGATAAGCTCTCATACCCTAGGTTTGGATGTTCAAATTTAGGGTGATATATTGTGGGATATTTGTCAAACATGGACTGTTGAGGGTCCTGTTAAAATTCCATTTGGCAAGGAAATACTCCTATATAAGACTCTGTACTTTCTTGGAGTTGTGGAAATTGGTATGCCCTATATGTGGTAAAGAAGTCTAAGCCACTCATAAATGGAGAAGGGGAAGGGGGAAAGGGTGGTGGCTCTTGTTGTTCTTGCCTAAGGGTTAGGTACCTCATTATGGATGCTAGTTCATCTAAGCTATGCTCAACTCTATATGGATCCATGGGCAAGGACCTAATCTGACTCACTAGAAACCACCTCAAACAGAATTAATTTCTAATTCTATGCCAAAAACAATAATGCTACACAAAAGAAGGAAAATTACAACAATTATAATAATTACACTACAGACGAACAACAATTACAATACTCCTAACACAACTACTCTAACTAGCCTACAAACAAGGCCTATCCAATGTTTGGTCAAAATTAGCCAATTCTTCTTGACAAACTTTATTATAGGCTAGAAAGATGATACACACAAGGAAAAACACAAAGGAAACTACTCCTAATGCTATTGCTTCTTACTAGCCTATGAAAGGTCCTATCAATTTAGGATCAAAGGGTGGTAAGTCCACGTTAAGATGCCTTCTCATACATTAGGAAGCATAAAATTCACAAGAAAACAACAAAAACAACAAAAACTCTGAAATTGGCAAAATCGACACACTAGGATCCAACCGACGAAAACCGCCATAAAAATTGAAGTATTTTAGAAAAATCTGATTTTTCTTGGAAAAATCCTTCACAAGTTGGAGGAACTAATGCAAAAAACAGAACTTAAAAATTCAATCTACAAAAATCACACTAAAAATCACAATTAATTAAAAAATAAAAAATATTAAAAAATAGAAAAGAGGGCCTAAACGATGGAATTTCGAAAAATGGCCACCCCATACTAGGTTGAAGGTGAAGTAGGGGTTGTAACTTGCCCGAAACGTCAAAAACTAATGGTATACCAGGTTTAAGGTCAATCCGAGATAGTTAGGTTTTTCGCCGGTAAGAAAATGACTAGTTTTGACCAATTTTCTAGAAAACGACTCAAAACTTGTAAAAAACTCCGGCCAATCAAATTAGGACCAAACAAACACACAAATGAAAAACTAATTAGGTGATTAAGAAAAAAATTGGCTCACCAGCAATGGTGCCAAAATTCTGATCCGCGCCACTACAACTGCGGGTTGCCCAGAATTAGATTCGTGGCAGGTCGTTTCACTCTTGGAGCCTTACTTCTAACCACTAACTAATTGTTCTAACACTAATCTGCTCTAATTATCTATTGACTATAGCATAATTACCACCGGGGGTGATTGCAGATTTAAGCTTAAAACAGAAACTAAACCTAAACTGAAGCTGATAGAAACATAATGGAATGGAACAGAGATATAGAAACAAAATTACAACATAAACACAGAAAATGCAATCAGCCATGGAGTCTTAGAATTGCAATTGTCATTATTCTTGTCTTCAAATTAATCCAAGTGTTCTCTATCATTAGGTTTTCTAACTAAGGTTTCCAAGAGATCTCCTAGAACTAGATTACATATAAGTTAAACTTAACCAATATGTAATCTGATTAAACCCAACCTAATCAAGTTAGATAATCATCTAATTACTCTACCAATCAGTAAAAGCAAGGGACATCTCAGATTCAAGCATCTAAACCAGCCACTATATTCATATAAATCTGACCAGAAATAATACAAACATAAAAACAGAGATAAGAGGCAAGAGCAGAAATGAAACAGAGATACAACGAGAAACTTATCTGATTTAAGCTCCAAGAACTCATGTTATAAAGTCTAGTTCTTTCATGGACTAATTACACAAGAGTGAGTTTTAGCCTTCCATGATGGCTGAAACCCACAAAACAAAAGAGAAATACAAAGGGGAACGAAATACAGAGAAATGGAAGAAGAAAGATCTCTTCAACAGCTGAAAATGGTGGTTTGAAGGTGCATATATGTTGCCAGAAGGGAGATGGACAAATTTCAGCTTCTGGTTTGACTCCATGTGCTATCCTTTTCATCTTTTCTGCTACTATACTTTTCTACTGCTTTGTGTTTGATGTTGCTGGTTGCTTTTGGTTGTTGCAGAAAGCCCATGCTAGAAAAGCAGAAGCTGCTTTTCTCTTTGCTAAAAAGTGTAGAATATGGGGGCCCAGTTACTTCGGTCAGCCCTAATTGCCACATCAGCGTCCAGTCAATGCCACATCATCATTTTGTCCATGTCAGCAAATTATTGTCCAATCATTTATCTAAAAAATACATAATTGAATTAATTGGGATAAAATTATGAAATTGAACCATATTAATCCTATAATTAATTTACATCCAATAAATCTAATATATGATATAATAGGAGAGTTAGCAACATTAAAAATAGCAATAAGACTAATATAGGGACTAAATTGTATATAAAATAGCCCGATGTCATCTTGCTATGAACTTGGCCAATTTATAGTTTGAATGTTGCTTTTGTCGATATCGGGAGAGTGGTGTAAGAGTAGAACACTGAATGGTTAAGGTGAGTACTTGAACTTTAGTAGTTTTGGCTTGTTAATTAATAGGGATAGTAGTTAACCTCGCTTAATTAAATTAGGTTGATGTTTATTCGACTTAAACTCGCATAAGGGATTATGTTAGAGTTGAGTAGCTTAATTTAGGTTCGAGAGAATCACTTTAAGCCTAAAGATAACCTAAGATTAACATGTATATTTAATTAGAATCATAGGTGCAAGAAAGAGATTGGTAATTTCTAGGACGGAAGAGGGAAATCAGTAACTCTAGGCTTTTTCTTATATTAATCAAATTGTTTGTTGGTCAGTGTTATTTGCATTCTAATTTACTGATTTTAATTGTTTTTCAGTTCTTTCCTTAGAGCTGCCTTTAATCCAATTTAGGTTGTCTGACTAACATAATTAAATTTCTCAAGTAGTTAGCAAGTTAGTCCTCATGGGATCGACATTCTTACTCATTTACACTATATTACTTGTGCGACTGGTGTACTTGCCAAATCACTTAACAAGTTTTTGACGTCGTTGCCGGGGACTAACGATTTTAGCTAATATTCTAAGGAATTTAAAAGTGCTAGATTAGGCATTTTTTTTTGTTTTGCTTATTTTTTTTATTTTTTTTATTTTTTTAAGTACTCATTTTTCCTTTTAGAGTTATTTTTCTGATTTCATTTTGTCAATTCTGACTGGAGTTTTTTTTACTGTGTATGTGAGGTACCAATCAAACTTCTGATCTTCTCTTCGAGCCTAAGATCAAAAGATTTACAAGGAGAACTAGAAAGGAAACGAGAGCTAGGAGAACTCAAGTGAGCCAAGCTACGCAAGAGGAAATGGCTGAGATAACCAGAATTATTGAGGTGTTGGAGTTAATGTTGGTAATAGGGTTGGCAATAAGCCTCAAGAAGAACATAGAGCAATCTGGGACTATGCTTCACGGCATAATGCTGGAAATAGTTCGAGCATAGTGAAGTCTGCTATCGGTGCCAATAACTTCAAGATGAAGGCTATAATACTAAACCTTATCCAACAGAGTCAGTTTGGGGGATGCCCCATGGAGGATCCAGATAACCATATCACAAATTTTCTTGATATTTGTGATATGGTTAAGCTTAATGGAGTTACTGATGATGCCATTCACCTTCAACTATTCCTTTTCTCCTTAAAGGACGGTGCAAAAAGTTGGTTGATGACTTGATCGCCAGGAAGCATTACTACTTGGGTTGAGCTTCAAAAGAAATTTCTGGACAAATTCTTCCCTCCCTCAAGGTCAGTAAAGTTGTGGAATGAAATTACAGCTTTTTATCAACAAGACGGTGAAAGTTTATATGCTTATTGGGAGAGATTTAAGGAAATACTGAGAAAATGCCCCAACTATGGTATTTAGGAGTGGCAACAGATTTCAATCTTCTATAGTAGATTGACATATGAAATTAGGGATAGACTAGACATTGTAGCTGGCAGTGCATTGATGGCTAGATCCATTGAACAAGCTTGGAAAATAACTAAAACTATGGGAACTAGTCAAAATGCTTCCATCCGAGCAAGAAGCAGTGCAAAGAAAGGGATACTGGAGTTGGATACCCTCAATGCTCTTTTGGCTCAGAATGAAGCATTGACTAAGAAGGTTGATATATTGTGCTCGAGGCAACAAGAACTTGCAAGAGTGAATGCTGTAATCACTTTGGGACCTAAATGTGATTTTTGTGGTGGGGTTCATGTTAATGGTTGTTGGGAGGAATTACTTCACTGGAGCAGTTAAATTATATGGGTAATCAACAAGGGAATCAAAAATAACCTATATCCTAATAACTACCATGCTCAAGAAATCATCCAAACTTCTCCTGAAGCAGTAATCACTACCTAAACTCCACTTCTACATCTTCATCTTCTGGTAGACCTACTCAACCTCTTGGATTCAGTAACCAAAATAACTATCCTTCTTAAAATAGATCTTTACCACCTCAAGTGGAGAAGAAATGTTCAATGGAGGAGATGTTTATAAAGTTCATGGAGAGAAATGAGTCAATGTTTCAGACTCAGAATGTGGCCATCAAGAATTTAGAAACTTAGATGGGACAGATGACACTTACTTTGAACAACAGGTTGAAAGGTAATCTCCCTAGTGATACTGAGAACAACCCAAGAAAGGAGGGGAGAGAGCAATGTAATGCCATTACTTTAAGGAGTGGCAAGGAGCTTCTTGAGGTTGTCAAATAGCATGATCAAACGCAAGGAGTGGTAACTGAAGAAGAAAATGAAAAAGTGTTGAGCCTCAGGAGAAAGCAACTGAGAAAGTTGATGCTTCAGAGGCCAAAGGTAAAATGGGAAATGCAATAAAAGATGTGAGGGCTGAGAATTTTGTCCCACGAATGCCCTATCCTCTGAGACATAAAAAGTTTAATTTGGACTGGTAATATAAAAAATTCTTATAGATCTTGAAACAGCTTCATATTAATATCCCATTCGTGGAGGCATTGGAATAAATGCCCAGTTATGCAAAGTTCATGAAGGATATTCTATCAAGAAAAAGGTGCTTGGGTGAGTTTGAAACTGTTGCTATGACTCAAGAATGCAGCACCATTCTCCAAAAGAAGTTACCTAGAAAAATAAAAGATCTGGGTAGTTTTGTGATCCCATGCAACATTGGGAGAAATTTTACTGGTAAAGCACTGTGTGATTTGGGGGCAAGTGTGAATCTGATGCCATCGTCTATCTTTAAAAAACTGAGTTTGGGAAATGTTCAGCCTACTACAGTGACTCTTCAACTAGCTGACTATTCGTTGTGCTATCCAAACAGAATCATTGAGGATGTACTCGTCAAAGTTGACAAGTTAATTTTTCTATGGATTTTATTATCATGGATTACGAGGAAGACAAGGACGTCCCAATCATATTGGGAAGACCTTCTCTAGCTACCGGAAGAACTAGATCGATGTTCATAAAGGGGAGTTAACTAGGAGAGTCAATGATTAAGAAGTCACTTTTAACATGAACAAGGAAACAAAAGCTCCTAATGACCCAGAGGAATGCTACTTCTTGAAGATGATTAATAAGGATTTTCATGGGTATTTTCATAATGAGATGCATAAAGATTGTTTGGAGGATTCTGAAGATATGGGAAAAAAGAACAAGAGGAGTTTTTGAAATTTCAAAGGTTTATGCTAAGTTTCATGATGATCTCATTAAATTCAAACCTCCTGACATTGCAAACATGGTTGCTACTCAGTTGAAAACATTTAAGAAGCAGCGAACATTGGAAGATCCACCTTGAATATAGGTGCCTTTGTAAAGTCTGGCTGAAAACTATAAACTTAGCACTCTTGGGAGGCAACCAAAGTTTCTTGCTTTCTTAGTTTTTCATTTTGTTCTTAGTTATAGATGTTGCTGGTATTGATAGGGTTACTATTTGTTTCTATTTTATCTGTGGTATTTCTTTTTCTTGTTGTTGTGTTGTTGGTATGCTTCTTTTCCTCTATTGTGCTAATAAGGGACAGTGAGGACACTGTCAAATTTAAGTTTGGGGGAGAGGCATTTTGTATCTTGTGTTTGTTGTGCTTGTTTTTGTTTGTTAGTATGTTTGGTGTGTAAAGCGGTTTTCAGATATGTCAGATTTTCAAAAATTTTAAAATTTTTGTTAAAGAACTTTGTAAGGGAATGATTTGCATATGCTTGTGGAAATTTATAAAAATTTGGTAAAATTAAGATTTGGAATTGTTTTAATAAAGAATTAACCTTACTTTTGAGAATAATAGGAGATTTACTCAAAATTCATTTTAAGCCAATTGAAGTTTTGAATCTCTTAGAACAATTACTTTAGCATGAGTTAAGCTTTCCTAAAATCAAAAGTAAGCTCAATAAGGGGTGTTAATTTCAGATTCCATAATTAAAAAAAAAAGAGGTTGTACAAATAAGAATAATTAGCTGGCTTGAAGGTAACGTTTATGTTGAGGCGGTGTTGTGTGGATTAGGCGCACGAACACTTTTTCATCCAATAAACTTTATTTTTAGTTAGTTTGAGAGAATGAAGGGGTAGGGAATTGTTGTGTGGATTAGGCACATAGGCATTTTTCTCACACTATAGTTTTCACTTTGGGTGTGAAAGGGAAGGAAGAGCTGTGTGGATTAGGCGCATGGACTCTGCTTCTTACTGGTTATATCTCTTTTTTGGTTTGCTGATTGGATTAATTGGAATCTGGAATGAAAACCCTTGAGAGTGTAAAAATATAAAAAGGAAAGATTAATTCAGGTAATGATATTTTGCTTTAAGAAGTTTCTGATGTGTTCAACAAGTTTATTGTGAGTTCTATTTAAATCTCCAGGTTATTGTTACAAGTATGGCTATTCTCTAGTAAAAGCATTTTCTAGATCTAATTTTAATAGATGATTCTATTTGTCTCTGCATATTCCCCTCTTTTCCTTTGCTTAGATTAAGTACTTTTACAGCCTGATTGTAAATTTGCATATCTGAGTTCTGCTTTACGCCTTGTTCTGTATGAGGGTCGATTTGCTTGTGGGCAAACAAAGGGTCAATTTTGGGGGGTTTTGAGTTCTCAATTTGGTACCATTTGGTATTAAATATCCTCTCTTTTGATCTCTATCTTGTTGGCTTGTGATTCTTCACTCATGTTTTGAGTATTTTTAGAGTAGTTTAAGTTTCTTTTGAGCTTTTAATAAATTGAGTGACTTCATGACTCTTTTCTTTTAATATTTGGTGTTGCGTTGTTTTTGTTGTAGGTTGCGTTGGTGTGAATCTTGTGCAAGAAGATGGACTCTGTCAGAGGAAGAATTGGCTTGCTATCTCCCACAGCTATAGCGGTGGATGCTGAAAAAAAATGTTTTGAAGTCCTTCTCTTTGCCAGCCACTGCTATAGCAGTGGATCTTCACTACTATAGCGGTGACACCTAGAAAAAACGTGTTTTTAAGCCATCTTCTCTACCTTCCACCACTATAGCAGTGGGTCTTCACCGTTATAGCAATGGGTCGTATTCTGCAGTGATTTAAATAGCATCAGAACAGAAGTTTTAGGGCATTCTAAGTTCTGGGGGAAGAGGAGGAATCCCGTTCCGAGCTTTTTAGGCCTGATTTCTACCAACCTAACCTTGGATTCATGGAGTTTGCTTAATCTTTTACTATTTTCTATAGTTTTAGGGCTATGAGTAGCTGATTTTCACATTCTAGAGTTGCTATGAACCTAAATTCAAATTAGGGATTATTACTCTCCTTGTATTTGTGATTTCTTTTAATCAATTTATGTCTTTTCATTCATTTACATTGATCTTGCTATGAACTTGGCCAATTTATAGTTTGAATGCTGCTTTTGCCAATATTGAGAAAGGAGTGTAAGAGTAGAATACTAAACGGTCAGGGTGAGTGCTTGAACTTTAGTAGTTTTGGCTTGTTAATTAATAAGGATATTAGTTAACCTCGCTTAATCAATTTAAATTGATGTTTATTCAGCTTAAACTCACATAAGGGATTATGTTAGAGTTGAGTAGCTTAATTTAGGTTCGGGAGAATCACTTTAATTCAAAAGATAACCTAAGATTAACATGTATAATTAATTAGAATCACAGGTACAAGAGAGAGATTGGTAATTTCTAGGACAGAAGAGGGGATTAGTAACTCTAGGCTTTTTCTTATATTAAACGAACCATTTGTTGGTCAGTTTATTTGCATTCTAATTTACTGATTTTAATTCTTTTCCAGTTCTTTGCTTAGAGGTACCTTTAATCCAATTTGGGTTGTTTGATTAACACAATTAAATTTCTAGAGTACTTAGCGACTTAGTCCTCGTGGGATCGACATACTTACTCATTTACACTATATTACTTGTGCGACTGGTGTACTTGCCAAATCGCTTAAGTCCCATCGCTGTAGCGATGGACATCAGAGTTGATGCAGTAGCTAGCCGCTATAGCAGTGGTTCTGGTCGCTACAATGACAACAAATAGAGAGAACATCCTAATTTAGGGTTTTTAGGCACTGGAGTAAGGAGACTAGTGTTGTAGTGGCTAGACAACTTCAAAAACATTGTTTTTCATGGTTTTTCTTATATTTTCAATTCTAATTGTTTAGGATGCTTGCATGAAAAATTGCCGAGACTTGAGGTAGATTGAATAGTTCGAACATGAGTTAAGTAGCTAACTCTACTTAAAATTGTGGTGAAACTAAGGTTGTAATGCATTGGGCGCATGATGCACAAGGCTAAGTAACACTCAAAAGGTAATGTGAAAAATCTAATCTTTGTGATGCTGAGAACACCCTAGTTGTAATAACCCAAGTATTACGACATTATAAGCAAGCGTAAGTTTGGGCAGGTGGAAAAAATTCTCGTGTAGACGGGAGCGCGTGAGTAACAGCTAGATACCCACTTTTGTTCACGAATAGAGGTCACAAAAATTCGGATGACTGAATTTCCTAAATGGGGCAATAATGTGATACTTGTAGTTAGAAATTCCTATGTCTATTAAATTTTTTTCCATTTGCCTATGGATTTTCGTTTGGGTGTGCATGTGAAAAACATGATTTACACATTTAGTTGCATAAATTGTGTGCTATGATGTGATGCTTACCCTATGAATGAAATGTTATTCAGGATAGAGAGACTAAATAAAAAGAATAAAAATGAGGGACTAAAATGAAAAATAAAACTTATTTAAGGTATGGACAAAAGTACACCAAATAGGACCAATAGATAGAGATTAATTTAATAAAAAAATAATGTGAGACTTTAAAGATTAATTAAATGTTTAAAATACAAAGAAATCAAATGTGGGGAAAAATAAAGAAAAGATTTCTCTTAAACAAATGTAACTTAAGGAAAGTTAAATAATAAAATAATAAATAAAGAAACCAAAACGATAGCCTAGTAAGGCTAGGCGAGAATCACTCAATGATATTAATTATGTAGGTAGGAAACAAGTGTTAATATAGGATGAATAAAATCTAAAGAATTCAAAATAAAGCAAATAGAATAATAGCACAAAAATAATAATAAACAAAGATAGGATGCAATTCAAATATAAAAATATTAATGAAGCAAGTAAAATAAGATTGGCCTTGGCTTAGGACACTTAGGCATGTAAGTGGGAAAAATTAATTTAAGAAAAAACAAATTAAATTAATTAAAATATGGTTAGATTTTAGAAAATATAAATAAGATAAAGATAAGGTGAGTTAGTTTAAACATAAGATTTTAATCTAAATTTTAATAAGATAACAAGGACAAAATCAAGTTAAAAGATATAGGGAGATTTGGTTTCAAAATAAAATGATCCCGACTGAAATTAGTTAGAATAAGAAAATCAAATCTAGGAGATATGATTAGATTAGGAACTCCAACCAATTTAAGTAAAATAAAAGCCAAGCAATTCTAGGCGTGTGAATTCCCTAATGAAAAAGGTAGGATTACAAATAATATTAAGTTAATATAAATTAAAAGGACAAATTCAAATTTAAAACCAATGGGATTTAAGATTCAAACTAATTTAAAATTTACTAAATATAATTGGATTAATAAAATAAATCCAAACCACAATCCATTCCTTGAAAGTAGGCGTGTGGTGCACTAAAATAAAGATAAAAGGAATGATATAGTAAAATAATGTTGGATAAGAAGCTATAATTATATAACATAGGTGTTAAGATTGTAGTAGGAAAATGATAGAGTATTAATAAATGAACTAAAAGATAGATAATGCATCCTAACAATATTAGTAATATTTTGATAGCATAAGAAATACTAAACTAAGATAAATATATATACAAGCTAGACGTCTATCCCATAATCAAAATTATCTCATACCACAAATAAATAAAACATAGTTCAATTCCCATGAGAATTTACGGGATTTAAGTAATTAAAGTACGGAATCTTAATTAAACATATATATGGATATGGACTGGGCATATATGACAATAAAAAAAATAAAATAAAATATGCAAAATAAAACTAAGGCAACAAGGGTTAGGCGTGTAGGATGCTTAATTAAACCTTAAAATATACATTAAAGCAAAATAAGGATAATCCAAGGAAAAAAAAAACTGAAACCGAAAACAATTCAAAAAAATAGCATAAACATTCTTATGATATAAAGAGAACTAGGCGTGTCGAATAGATAAACACGTAGTTTAAATTATATTTTATTTAAGCAGATAATTAAAAGAAGCCTATTGCTAAGGAAATCCCACCACACAACCCTATAACAAAAACACTAGGCATGTGCTTCTTGATTCCAAACCCACACACAAAAGAAGAAAGAAGTACCCTCACGGCCACTTGGAGGGAAAAAGTGCAATTCAACCCAAATTTGTGCTCGTGCCAGCTTAGATTTAGTTACTATATGGTATAAGTCGAGGTGAGTGGATTAACCTCTTTTTAATATTATCTTAGTGTTAAAGTAATCAAACAAAAAGATAAGCAAATTCATGATGGAAAGAAGGAATTCAATTAGAAATTCGGAAAAGTAAATTGATAGGGCATGGATTAGAGGGTTGATGAAAATTGCTATCGGAAAAACATTAAGGGAAAAGATGATCATGTGATATGTGATGTACATTTTCTATGCTGAGATAATAATGTTTATCTTGTCGGATTTTGATTGATGTGAATATTGATTTTATTGTGGATGATTGGAAATCATAATTGTGTTTGAGCGGGATAGTATCTCCTCTCATGTCAAGGTAAGAAACCTAGGTGATAGTGTGGTCTTAACATCTGAAGGTGGAGACAACGATTCTCGGTAGGAAGATAAGCTCGAGTTCGGGATTAGGACTTGTGAGGTACCCTAACCGTAGAGGATGATGTTATACGTCATGGCAGGTTTTGATGAGATTGGTAAGCCAGCCTAAGTAGGCTCTCGAATATTTTTCCATTGACGAGTACTAATTCTATTGGTCTGGATTGCTTGACTTGAATTGCATTCTCTCTGGTATATTTTCTTTCCTTGTGATTTCATGATGAATGCCTTCAAATTGCTTTATTATTCTTTGACATATTTGGACTTTATTAGGGCGATGATTGACTTGCTCACTAAGATTATTATCTCACACTTGTTGATTTCCCCTGTTTAGATTAGGTAGTGGACGAGGGCTTTCTGCTAGATGAATAGTTGTCATGGATCTTTCCCATTTTGGGTGAGTCCCATGTCTCGATGTCATTTATTTTAAATTTAGGAAGTTATGTGGTCAACTAGGACATTTATGGGACTTTAGGTGATTAAATAATTTATTTTGACATTATATTTAATTAAGTAAACTATTAGGATTTATTTCGGAGACCTTTATGCAATTGACATTATTAAAATTGCAACAATATTTAAATGATTTATGGATTCGATGCTTGTTTGTGTGAATTTATGATTTAAAAAAATTCTTATTATTCAATGGTTAAATATTAAACTGTGAGCGATTGTGAGGAATCCAGATAAGTCCTCCTTTCCTTCTTCGTGTGCTTATAAAATGCATGGTTTTGCTTGTGTGAGAATCTAAGTATGTCCCTTTATAAATCTCCCGGGTATGTGTTTGTTTGGTTGACTCTTAAATCTTGAAATATTTATTTTTTTAAATAAATGGTGGTAATTAGAAATTAAATATAAGGGAAGAATAAAAGAACATTTAATAAATATAAGACTAAATAGAAGGGAGAGGAAATTGTGAGGTTTAAACTAAAAATATTAAAAATTTACTAAAGTTGGTAATAGGAAAAGACTAAAGGATAATTCATTAATTAAATAAAGATAATTAGGAATTATCAACACTAGTATAATCTAATTAAGATTTGATTTAAAGATAAAGACTTCTAATAAATAATTCTGAAAAATATATTTTAAAAATATAAAATAACTCCTAGATTCTTATTTAGATTTAGTTAGGATTTGAGTATTATATATATATATATAATTTTTTTTTTGGAAATTCAAAGGGAATAAGGAAATAAAGCTACATATTCTAGTAAGATAATTAATAAATAATTCTAGATAAACAAATATGAGAATATATCTTTTAAAATCAAAATTAAATCTTAGATTTTGTTTACACAAATCTATGATTGGATATTTAACTGAATTTTCAAAATTTACGAAAGATATTAGTACAACAACAACAACAACAACAAAGCCTTATCCCACTAAGTGGGGTCGGCTACATGGATCGCACGACGCTATTGAGCTCTATCAATGACCAACTCTTTAGATATCTCATTTACTAAAAGGTCCACGAAAGATATTAGTAGAAAGTACAAATTAAAGTAGATAAAGTGTATAAAGAGATATTATACAGACGAAGTATAAATTTTATATCAATCGCTATAATATTTTTTTCACAAATATTATAATGTCTGATAATATAATTACCTACGAACATAAATATAACACTGTGGATGACTTGAAGTAAGGCAATGGACAAGATAATATTATAATATTATTATTTCGATTATTCGGTTATTAATATTATTATAATATTAATATTTCAAATCAAAAATAATATTCTAATACTATTAGTCCATCATCTCAATTATAATATTATTATTTCACCTTTTTTTGTCCATCTTCATCCTCTTGTTAATGTTTTCCTGTTGCTTGGTTTTTGGTTTGTCTTTTTCTTGAGAATTTTTAGATATTTACGAACACCATGTTATCTAATAACTAAAGAATAAGAGATGTATGCTAAAGATATACATAAATAATATAAAGGGACTAAAATTAGAGACATTGATTAGGCTTACAGTGGCACGGGATTCGTGTCACTATGCTAGTCATGTGCTCGGAATTGGATCGTGATACTAGTGTAATGTACGTGAATAGGGTAAGTAAACCGAAACGTTATGTGTTGCGTGATGTAAATTCACATGGCGGATACACACCAAGAGTATATTTTGCTCATGAATTGTTGGGAGAAAAATATTAAAAACCATTCCTTAAGGGTTTAGGAAGAATTTTTGATAAGGACTAAAAAATTCCCTCCAACTGATGAACCATTGGGGAAAGTGATAATGAACATTATTTTTGGAATAGATCAACCAAAAATGGCTAAAAGTTTTGTTTTGATATCGAAAGGTATTATACCAGCCATGAATGTAATCCCAATAATTATACCCAAATGGATCAAAATTCTTAGAAAATTTTTTCGTTTTATTAAGGTCTTTCCCCTATTGAGATGAAGTATGAACCTTCAAAATTTCAAGAGTTGAATGAGTAAATTTTGTGTTATCTTTAGTATCTCAATAATGCTTCATGGAAATAGAATCCAAGTCCACTAAGATAAATTCATAAAACTTGTGTTTTGTTGAAAGAATTGGGCTTAACATGAAAGCCTTTTGGAAAAATCTTTTCTGGGATTTTGTTTGGATTGTTTTCCCAGAAATCTTTCTCCATTTGAATAATGGTTAAATGGGTATTGGGTTTTTTTATGCAAGAAGCTTCAGGAGGTTCTATAGAAATTGGTTGAGGACTTAGAACCAAAAATTGCTGTGAATTGTTCTTTCAAATTTGGCCTTTGAGATTTTGGATCATTTGGGCAAGAGCATTGTCGTACTCTTCATCTTCTTCTTCAATAATATCTATCCAAGATTTGTTTTGGAAGGGATTTTAAAGTTTGGTTGGAATTTTGAATGGGCCATTGTTTCAAGAGGAAAGCCATAAGAAGCCTTTGACTTTTTTTGAAGGGAAGAAGTCCCAATTTGATTGGGTTTTTGAGTGGAAGACTCAGAATGAATGGTCAAAGACTTATTTTGATGGATCGAAGATCTTTAGGCCAATTTGCCCTCAACATTTGGTTGGGCTATGCCCTTTCCTTATCTTGAAGTTTTAGTGGCATTATCGACCATGAAGAAATTCCCTCATTAGGAGGTCTCGAAGAGAATTCATAGATCCTTTTAAAAATTCAATTTCAAAATAAAAAAAACTTAAGATAGCTTGTCATCTAGCAAAAATTTGTTTTGAAGCAAATTTTTTTTACATCTTTTTGCTTTGATTTGCAATTGATGCAAACTAAAAGTCACTTTGAAATTTGGTAATGCATAAAACAATTACCAATATTTCTCTTTTAATGGTGGAATAGTTCTGTTGAGCACTATTCCAATGTTTAGATGTAAACGCCATGCTTTGTTCTTGTTATCAATCTTTTGTAGAAGAATGCCTCCGTAACCAAGATCAAAAGCACCAATTTGAACAATTTTGAATGCTTGAGGATTCGGAAGGTACAGGCAATGAAGATGGTTGACATGGCTTTTTATTTGTCTTACTGTATTGGTATGGTTATTAGTCCAAGTTGGAGGACTCTTTTTGAGACGATCATGGAGAGACTTGATTAGGTTGTTTAAATTAGGAATAAATTCTCCTACATAATTAAGATAAC
This sequence comes from Biancaea sappan, assembly GCA_037074585.1. Lineage (NCBI taxonomy): Eukaryota > Viridiplantae > Streptophyta > Magnoliopsida > Fabales > Fabaceae > Biancaea > Biancaea sappan. The sequence continues at coordinate 39,749,369 of CM073494.1, forward strand.
CTAAGAATCTTTGAAGCTGAGTTTTATCAAGAATTTGATTAGGAAATTTGTTAGCAAATTTGATTGCCTTATAAATGGGCATGATTGTTCCTTGGTGAATATCATGACCAAGAAACCTAATTTTTATTTGAAAAAACTCATTGATTTGGAAATGGCAAAACCATTTTGTTTGATAGTACCAATAAAAATATTTATATGTTTGAAATGTTAATCAATAGATTGGGAAAAGATGAGAACATCATCTATGTAAACAACTATGAATTTGGTATAAGGATTAAAAATTTTATTCATGATCCTTTGAAATTAGGAAAGAGCATTTTTGAGGCTGAAAGGCATAATATTTCATTCGTATTGACCAAATAGGACAATAAATGCCGTTTTGTGTTGGTCTTAAGGTTGACCTAAATTTGCCAAAATCTTGACTTCATATCAAATTTTGAAAATATTTTTGCAGAGTACACATGATTTAAAAGATCTTTTTTGTTTGGAATAGGGTACCTAATCCATTGAAGAGCTTGGTTGAGAGGCATATAATTAATTATGAGTCTAGAAGTGTCTCTTTCTAATTCAGCATTTTTATTAACATAAAAGGTTGAACAAAACCAGGGACTCTGGCGTTTTCTGTTAAGATTTTTGGAAAGAAGATCATTAATTTCCTATTGGCAATGATCTAAAAGATCATGGTTCATTTGGATAAATTTGGCCTTGGTTGGGATTTTTTTTGTCAAAATCCTTTTCATAAGGTAATTCAACATGTTTCTTTCTTTCCCAAAAAGCATTGGAGAGATCAGAACATATTGTCTTCTAAATGTTTTCTTGAAGATTTTGAACCTTGTTCTTTAAGTAAAGCTGGACTAGTTTGATTCTATGGTTTTGAAGGATATTTCTTCTTGCAAGAAATTGATTTGGTTTTCTTTATGATGGATGACATTTATGTTTTTAGTAATAGTCTTTTTTATAAATTTGAAGGTAATTATTTTTCCTAAGTTTAGGTTTCAATTCCTTCTTTAGTTACAGAGAAAGGCATTACTTGATTGATGAAGGAAGTTCCTAAAATCACTTCATTTGAAAGAGATTTGACAAGGAGAAAATGAGTGGATACCTTTAATCCCTTATTTTCAACGACAACTTTTGAAAGTTTGTAATTAATTTGAAGTTTGAACCATTAGCAAAGCTAAGACTCTTTGCTGTTTTTTTTTTCAAAATACTTTGTGGAGATTAACCCTTCTTGTCAATTTGCACCTAAGTCAAATAGGGTAATAGCATTAGGAATGAAGTCATCATTAATTATGATTCTTACAAATTCATTCCATTTTTGGAAAAAAACTCTTGAGATAAAATTAAGAAAAGTTTCTGAAATTTCTTCAGTGTTTTCATTAATTTGGGGTTCAGTGTTGAGAGGTTTTTTAGTCTAAATTTGGCCAATAAGCAGAGAATGCAAATCTTGCTATTTTTTAAGTTCTTTGATTTCTATTTTTGGATAGCTTATTAGGCCTTGGCATGTAAAGTTTCTTTAAACTTGGCTAAGTATTTTCTTTTGTTTTCATCGTCAGGAAGATCATAATTATGTTAATTAAAAGATCTTCTCTTGTTAGAGTATTAATTTCTAAGGTTTCTTTTTCATCTTCAGTAAAATAATGAGATATGATCCATTTGGATTCGATTAATCTCTTCAGATGATGAATCAGATTCTTCACTATAAGTAGTATTTAAAAGATTATTAATTTATTGTAGGGTAGTTTCATCAAGGTTTAGATTTCTAACCTTTTTATTTAACCTACAATATTTTGTTTTATGGCTAGGTTTTCTGCAAGTGAAACAGGTTAACTGTTTTCTAGGAAAATCAATGGCTGGTTTGGATTTAAACTCTCTTCTTAGGTTTCTAGGGTGTTTAGACCTAGATTTCTTGTAATATCTTTTAGTTTGATGCTCATCAATTTTGTGTCTAGGTTTGGATTTGGACTTATAGGCAGGAAAGCCAAACTATTCACAAAAAGGTCCTAAATCTTTTTTATTTAGGTTTTTTTCTTTATTAAGTTAATGTTGGATTTTACCATCTTGACAAATCTTTAAGGTTGTTTTCTGAACATATGCTACAAGTTGACCATAGCTTAAGTTTTGATAAGGGATTTCTTTGGAGTTGGTATGACTCCTAATTTTTTTCCTAACTTAGTCTTCTAAGGACTTAGGAAGCCCAACTAGGAATTTTTCTTTCCAGAAATATTGTTGGTAATTGTATCTAGTGTAAACTTTAGTCAGGAAGGTATCCCTATACCACCTAAATTCTGATAAAGTTTAAACTTAATGTTTGACAAGAGTTCAATAGATTTATCTTTCCATAAAGAGGGATCTTTGATGAAGTGTTAAATAATTGAAAAGATTAATGTGTTAATAGCATCTGGGATAGGTTGACCATTACTAGTAATGGTAATCCCATCTGCTTTAGTTTTAACAGATTTTTCAATTTGGATTTTTTCTTGATCAGTGAGATAATTATCCTACCATCCCTTTATTTGTCTTGTAAAACCTGATATCAAAATGTGGATAACAACTTCTTCAAAACAGTCAAGGGTAGTTTGGAAGATTGTGCTAACCATGGTCATTTGTTGAAGAATGTTTAAAGTGTTTGTCTTAGATTCACCGACTATGTTCCAAACATAGATGTTGTTAGCATTGAAGCTGTTTAAGATTATGCTTTTCTCTTCTATAGCTAGGTTAGGAGCAGTAGTTTTGTAGGAGTTTTCCAGTTTGTTTTTATCATGTTGAAACTATGTTTTGGACTAGTAGCCTCTTCACTGCTACTATTAACAGTTGCTTTTTCCAAGTTATTTATGGTCAATTTTTAGGTTGAAGAGGAAGAATCTTTAGGAGGTTTTAATTGTTTGAGTTTTCTTTCAGTTTCTTGATTAAATTAGATTTTAAATATGTTTTAACAATTTTTGCTAAAATTGCAAGCCTAAATAAAGGTTTTTGTTTGACAATTTTGTTGGTGGGCTTAAGAGGATTTGGACTATATGTTCTCCTACGTTATGAAGATAAGAGTTTGTATAATTGTTTTGTTCAATGATACTTTGTATGTCTTTTGAATTAACATTATCTTCAGTATTCTGAAATTTGTATGAGGAGGCAACTAAAGGTTGTTGTTTGTTATCAACAAGGTTGGGTTTTTGGAAGGACTTTGAAGGAGGTAATTTAGAATTAATCAATTCCTTTTTAGTTGTATGCCAAGTAACATTAACATTTATAGGTTAGTAAATGGATATTCAATCTTTTGGTCTAAAGCATAAGCTTCAAACTAGTCAAAGAAAAGAATAGTCATTTGAACTTTTTCAAGAAATTTGTAATATTTTTCTTGGATTTGTTTGCAAGTTTGATTTTAATATTTCTCTAAAAACCATTTCCTTTTAGGGGTATGTTTTTTAGAGTAAAAGTCTTGTTGAAGAGTTTTTTTGTCAATATGAAATTCTTGTTTAATTGTGTTGATTTCATAGGGTTCGTTTATGGAGGAAAAGGTTAGAGATTGAATGGATCTTTGTTCTTCTTCATCCTCACATTCATAGGTAGGTCTAGATAAGTTAGAGGAGGTGTCTAGGCTTTGAACGTTGATGCTAGAAATGCTAGCTTGTGTTTGAGTCGTCTTTGATCCATAAATGGTTTGTGTCCTTATGGTAGGTAATGATGAACATGATTGTCTATGTGGTTCAGACATAGCAGTTTTGAAGTCTTTTGAAGACCTAATAGAATTTGATTTAATTATCCTAAAGGAATTTCTTCTATCAAGGGAATTCCTACAGTTTCATCTTGGGTTTGCCTTATTTGGCTAAAGTTTGGGGTTGGTTTCAGTAAAACAAGGGTTGCCTTTTCCAATTTCCATTCCTCTAATAAGGTTATATCTTCCTAGAGAATAGTCCTAAAGATGACTACATTAGTTTGTGCATTATCTATTAAGAAAAAGGTTGTTTGTCCAGTTTCCTTAGGTTTAAAACCTTAGAACTGGAAGAATTCATAAGTTTATATTGGATTCTATATAGTAATGCTACTGGGATAAATCTGGGTTTCATGTTAAATGCATTGAGTTTGATATTAAGTTGAGGGCATCCATAAGGTTTTGGTCTTATAGGCTGACAGTCTTATCAGGATAACAATTGAAATAAATTGGTCTGGCATGAAAACTAGCTTCTACTGTTCCTATAAGGGAATTTATGAATTTAATATGCCTAGTGTCCCTAAGGCATAGAATGTAATACCAACCAAATTCAAGGTCACGTGTTTGGTGGTACTATGGTATTTATTGTATTATTTAATTTTCGTAATTTAATTATTATGTTTTAATTTTTGATTATGAATTTGTGCATATTGGCTAGATTGATATATTTCATGCTGTGTGGTTTATTCTGTGAATTTGGAAAATTTGAATTATGGGTATTGTTGGTGAGAAAATTTGGGTTTAGGCCTTTGGGCCATTTGAGATTGGGACAATTGGGTATGGATACACATAGGTCATCCAAGACCCACCCACACTCTTGAAACCATCCTTTTCTGTCTCTTTCCCACCCATTCACACTGAACAAACCTTGGCAAGGGGGAGTTCTTCTTCCACTTCCCTTTTCCATTCAAGACTTACAACCTTCTTGAATCATTTCTTCTGGTGGGAGTCCCATTTTCGACTACCTTTCGGTTCACCACAACCCATAGAGCTAAGGTAAGCTCTCATCCTTTCTATCTCTTCCATTTTTGGCCATGGATGCCCTAGGTGTGGAAAATGGGATTTTTGGTTTTTTTTGGTAGAATCTTACTCCTTTTTTCTCTGTCATTTAATTTGCTTGTTGGAAATGGTTATATACAACCCTTTGGAAGGGCAAGGTTGGTTCCATGGAAGGAAATTTGTGAAAATACCTTTGATGGAAAACTTTGGGAATTTTTAAAGAAACCGTGGAACTAATTTGTTCCTTGTTGTATTATGAATATTTCCCACTTTGAAACACTCTTAAAAACCTATTTTGGAGGAAGAACAAAATAAGAAAGACAAGGGAGGAAAGAGATGGATTTTAGGGTGGTTTGGTTTGAATTTTCGAAGAGAACAGGGGCACTATACCCGAGGTACCCAGGCTCCAAGCTTGGGTGAGAGGGGTGTCCCTTTAGACTTTGGCATCCAAGGCACTAAGTCTGGCCGAGAGGAAGGACCTTGGCACCTCCTTGGGGCATCAAGCTAGCACCCTAGCCTAGGTGCTTAAAGCCATGTTTGGGAGAGCTTGAGGGCGCCTAAGCACCTACACTGGCACCCTGGGTTGAGCAGAAAGAAGGAAATTTCCATGTTGCTAAATAACTTTAGGGTTTATCTTTAGGTGATTTCAGGACATTATTCGGCTTTGTTTCTCGGTCTTCGTCCACGGTAAATTCTTTCGGCATCAAGGTGAGTAGGTAACCTTGCTAAATTAAGTTTTATAATTACAAGTACAATATAAATCCCCTACCTCACATATGGAAATAAATTAAATCTCTAGTTAACGGTGTTAATTAGATTGTGGAATTGTGAATATGATTTGGATTATTTTGTATTATTATGTTATGTGGTATTGTGTTTGCAATTGCATGAGATGAGGTCATTGAAGTGGGAATGTAGACCCATGGGGAAAAAACAAGTAGTAAATTCGTGGATGTGTGCATCCGTGTGGATGAATCTCAGGGTAATTAAGTCTAGGGGAATGTAGACCATTGGTAGGACCGATTGAGTTGAAATAATCCGATAAGGTAAGTCCTGTGGTTAGGACTCAATGTGGTATTCATGAAAATATAGACTTACAAGAGGAAAAACATGTTGTTGTTTGCATAATATACTCGGTGTGATTTCTATTTATGCTTGTACATGCTTGGGAAATTATTTGCAGTTATGATGGTGAGTTTCGGTATTTGTAGTAGTGCCCTTATATCTTTTTACGTGCACAATCATTTGTGCACTGAGTTTTGATGAACTCACACCCTCTGTGGTTATTATTTTTAGATATAATGGTTAAGAAGGAGAAGTATCCGCAGGAGGAGTAGCGACTCTTAGAAATATCATCCATTTTTGTTGGTGGGTTCTTAGAACTAATTTTGGGCTTTTATGCCTAGGGAACGCTCTATAGTCCTATAAACCTCCTAGGTTCAGTTGTACTTAGGAGATTCTGATTTCTCGCTTGTAATTCTATTTATGTCTTGACTTAATTATTCATCTCCAAATTGTGTTGATTAGGGAATTGACAAAATTCTATAAGTACTTATTCTTAAATGAATTGGAATTTCATTTATGTTGAGTACTGATTATTTGCATGAGATGCATATTGTGTGGATTATAAATTATATTCAAGAGATTTATGGGATGCCGAAGAGGTATACCCTAGGAGTTATAGGTATATCATATGCCTGATTTCTGGGTCGTGAGATAGAATGCAAGAGATGTTCAAACCATCTCTAACCAGAGGTTTAACAGCTACTTAAACACATCCTATGTGTACGAATTTGTACTTTTCTTTATAAATTTTTAAAGATTTTTCAAATAAAAGGTTGAATTCCTTTTTGTCAGTGTTGACAGGAATAACTTCTTCCACAGACCTGATTATATAATCAGAGATATGGAAGAACTTACCCTCAGGTTTGTAAAGTTCATTTTTTGAGATGGGTGAAATTTTTCAATCATCTATATTTTGATTAATGCTACTAAAATGAATTTCTTCATTAAAGATTTTTGTTGTGGAAGAGGATGAACCTTTATCCGAGATGGATGAAGAGCTGGGGATAGAAGAACGACAAGAGAAGGAAAAATATCTAAACATAACAATTGTAAAAATCTCCCTATCCTGATACCTTAACCATTAGGTTTCATAAGTATGTAAGGATTAAATAAAAATATAAAAATATTAAAGAATCTATCATTAATACCTTAATATGTTTCTCAGTCCTAGCAAACATCTTAAGAAGCACAAATAATTTATGAAGAGAATCAGATAATGTTGATAGAATTACAACTCTATCTATTGGGTTTTACTGCCTCAACTAGAAATTAATCCCGAAAGATTTCTTCATAAAATAGCACACTAAAAGCGTGCTATTAGATTAAGAACATATTATTGTTAAGATATTATTAACATATTTCATTAATATTTCTAGATTTAAACTCATTCACCTATATCCCTACTTCCCCTTCAGGCTCTGATACCAAAAAGGTCGGGAGAAGGTCCCCTTAAAGATCATAGAAGATGATATATATATATATATATATATATATATATATATATATTATAGTATATACTCAAACCGAGGGCGATGGAGGAGAGAACAGACACACAAATCTTCACCTTCATCATGCTTTGTCATCATCTCCTGAGTCCCTCTGTCCATCTCTGTGTGCCTTAGTCCATCTTTGCATACATCAGCATCTTGGAGATCAATTCAGTTCAGTCCGTGTTTGTCCTTCTTAATTCATCCATCTCTGCATCATCGGTTGATGTCCATCTCTCTTCTCAATCATGGTTACATACTTCCAGTTCTCGATTCTCCCATTCTCTCCTCTTAATAGTTGTGTATCTCGGTTCTCTTACCTCTCCTCTCAAAGAGTCAGAGTCTATCTTGCATGTCTCAGTTAACAACCAAAAAAAATTAATAACATAAAAAATACTATGCCTAGCCTAGCCTTTTTTTGCAAAACCCGAGACGGGTTGGTCGTTTTGATAGCTCTACAAAAGAACAATGTCTCTACAAAAGAACAATGTGTGATGATAAATAGGTTGAGTAAACAATTAAGTATGGCACTGTTGCAACTAGCAACTTAGGTGATAGGATAAGCAGTAGAGACTTAGAAATACACCGTTGAAAGTAACTGGCATGGATGACTGACCCCTTGGAATGGAAATGAAAATATGCTTGTGCAAGACAACATAGTTGATATGTTGTCCGTCATTAAGAAATCTGAAAGCGAATGATTATATATAAAACATGTGTACGGTGTTGATTAAACACAAGAGTTCAAACTAACGTCTTATAAATATATACTTACATAATGGGCAACGTGGAATTATGTTGCAAAAGACTGAGAAAATGAAACGAACATTAGCATGTCACATGTAAATATGAGTATGGAATGCTATAGGTTATGTGGTATGAATATTCTTATGGCATAATTTATAATTGTAAAGTGTTGTGTCATGTGAAGTCCCAAGGGGATGAGTCTTGTGGATGTGAAGTCTGAAGGGATAAAGTAGGTGAATGGGAAGTCCAAAAGAGATATAACATATTAATACTTCTGTAAAGTATGAGTTTACTTGATTATAATCTTGATTGTGATTATATATATATATATACACACACACTGTGTATGATATGTGAATACGCAGATAATTCATGAGTAATGGTGACGCCTTAAGTAGCGTTCCTCATGCGAAGGGATGGAAACCGTAAGGTTCATGGATATGGATGTAGGATGCTGATCACCCGAGTTAATGATTTGGATGCGAGCTGTAGGGCCATGGGAGCATCTATACATTTATACTTGTATATGTACATGTGTATGCAATGTGATGGGATCTTTGAATTTCCTAATGTACTTTACTGTAATTTATGTATGCATATGGATATCGATGCTTATTACTGGATGTGTTTCACATGTGCTTGTGTAGTGTTATCTGCTTACTGAGTTTTCCAAACTCATGCTTTCTGTGGTTAACATTTTTAGATCTTGCATAAGGAGATGAGGTGGATTGTTATAGGAGTAATGAACTCAGCGACCTTGTAGATGAAGGGTCGATACATTTGGTACTTTGTTGAGTATTGATCTAGAATATTCTGTAGTGGTATAGGCCACCGAGGTCTTGGGGTTGATTGTACATTGTTGTAAAATGTTATAAGTACTGTGTTGATAAGAAATCATTGTTCATGATGTTAAACAAATTTTTAAGTGAATGTATGAAGGGTTTTATCTTACGAAATGAAATGTTCATTATTCCTTTTACCCGTAAACATGATTTAAGATGTAATTGGATTTGATAAAGTTCAGGCGTACGGGTCTTGGGAAGGTCTATCTCTCGATTCCGTACCGGTCATGTGCTCGAGGTTTGGGGGCATGACATAACATGTGTAAGAAGAGATGATATATTAATTTTTTTCGTTAAATATTTGAATAATGTTAAGCTCATGGGCAGAATTGAAATTAATTTAAAATATATGAGTTGTAATTAACATAAAATAAAATTATAAGTTGTAATTAAAATATGGGTCAAATTTAGGGACATAAGCAAAAGCAACCGTGTTTCACTATTCAGAATGGTGATAAACGTTACTATTTTTTTTTCCCATCTGATTTAGTTTGAAAATTTTGAATATATTGAAAAATTTTTGATATAGTGGTTTGATTATAAATTGATCCAGATATATTATCTTGCACTGAGAACTTTGCATGTTTGGTTTTGCGTTAGGCAAGAGTAAACCACGTTTTGAAGATTGAAATGTGGTTTTGCCAAAAACATCAACTATTAGTTTTGCGATGGAAAACAATAATTGACATGGTTTGCTTCCAAACCTTAGTTTGAGTAAAAGTACCTTTTCTTAGCTTTTACATTCATATTTGAGTTGAGGAATTGATTTTCCAACTGCCCCCCTTCCATCTTTACACCTCACCTTGCATCTTCTCTCATTTTCTTTCATCTCTGCTAGCATTGGTCTTCTTTTGGGTTTCTCATCATCTATGTTGTCTAGAGTGGTTCTTGATGGATCTGTTTTAGTTTGGGTGTTTGATTCCCCAAACTTATTTGTTCCTTTTTATTTTGGTCCTTATTTAATTGCTTTTTGACCCAATATTTTGACCTCATTTTTTCAGGTTAGTCCTTAGAAATTTGGATTGACCAAAATTATGATTAAACTTCATTTTATATTTATTTTTTCATTTTATTCCTTGGAAAAATTGTATAAATGGATTCCTTCTCTTTGAATTATTTGTTGTTGCACATATTAATGGAGGAGACAAACTTTTAGTCTTTATTTTATTCATTTAAATAGACTATGAACTTTTATTTTAACCTTTGTTTGTATATTTAATGTGTAGGTTTATTAATCTTATTTTTCTAACAATTTAAGAGTAATTTTTAAATAATTCTTAATAAAAAATTGAAAGAAAAATAAAAAATAAAATAATAATAAATAGATTCATTTTATTACAAAATTCATATAGAAATAAGTAAAGATTATTATTAGAGCATAAATTTAAAAATAAGTAAAATTAAATAATAAGTGTAAATAAAATAGGGAAATATAAAATTTATATCTTTTTTAGAAATTACACATCCAAAGGTGTGGGTTTATTAATCTTATTTTTCTAACAATTCAAGAGTAATTTTTAAATAATTCTTAATAAAAAAATTGAAAGAAAAATAAAAAATAAAATAATAATAAATAGATTCATTTTATTACAAAATTCATATAGAAATACGTAAAAATTATTATTAGAGCATAAATTTAAAAATAAGTAAAATTAAATAATAAGTGTAAATAAAATAGGGCAATATAAAATTTATATCTTTTTTAGAAATTACACATCCAAAGGTGATTTTGTTAACCAACATTCAAATGAAATCTATTTTCCAAAATCACTTTTGATGAGTAATTAAAAAATAATTTTAACTAGTAATTAGTGAATAATTAGTAATTTTGACAAAAAAACAAAAAAAAGTACATTTTATTAAAATGTTGATATAATTCATTATGTTAGACTTAAATGGGTAACAATAAATAATATAGGTTGTACATCAAAAAATGAAATATAAAGTCTATCTCCTTTATGTTAATTATACATCTAAAATCATGTTTGCAAACCAACATTCAAACATAAATTATGTTCATGATCAACTCAAACTTAGGTTTATCTAACTGTTTTTAAATATAAATCACGTTCATCCAAATCTAAGTTTACTCTAATCATATATATGATACAAACCATAATTTATCCAAACCACGTTTGTCCTAATATTTTCCAGACACACAATTTGTCGTTTACAAACAAATGGATGTACTCTAAATACATGACATCCATAACTAGAAGTGGTGGCCTACGGTTTTTTCTTTTTCTTCTTTCTTTATGGCTATCGCCTCTAAATCATAGGCTTTTCCAATCGTGTATGGAAAGCATTAACAATAGGTGAAGACTTGTATACCAATTCTTATATCTTTATTATTAAATTTTTTATTAAAATTAGAATATATGTAAAAAGCTTCTTAAAAGATTAATCATATTGTTTATGGTGTTTTTTGTCTGACCAAATCTGATGATAAACTGGCTATGTGCCAATTTGTTTATAGGAGTCGTTGGTCGAAAGCCAAATTCGAAAACAAATATTTGATTCTATCAAGATTGATTGTGTTTTTAAAGTTATGCAATAATTTCGTTTAAATGAACAAACGTGTCGAGTGCTAATACTTTGACAAGTTTTGTATGAAAGATTGTGAGGCCTGAAAACAAGCTTTTTTGCAGAAGTGAAATGGAAACAGTGAAATTGCATAAACGTAAGTTGTGGAATATAAATTACATGGGAAAGGTAACTTCAAAAAGTAAATGGCGAAAAGTAAATGGTAGAATGAAAAATATAGAAATGTAAAGAGCAGAAAATTAAAGTACAGAATGTAAATGAAAGCGATTAAACAAAAGCGTTTAAATGAAAGCGATTAAATTGTTGGAAGATAAATGAAAGTGGCTAAAGGACTGGAAAGATAAAACTTTGAATTAAATTTGACTGAACTGTAAAGTAGAAAACATACTTTAACATTGATTCTTTGATCTGCTCATTTGAGAAGTTAGAATTTTTAGTCAAGAGTTGCCAATCCTTTTTATAAGGATTAAACAAATATTTATAGACAAATTATCGAAGTAACTGTCTATCTAATTATTTGTCATGTACATGACGGTTTACAAATGTATTGCATCAGCATAACTACCTAAACCCACATATATAGCAGTTTACAAGGTCCGACAAAACCACCCTAACTATCCTATGGTAGTTTTTTTAGCAATTTCAACCCGACAAATTCATTTGTCTTCGACGTTTGACAAACAAACTACAACCAAATAACACACCTTCATCTTTCGACATAGATGACTTACTCATTGACCATGTATGAACTTGTTTGTCGAATTACATGCTCTTAACAACTTTGACATAAGTCGTCACAAGTGTCTATCTACCCCTTCTGTCGACTTCATCTCTGTCGAATCGTTGATCTTTATCGAGTGTGCTAGATTATTGCTCTGTCATTTAGACAATCGGCAACAATTGGTTACAACACCGAGGACGATTATTTGTCGACTAAACAAACTTGTCTAACAAATATAAATATATTATTTTTAAAATAATCATCCAACACATATAATAATAAATTTATTAAAAAAATATAAAATCATTTTTTAAAGACCATATATTTATCATATCATGTTTTGATTAATGACAAAGATATAAGAAATTACACCTAACTTTTTTTCTTTAAATACAAGATTTGTTTAATTGATGGTCAAAATATATAAAAACATTTAAATTGATTTGTATATATATATATATAGATATATTTGTAAAACAAGAAAAAATTGGCAACGTATGTTAAAAATTTGGGTTACTCATTAGATTTGTTTCCTCCAAATATTATTCTTTTCAATGACAACATAAGAGCAGCAAAAATTTTAAAAGGAAAAAGTAAAAGAAAGGATAGCGTCTCCAAACTGATTCTTTTTTTAATATAAAAAAAAATCAATATACCAGTTGATTCTTGAAACATAAATTTTCATTATTTAGTTCATAAAATTTAATTAGTATTAGACAAGTTAGCCTATAAGTTATGGACTCAAAATAAATTAATCATTTTGCAGGGTTTAATTGTGTATTTACTTATTTTTAGTAACTAATTTAATAATGATGTTAATGCATATATAACATTCAAAAATTAATCTGTGTAAAACTAAACATTCAAACAATATTTTTGGACTTGGCCTGTAACGTCCCTTTTTATTCTAGTATTTCCTAGCCAATTTCTTTTAATTCTAAATCCATGGGTTGCTTTCTTATCAATTCCCTTTTTTTTTTTTTTTAAAAGTGGTGGTTTTCCTTATTCAAATATCGAGTGATAATTTTGCCTAGTTATAATTTCCGTTTTTCAATTAATAACCTTCGAGGAAAACATTATTGTCACCTAATTCAAATGTTGGATTTGTTTATTTAAAAGGCCCAATTCCTTATCAAAAAATCTTTCTTTTCTCAGATGAGTAAAAACATCAAGTTTCTAAATTATATAATTTGTCAGTCTTTTAAAACAAGAATTGGCATGTAGCAGAATTTTGGAAGACACTGGACAGAAGTGAAGCAGTTGGCAACTTGGAGGCGACCAGCCAGCAGTTTCCTTTATGTTTTCATTCTAAAAGTGTTTTAAAAGAGAGCTGGTCGATTGGTTGCATAGAGTCGGTTGACTGGTTGCATGGTCGACTAGTTGACTCTTGTAAACTTGTTTTCTTTGGAAAATACCTCTGCTACCAGCTTCCATTTGAGTTTGTTACTTTTAGACTTTAATTAAAAACTTGTTTATCTAAAATTTTCTAAGATTTTTAAGATATAAAAATCAAGACTTCTTGTGAAAGTGAAGTGGTTGGAAACACTGACTCTTGGCTCATGCCTTCATACTGCTAAATAGTTTAGCTATATAAAACCATCATAGCTTGATTACGTAGTTTATCAAAAGAGATATAGTTTGAACTACTAGTGCAAGACTTATACATACAACCAAAAACTTACACATTTAAGTTAATAGTACATTACCTAATTTATTTATAGCCCAAACTTAGCACAATTTCCTTAATTTTTCCTTGCTTACTTTTGGATTCCCTTCCTTCTTGCAGTTTCCCCTGGAATGGTGAGTTATAAAAACATAAAATGGTGAGATGGATATCTCAGTAGCTAGCTTAGTTCAGGAAAAAAGAAAAAGTTCTAAGCTACCATTTCAATCATAAAAACAATATCAGTCCATGCTTTAAATATATGAAAATTTGTGCAATCAATCATAGAAAACATTTTCAGTCAAGTGAAACTTAGCAAGCCTCATTCATTCATTAATTTAGTTGGTGGCACACATAACTCTTGAATAGGAAATATTGCAATATCTCTTGTCTAGTCCTCTCATGGAAGGAGGGTTCCTGTTGTCCCTCAATACAAGCCTCAATCCATGCTAAGCTCACATAAAACATTTTTACACATTTAACTTTCATAGAAAACATGTTCATGGACAACTTATAAAATGATAAGTATATGAAGCCATCAATGTAAGAAAACATCAGTATAAGAAAACATGCTTTTATGAATTGCTAAGCTACCTCAATTTTTGATTTATTGATTATAGCTTTTAAGTTCCCTTGCTGTTGTTTTAATCCAAACTCAGACTCCTAGTACTGCGCTATCCCTCTCATATAGGCACTCTCTGTTCTTTAGCTTTTCTGATGTATTTGCCTTTACTAACATCTCTCACTACAAAAAAATGACTTTTTAGTTGCCACCAAAAGTCTTTGGTAGCGACTTTTAGTGGCGACTAAAGTTGTTAGCGTAAGTTCGTAGCTGATTGTCTTTTGATAGCAACTTTTGAGAGTCGCCACCAAAAGTCATCTCTTTATTGCAAAAAAAAAAAAAAATTCGTAAGAAAAAGTGACTTTTGGTAGTCGCCACCAAAAGTCATCTTTATTGTAAAAAAAAAATTCGTAAGAAAAAGTGGCTTTTGGTAACGACTTTAGTTGCCGCTGAAGGTTACCTTTAGTGAAAGTCGCCACCAAAAAGACCTTTGGTAGCGACTAAAAGTCACTACCAAAAACTACCTTGGTGGCGACTAAGACAACTTTTGGTGATGGTTTTAAAAATCGCTACCAAAAGTCACTCACTATCTTTTTGGATATGGATTGGCCCGACGGATCGACCCGAGATCCATTCGACTCGTGCGGGTCTTGCCTAATCCAATAACTCACTACTTCGCAGTGACTCGATTTTTTTGTGTGTAATATTCAAGTTTATTTGAAATTAAACCAAACATATACGTACTTGAGATTCGAACCTAGGTCCCTTGCTTACAACTATGTGTGTCTTGCCATCCTGCCACCACTTCATTTGTGTTATGTAAGTGCAAAATATTATATATATATATATATATAATCTGTTAAAATTATTTTAAGTCAAAAATATTACAAAATAGAAATAAGACAATATTTAACTTAATAAAAAGTAAATATATTATTACTATGGAAATCACCACAAAAAGTTTGACTTCAGCTAATTTTATAAAAAAAAATCAATTTCAGTTAAAAAAATCAGACTTTAGTCGCCACCAAAAATATGATTTTTTAAAAAAATAAAAAAAATAAAATTTCTTTTAATAAAATTAAGAAAATTCAAAAAATTCAAAAAAATTCAAAATTCTTAAATAAAATAAAAAAAGACTTTTTAATTTTTTTTAAAATTAGACTTTTATTTTTTTTAAAAAATAGACTTTTAGTCGCCACCAAAAGTCTCTGATTTTTTTAATTTTATTTAAAAAAATCTGACTTTTTATATTTTTTTAAAAAAATTGACTTTTGGTGGCGACTATGGAGTCACCACCAAAAATCTGATTTTTTTAATTTTATTCTAAAAAAATTTGACTTTTTTTTTTCTAAAATCAACTTTTTGTGGCAAAACTTTTGGTGGTGATTATGGGAGTTGCCACCAAAAGTCTGAGTTTTGGTGGCGATTATGAGAGTAGTCACCAAAAGTCTGATTGTCTTATTTTATTTTAACAAAATTTCAATAGTCTTTATTTTTTATTTTTTAAAAAATTAACTTTTAGTGGCGACTGTGGGAGTCGCCACCAAAAGTCTAATTTTTTAATTTTTTTTAAAAAATCTGACTTTTTTTAATTTTTTTTAAAAAAATTAGACTTTTGGTGGCGACTTTAAAAGTCGCCACTGAAAGTCAATTTTCTTGAAAGGTCTCCTACTTTTAGTCTTAGCGTTTCTTCCTAATTAAGCAAATTTCGATTGACTTAATTGTATTCTAACTGATTTTTATCCAGTTCCTATAGTTTCTAATGTATTTTTCTAATCTGGTTCAGTTTGTCGCTTTGTTTCCCTGATTTCATTCCGTCAGTCATCATTCCTTCATAAAAATCAACTGTTTAATCTATTATTTATTTCCAGCTCTCCTGATATGTGTCTAAATACTTACTTTTGTAATCATTTCTCTATGGTCTTAATAATTACCAGCAGATTCTCTTATTTAAATATTCACCATCTTACCGTCAACGCTAATTTGGCGCTAACTAGTTGACCATTGAGCTTTAGGAAGTCGACTGTCCCCTTTTGTTTGGCAATATAGACTTCTTTGAGGTAGCTAGTCAATTGCTGCTCTCATGGTGGTCGACTGCTTGCCTTTTTTTTTTTTGTGTTTTATGGAGATTTCCTTTATTTGACACTTGGTCTCCTAGTTCCTTATGATCTCCTCAATGGTTTTAGATCCTAAATTATAGGTCTTAGTTAGGATGTTGCATGGCCCGACCTAGCTGGGTCTACCCAAGACTTAGTGGCCAGCCCTATCCGTGTTATTCAGTTAGACCAATTGCAAATGACCTAGTTAAAACCTTGTTGGGCCAAGTGACCTGGTCGACCTACAATCCTTTTTTTTTTTTCTTAAATGTATAATTTAGAATTGAGAGCAAAATAGATATTTGGATAGAGCCTGTGACACTATGGATAGAAAGCATCAATCTTAATCATCATAGATAGAACTTCTTGTTACCAAATATGTGTGAAGATATATATATATATATATATATATATATATTAGATATAATATTTTAAAACAAAAAATGTTATTATTTTATGCAAACCATATCATTATTTTATGTAAAATAATTTTAAATCAATAAAGTTGAACATTGTAAGCAATATATATATATATATAAATATAAAATATCCTATAATATAAAAAATAACAATCAAATATTAAAAAAATTACTTTTAATTTTATGTTTACAATTTATTAATTTAACTACAAAGGATTATATATATTTAATTAATAATTATGAAATTTGTGTGCTCAATGATTTTAGGATACTTTGATTGTGAAATTTGTTGGCTTCAAGGTTTAAAAGCAAAAATTTTATAAATATTGATTTTGATGATAACAAAACTCATTAAATTAGATGATTTGTTTGAATTATTTTTAAAACAAAACCATTGAATATAAGTGTGATAGTATAAATTAAATTGAATGATTATATTTATCTTGTAAAATTAAGACTTAAAAAATTTGAAAAAGGAAGTTGATTATCCTAGTAACCTTAACAAAATAAATAAAGCTTAAAAAAAATTAAATCTTGTCATAGTAAATTGAAAAAAGAAAGATGAGTGTTGTAGTAAGGTTAAAATGGATGAATCTTATTGTAGTAGATTTGAAAAAAGAAATTAATTGTTGCAGTAAGGTTGAAAAAAATGAATCTTATTGTAGAATATTTGAAAAAGAAAAATGATTGTTGTAGTAATATTGAAAAGAATGAATCCTACTGTAACAAAATCGAAGAAGGAAAATGATTGTTGTAGTAAGGTTAAAAAAGAATGAATCTTACTATAACATATTTGAAAAAGCAAAATGATTGTTGTAGTGAAGTTGAAAAAGAATGAATCTTATTGTAGCAGATTTGAAAAAAGGAAATTGATTATTGTAGTAAAGTTGAAAGGAATGAATATTACCGTAGTAGATTTGAAAAAGGAAAATGATTGTTGTAGTAAGGTTGAAAAATAATAAATCTTATTGTAGCAAGTTTGGAAAAGGAAGATAAATGGAGAATTATTGTTGTAGTTAGTTTGAAAAAGAATGGTGAAATGATAAATCTTACTTTAACAAGTTTGAAAAAAGATACTGTAACAAAATTGACTATATCTTTACTATAGCAAAAACTATAGCAACAAGGCTTTACTATATAAAAGGAGACTTCACAACACCATTGGAACCAAGCTTTAAGTGTTCAGTTCTCAAATGATCTTAAGTTCTATTCTCTCTAGTTGCTAGAGAAAAGTTTTGAGCTTATTTTCTAGGTCATATACACTTTGAGAGTTTTTTTTATTCAAGCCTTCTAATTTGATTGCTCAAGGATTTGGGTTGCTTGAGTAGGTGATTGGGAAAATCACATTGTAAGGGGGAGAGGACCCTTGTGAGGAAAAATTCTCTGGAGATTGTAATGTGGTTCACAAGTACCAATATCAAATCTTGTGGTTTTGGTTTAAATCTCAAGAGTAATCTTGGGGATTAAATGTAGGTTTTGGAATTCACAAATTGAACCAGGATAAATCTTTGTGTTTTATTTTCTAATGCTTATTCCTCTTTGATATATTGCACTTATTTGTGATTTTTTGAACTTCATAAAGTTTCATCTTGACCAAGCTTCCAATGTCCTCATTTAGAACTTTATTTTTAATTTGATTTTGTGCTTTTAAGTTCATCACTTGCTTTTCAATTGTTTTTCAAAAAAAAATTTAATCACCAAATTCACCGCTTCTTAGGTGTAAGCCTTTCTAATAAGGGGTATTAGAGCTTAGGATCTTGTTAAGGACTTAATAGTCTAAGAATGAAAGAATGGTTGGATTAGGTGATTGTACTTTGCCCAAAGGAAACTCCATTACCAAACCACTTGGTTTTAATAGGAAACATTACACTTATTGGAAGAACAAGATGAGAATGTTTTTTGATGTAGTCATTGTGAATGGTCCTTATACTTTTACAAAGGTAGTAGAAGGCATATCCATTTCAAAGCCTAAAAGTGTATGAGAGGAAGTTGAGAAAATAATTGTTCATCTTAATACAAAGGCTAAAATTATTATTATAAATGCTTTGATTCAAGATGAATATTTTAGAGTATGTAATTGTGAAAGTGCCAAGGAAATGTGGGAAGCAATAAAAATACCCATGAGCAAACTATTGAAGTCAATGAGTCCTAAATAAGTACTCTCGCTAGTGAATGTAAAAATTTCAATATGAAACCTGGTGAGAGCATTAGTAAAATGCAACTTCGTTTTACTTACATCATTAATCATTTGAAAGCTTTAAGGCAAACATATCTTCAAAAGTTTCAATGTCAGAAGATTCTTAAAGGTCTCACACTTGAATGGGACGCAAAGAGGACAATTATTGGAGAAGTAAGAAGAGAGTCCATGAATTCATTTATTGCATTGTTGGAAAATCTCCAAAATCATGAGGCCAAGCTCATAGAAAGGTGAAAAGAAGAAGAAGGAAAGAAGAAGAAGTCTCTTTTACTCAAAGCGACCTCTTTATGAAAAATGGATGATGATGATAATTAGGAAGGAACATCCATTAAAGAACTGGAAATCAATGATGAAAATCTTGACCTCTTGGTCAAGAAGTTTAGCAAATTCCTCAAATCAAGGAGGAATATAAGAGGCCATTAAAAAGGGAACAAGAGAGCAACAAAGAAGTCCTTATGTATTATGAGTGTAAGAAATCTGGGCATATCAAATGGGAATTTTCCCAATATCTCTAAAGAAGCAAGAAGGAAAAAGGGGAAGAGACAAAGGCAAAAAGAAGACATATGTTTCTTCAATATTGGGTGTATTATTTGTAATTTTTCTATGATTTAGATAATGTGTTTATCCTATTATGTTTGTATAAATTCTGAGGACTGATTTGAAAAATTTAATGAAATTATGACATTTGTGAATTTATGAATTATGATGGTGTATACTCTCCTTGTGTGCATATGTGTATGTGTGTGGATAGTTGTGATGGTGTGGGAAATCATAAATTAATGGCAAATTTATCATGTGATAATTGTGATTTGTAAATTATAGCAAAAAAGGCCCTTGTGTAGGGATTGAAGTAAAGGAAACATTAAATTCTTGTGTGTTTTAGAAATTTTGGTGAGGATTCTGGAGTTGGTGTTTTGGTGAGTAATGGGAACACTTATGATCATATGAGCTTGCTGTGGGTGGATAAAAGTGATGTTCTAATGAGGATTTAAATTTTTCCCTTATACCATACCCTTTATTCATATAGAGTGAGAGGGCAAAATGGTCCAAGTGATATTTCCATTATATGATAGCTCACTCTCATTCTTGAACTCTTTCATGCCACAGACACATCCTTGAGCATTTCTCCAAGAACTTAGGTGTTCCATCTTCCTTTACTCATTAAGACCTTAATCTTGCTTCCACTCCATCAAGGATTCTCACCCTTTGATAATTATGGACTCACCGAAATTCCCTCTCTCAACTGGCAAGTGCAGCAACCCTGCTCTAATGTCTTTGATTTGGGTCCTTAGCAAACCTAGCCTAGGATGTGGATGGGTAAGAGTGTTGCTATCTTCTTGAACTTTTCTTGGTAAATTTAATTCATTAGGGATCTAGTTTGAGGATTGGTGGTGGAATTTATGAGAGGAGGTAGGAGATAATTATGGTAGTGGTTGCAGAATGTTTGAGGGAGTGTTATTGTGGATGGATAATGTGTGAAAACCTTAGCTCTACTTGTTTGGGAGTTTTGAGGGACCTTTGAAAGTCCAAAAACACTATATAGATGGACCACCAACTTGCTTTAGCCGTGAGAGGTGAATAGGAGCAACATTGGAAAGGTTTTAGATAATTTCAAAGTGATGAGAGTTTACCCAGCCATGGCCTTTAGATGGTGGCACCCAAGGTGCCAAGGATAATGTCTAAGGCACCAACAAATAGAAAAGAACCTGAAAGTTTGGTGCTTGGCCCTTAAGGCGCCATGGACATGAGTGTATAGGGTGTTTGAGAAAGGTTGTGGCACCCCAGGGGCCACAACCTGAGATGGGTACATAGTTGGGAAGGCTTGTGGTGGCTAAGGTGCCATGGTAGGCACCCAAGGCGCCATGGACTGGGGCTTTACTTGTGAGTTTATTGATAATAAAATGGTCTTCGATGATCTGTAGGTGCTTGGCAACCTCCTTAAGTGTTCATTTACAGCTGCTAACTATATAAATCTTGCTCGGAATCTAGGTGAGGGATTAATACTACTTTTATCATGTTTATGTGATTGCTTTATCTTTAATTTCCTCTGAAAATGTTCATGAGGCATGATCAATTTGTGTTGTGATATTATCAACATAGAGATTACATTATGTGATGGAATCGAGTTGTGGTATAGGTCCTTGTGATGAGTGTGACCCTTATGTATTGGCAATTGGTGTATATATTGCTTGGTATGAATTGTTTGTGATGAAATTCTTGTGTGTTAAATATGTGATTGTGAAATGTGTTGGAGCCTATATGGCTAGTAATGTCTGTGTGACTAGTGGATGCTTGTGATGGCACATTAATTGAGATGTTGCTATTTGATGGCACAACACTAAATTCCTCAAGGAAGTAGCGTAGTGATGGTGTGAAATCTTTATGATTATGACACACCTGTGGGTATACGATGCCTAGGTGGCCCAAAGACGTCTGTGTGGCAATAAGAATGCTAGTGTGGCAATGTGGTGATTTGTGTGTGCTTGTGATGGATAGGGGTAGTGTGCGCCTTCTTGTACATGTTGGTGATATTGTGATGGCTTGTATGGTGTGTTGGATATTGTGGATTATGGTTTAGGATGGGACTTTCCCAAAGTCCCATCCTTGCAAGCGGTACACGATAATGTATTTATTATTTGTGGTAGCATTATCTCTCATTCAGTATTATATACACACCCTTCTTTTGTGTATTCCTTGCAAATTCCATGTTAGCAAATGAGTCTCCAGGTGAGGAGTAGCAAAGTTCTCAAGTCCATTACCCTTTTCGTCTATGGGGTTGGTGGCCTATCCATTGTCGACTGTTGGGATGTTGTGTCGCTCTGCAGTTAGATAAAATGCTTAGGGTATAATGTGAATAGTGAATGTTGTAATGTAGATTATAGATCATTCTTTTGATTATTTTGGTAACCATGTTTTGGAATGTTCCCTTAAAAGAATTGTATTATGTTGAAAGGGAAGATTCGAAAACATAGATTGAGTGTGAATTATGATACTTCAAATTAATGAATGATCAATGTTATTTAAAAAAGAACTCATTTTATTTTATAATTGACTCTATGTGTTATCTTTACATTAAGAGAATGAATGTGTTGGTTTAGGCCTATTGATAACATACTTTTTCCATTTATTTTAGTCCCTATTTTAGTCCTTTTTGCCTCTTTAATTTTGTCAATTCTCTAATTTTATTATGTTTTGGAATTTATTGGGTATAAACTATTTATGGATTGAATGTGTCTCAATTTTTATATTTTTAGAACTTGAATTGTAAAATGCTCAATTTAATTCCTACAAATTTTAATTTTGGAGAGAAAAGTGTTGACATGGACAAAGATGATGATTTGGATGCTAATGTGGCACTTTTTGGGTGATGTAGATGCTTACTAGGATATGCTGGATGTGGGGCCCACTTGAACTCTTATTCAATGCCATGTAGTCAGAATTTTTGGGCAGAAATATTAATTTTCGTAGGTCAAGAAAAGCATGGCTGAAATATTAATTTTGCCATGATATTCTGCTGCTGTTCTGCTGCTGTTTGTCACTTTCTGCTGCAGAAATATTAATTCTACTGCTGCTGCCATACCATTCTGCTGCTGCCATACTTTTCTGCTGCTGCAGAAATATTAATTTTGCTGCTGTTTTGCTGTCAAAGTGCTGCCATATCATGGAAGAGGCATCCAAGGAGGCATCTAGGGCAGAATATCCCTTTAGGCATGTGTTAGATCAGTTTTATATTTGCAAAAATCGAAATTTATTAAGGAGGCTAAGTCATTTTTCTGATGTGAAGTCCTAGCACCATTTTTCTGCCTTCCTTGGGCAGCAGTGGTTGGGAGCAACATAGAGGCAACTCTCTAGCTTGGTTTGAGGGAAAGGAAGCCTTCCCACTTGGGAATGGCTCTCCTTCTCCCATTTTCCTTCCTTTTCTTGCATTTTCCTTCATAGTTTCTTAGATTTCTGCTGTATTTTCTGTTTTCTGTCATGTTCTTCTTCTCTTCCATGTAATTTCTGAGTTTAAGGATTGATGTAGTTCGGTTTTATGAAGCTTTATTGTTGAACATATTCAGTTTTAATGCATTTTCGTTTAATGG
This sequence comes from Biancaea sappan, assembly GCA_037074585.1. Taxonomy (NCBI): domain Eukaryota; kingdom Viridiplantae; phylum Streptophyta; class Magnoliopsida; order Fabales; family Fabaceae; genus Biancaea; species Biancaea sappan. The sequence continues at coordinate 39,772,505 of CM073494.1, forward strand.
AATGGATTTTACCGATTATTCTTCCTCTTGAATGTTTGATGAACCTTCAATGAGTTTGGGATTTTTATGTCTATGCTAGAGTTAGCTAGATATTGAGCTTGACCTTGTGATTTCCACCATAAATTAGATTATCTAGATATAGATAGTTTTATTTATGTGGCTTGAATAATTTTCTTGAGCTTCATGACTTAATTGAATGGTTGATCTAAGATTTTAGTCAATTATTTTGGATAAGTTAGATTGTAATTTCAAAGCTTTTGGATTCAATCATATTTTAGAAAATTGGCCAACATTGAATGGATTGTAATTTAATTGAATTGTTCTTCAATGATTCAAAGATTAATTTGTCTATGAATTAATCGGATTAGACCAACGAAATCAATCTCATTTTCTTGTGTAGTCGGTCATTTGATGAAATGGAAATTGTACTTTAATTCATTTGGACCAATGAGTATTTTCTTGGCCAAAGTTCTATTTTATTTATTGTTCTATGAAGCTTGTTATTTATACATGCATGCGTTTGCTATGTATTTGTAACGAGTAGGACAAGAGATAACATGTTATATGCGATTGCGGGGCATTGATGTGATTAGGACTTCATCGGATTATATTTGAGTTATAGATTAGTGAAGATCTTCCTAGCTATAATTTTAATATAATTCAGTCTTAGAAGACTTTCTGAGAATTTTAGATTGAAGATTACATAATAGAATTAGCCAAGAATATTCAAAGGAAATGATGATGATGTACAATTCCATGAAATTTGTGACCAATCCATATCTTTTCTCTGTTTTGTTTTCTATCTAGTTATTTAAATTTCAGTTATTTATATTGTGTTGTTTCAATCATCCCCCCCTCTTTTTTTGTGTAATTTCTGAAATTTCCCTCATAAGTCTTAATAGCATTTCACTTAGCCTAATTAAATTTTATTTGATACCTCAATCTTTGTGGGACGATACTCTACTCATCACTTTATTACTTGTTGCGACCCAGTATACTTGTTGGAATATTTTATGTGCTATAAATTATATGCACCACCTATGTTGGTGGTATGTGATTCACCTCCGTGCCGATCACAAGCCTGGATAGGGGCGTGACATAGGGAGATAATGATGATGACTTTGATGAAGAAGAAACATGTAAAGAGGCCAACCTCTTTTGTCACGACCCTAAAAGCAGACATCTGACTAGCATGGAATCTAGGGAAATTCTCTCCCTTAACCTGTAAGCCTAAACTTGAACATATGCTAACTTAACTTATGACGTAGCCATAATTATGCTTTATTCACTGAATGATGAGCCATCATTATACACATGTGTTTTCACACAAAAGCATAAACTTATCCTTAAACATACATTAAAAAAAAAACTTGGTCCTAATGGGTGGAACTTGTAAATCCTTTAACAACACCTTTTACAACTACACCCAAAGACCTAGGTGACCTATATGGCTACAGAGCAATTCTAGACTGAACTTCAACTAGACATACTCACCAAAATTGACCCTAGGATGAGAAGGGTCATCTTGGGAGGATTTACCAGTCCTCTAATGGATGCTCCTTCTTCTTTGGCAACTGAACCTGAAAATGTTAACAACATAAAGCTTGAGTTTGGAAGACTCAGTAAGTAGTTAACGCTACAAAAGAGTATGAAAAATTCAATAGGCAATACACACCACCCACACATACATACATGAAATACAATAAGACATACTAAAAATAATAGTTTTACCTGGGCTAGCATACGGATTCCCAATGTTTTACCTGTATTAATAGATACAACAAGCTAGATACTTAGCATCTCCTTGTCACACAATCATGACATCACTAGCTCAGGGTACTCTTCCTTATTGTCTCATTTTAGCCAAACCATATTCCATGCTAGGTTAAAGAATAGAGAATAAAAATACATATATACATAAAACACATCCCATAATATCCTTACTTGACCGTTACACTATGATAACATGTGCTCACATGTAAGCAACAAGTAACTCATACAAACTAGCTTAGACATCTCATGCATAGCATGCTCTTATTCCTCGGTAATCTTAAACTATTTCTAAGCCTGCCAATGGATTCAATAGACTTCATGGACCATGTGCCACTAGTCTCATGGGTAGAAGCAATGCTCTATCAATCCTTATAGACTTCATGGATCACATGCCACTGAGCCTCATAGAATTTCCTTGGCCAAAACACTATTAGGATCCATAGACTTCATGGACCATAAGCCACTAGGCCTCGTGGAATTCCCAAGCAATCACATACAATAGAGGTGCACCACCATGACTTATATAACATCCAAACTCAACTTTTACTAATCATACATTCATCCATGTACCAATTAAAGAACTAAAACTCAACATCATTAAGGCATGCATATGCATATAGCACCTTTCACTCACATTCATGACATATGTATACACATACACTTGGAGTACGTCATTATAGTTTGCTAAATCACTTTAAAAGAGAATCATCATCACACTTGCATCAAGCAACATTCATATCTAGCACAAGACATGAACAATTTGAATACATAGCTAAATGTTATTTATGTCTTAATATACTTCTACTTAATTCTACTATTAACTTTGATTATGGATGAATTTCATGAACTTGCGTGAACTGTGCTTGAATGCACTTTCTTTACGTTAAACAATTTTTCTTTCATGGAGCATATCAACATGCCTATCCTTCCTTTGTTAATACTTGCCTTTTCTTTACTCCATAGGTGGTCAATATTTTCTTACCAAGCATGATTACATACTTTAATGCAAGACCAGAAGTACACATAACCACATCTCATAAATTTAATTCAGATCATGAAATAACTATGCAATACTTTAAGAGCTTAATTCTTTCTTCTAGTACTTACCTTATATGTCTTAATCATCGTTAATGCTTACATGTACGAAATTTTAGGATTTTTGACTCTCTAAAGACTCCTCACTTCCAAATTTTAGGCTTGCCTCAAGATTGACTCTTCAATTTTTATATATCATTCTTTTAGGGTTACAACCCTCATTAAGATTCTTACTTTGGTTTGTTGAGATAAATTTTACTCTATCATTCTTATAGCCTTATCTTTGTTCATATACCATATTTCTGGTGAGCCACACTAACTATTTTACATCACCTTGAGTAGCGTTAGCTACTTATCTCATTCCCAAGCTAACATAATCCCTTTTTTTCCTTGGAAAGCATCTGAGGAAGCTTACTTGAAACATCTAAAGTGAAACAACCAACACACATCAATTTTTGGCATTTTCAAGAGCTTTTCAAGTTATGAGGCACCACAAACCTTGGCCCAAACATACACCCTAGCCATAAACATACAAGATTGAGCTTCAGACCAGGTGCCTTGGATGCCATGGCCATGACTCATGGCCATGAAGGATATTGGGTGGTGCCAAAGGTCTGTACCCACGGCCACACCCACGGATAACCTCCCAAAATCCAGAAATCCACCATTCTTTCATCCCTTAGGTCATCCAATGGCTTGGGTTTTCAAAATACTTATATTTAGCATTTAAAAAGCATTCTAGAAAATCAAATCCATCATTAATACAAGATTTGTTCATAACCTTTCTTAAAACCCCATTTTCCCATTCTCCCTTAATCATGCTTCCAACCATTGTTTCTATTAATTTCTAGGTCCTAGATTCAATTAAAAACAAGAGGCAACAATTCGATTCAATAACCAACTTCAATTTCATAGGATTACAACACCTAATTTCTTAGGTCAACAAGAAATTTTAAGAAGAGGAGCATCATGACCTTACATCAAATAAGAAATTCTGGTGAGGGGAGGAAGTGACTGTAGAGGATGTTTGTCAGAAATAGTGGTGGAGGAACCCTTGAAGCCTTCCTTGCAAAGAGAAAAATGAGAGGGAGGTATAAGCAAAAGGAAGGGTGAAATGAGAGAGAATAAGACATGTGAAATAAGAGAGAATGAGGGTGGGGAGTAATTAAAGCATCCCTTGACTCTTTTGCCCTTACACTTTTAGGTTTGTGGCATCTAGGTCCAAGAAAATGAGAAAATCCTTTAATGGACATAGTTTTCTCATATTAGAATCACTTTTTCCCTACATAACTCATCTCTACAAGTTTCCTTCATAATTCCAATTTTTCTTTAGTTTTTCCTCATTAAAACATGGTCCTAAAAATCTTTTCATTTTAGTCCTACTCACAAACCCATACTCAACGAAAGACCCTCTTCTACCAATTTCCTGGCACCATCCACACCTTTTAATCTTACCAAGCATAATCTTCCTCAAATATTCTTAAGTATCCCAATCTCATGAATAACTTAACATTTTCCTTTCTTTTCACTTTAGTCCTTCGTTGTATATTCACCACTTGTAATCTTGCATGCCGTTACCAAAATGATTTCACTTGGCTGTGTACATGCTTTAAACACTCACTTAGATTTCGGAACCTCCTGTTCCTTCTTAAGTACTCATTTATTCGAGAAAAATTTTCACCCAAGCAGAAATAAACTCTTTTTACTACCTCATAGTCCCTAGGGTATTGCATTTGTCTCATGGCCATGGAAAATATAGGGGTAAATATTCTTGATCCCTCTCTTACTTTTGAGGAATTACTAGATGTTTTTGGAGGAGTTACATAGTGAATCTTTAAAACTTGATGCAAAACTAAATGCTTCAAAACAAAATATTTCTTTTTAAAGCTGAAATAAAGAAATTAAGAGAAGAGTTATCTATTTTTGAGGAGGAAAGTAATGACTATGAAAGTGAAAATAAAGTTTTACAAGAGGAGAATGCAATTTTGAAAGTTTCATTATCTACTAAAGATTCTTGTTCTTGTCCAAATTGTTATCAAGCTTTATTTAAAGAAAATAAAGATTTGAAAAATACCCTTGCTATAATGCCCCAAGTCCTCGGGTATTAGTGGTTACGGATTTTCAGGTAAGTGCTCAGATGCGGGGAAAATTTCTCATTTTATTAGAAAGGAAATGCAAGGTTGGAGGTATCATTGTATGTAAGGCAATGCCAATGAATGAGGGTGTACATGTGGTACATAGAGAGTCAGATGTAGACTAAGTCTATGGAGGGAATAGATTGAAATAAAATAATTATACGAACTCCTTTTTGAGAAAAAGAAGGAATAATGTAATTTGAGAAAGTTATTGTACTAGAAATGGAATTTAGTGATGAATATTATGGCGCTTCGACTGTGCAGAAATACCAGAGTGAGGGAAAATTACAATTTTGCTTGCACTTCAAAAGTTTGACATAGAGCTGACTAGTGGCTTTTTTGTAATTTCTCCTTTGGGGCCCATAAACACTCATTCTTGCCACTTAATCAGAAAATTTCTCCCTTTCTCACATGCTCCTCCCTCTTCTTAGCCCTAGCACCTATTCACCTCTTCCATCAACCTCCTTCATGAAAGTTCACTACCCAAGCTTCTGAGTACCAATCTCAAGCAAGGGTTTAAGTCTCTAGCTACCAACCACCACCGAAAAAGAGAGAAATTAAGCCAAGCTTCTCATTTTCGGATATGATGAAAAATAGGGCTGAATTGGGTTAAAATGAAATAGTTTAAGTTTGGGTGTTGGTTTTAAACTTTCCTTTATGTTTGATGATGAAAATCGGGCAAGAAATTCATAGCAATTATGAGCAAAGGATGGGAAACCATTGGTTAGAAGTATGTGAAAGAATTTGAAAGAAAAAGTTAGGTTTTGGTTGGAAAATGATGAATTGAGTTTGAATCTTTAAAAACAACTTGAATTTGATGTTTGGGATGTTTTCTAACATAAAAAATTGAAATTCTATGGAAAAAATCTTGAAAAATGGTCAAAGTTGGATTAGGTGTGGAGACCAATATAATTAGGGTGGAAAAATGCAAGCACAGGGGAAGCCAGCTCGCTTAGCCTAAGCGGGCTACCCAAGAGCTTCAATAGTTTTATGGTCTATTTCAAATGATCATAACTTTCTCATTTGAACTCTGTTTTAGCCAATTATATATTGTTGGAAAGCTATTTGAGTCTAGTTTCCAATGAGATAAATTTCAATAAAAAATGCCTTACCTTGTTGGAGATATGATGAAAAGAGTGACCAAAGGTCAAAAACGGTAGCAAGCATTTCCTTGTTTTATGATTTTGATATCTTTTGCCCTTTATTTTTAGGATTTTATTTTTCTTAGAGTTTAATTAAATGTAAATATGTGATAGATTGATGATATGTTTGGCATACATAGAAAAAGACCTTGCATGCTTATGAAATGAACATACATAACTGTATGTAGATGATATATATATATATATATATTGACATTGTGCATTTGTATGCCAAGTGATGTTAGTAAAGTAAATCTTGTGGTGACTTGTGTTTGGTATGTATGATGCACCTGTAAGTGTGAGTTGATGTGGATTGAATATGAAAACATATATACATAGGCATCTACATATATGTCATAAGAGATTCTAGGAGATGCATATGAATAACCATGCAAGCGGTGAATTCTAAGATCAATGTTATGAATGTCTGATGAGCACATAATGAGAACTTGACTTGAGTATGAGAAATATTGTGAATTTAGTATGCATATGTGCTTGAGCATTTTGTATGCCACCTTCGAGCAAAGAGGTAGCCTTTAGGCAAGTGACTACGAGCACCTACATATCCTCCTAATTATTGCCCTCACACTATATGCATGAATAATGCACCAAAAAAGGGAAAAACATGTACTAAGGATTTGAGAATTACGATTATGGTTATGGTGAAAAACTCGACAAAATTTTAAAAACATCAAATCTTAGTATTGTAGAGAATTAAATTGAAATGAGGCTCTCACAGTAATTTGAAGCAGTCATGAAAAGAATGTTGGTTGAAATTGTGCCATGAGGATGTGTTGATTGATACATTGTCAAGGTCGGCATGAGATATAAGAAAATTTGTGGTTAACCCATGTGTGGTGAAATAAGGGGAGATATAATATGGCTAGAGAAAGCCAAGAGACATGACTATATAATTTTCACCTTACATGTAGACGTACATAATGAGGACGTGTGGTGAAATAAGGGTGTAAGATGAGATGATGAGGTATGGATGATGGAAGATTTGAGAATGAAGCATATGGTGATGTGCTAATGTATGATGGCTATGTATTGAATTATGATATGCTTGATTGTGTATGTGTTTTCCCATGTGAGGGATATTATTATTATTAATGATTGTGCTTAGTGCATGATATTGTATGTGTTATGTGAGTATGCATATATGACCCAAAATGGGTTAGTGCGGTGATATTGGATGCCTATGGGATCATGCATATAAATCAATAGAAATAAAATAGTAATGATGTGAGCACGAACCACGATGATTGTATGTTATTATTGTCTACTTGAGACTTTTTCCTATTGCACTAGTGTTGTGCTAGGAATGTCATAGGTCTAGATATGTTGAAATGGTTGTGCATAGTTATATATGAATGCTCACCTATTCATGCATGATTATATGTACTTTTTGGCATGCATAATCGTATGTTTGTGATAGGTTGGGCTATTTTTGGTGGGTCAGTGGACCGAACTCACCCCCTCACAATTTCAAGTGCAGAAGACTTTCTAGTTAAAGGACATGCATGCCAAGGATATATCCCCTTTGTTTGGGGTATGGTAACATTTTTATTTATGTATTTCATTAATCTTAAAAGCTTTGAAATCAGATTGGTCACTTACTGCTGTGTAGTATGGTTATGTGTATTATGTATGGGAAAACAAAAGTAAGTGTATTTGAAACTTGAGAACATGTAATTTAAATTGTATGAAGGCTTATTTATACTTTTATGTATGGATATGCAAAGGAAGATGACTTTGTGATCATCTATATTTGCAAAATTTAATTTGCTTCTATTTAAAGGAATAATTGCGATAAAGAAAGTAAGGGAAAAAAGGAAGTCTTAGTCTTGTGACAGTGTGGGCTTAAGCACTGTCCGTGCTAGTCACGTGCTCTAATTTAGGGGCGTGACACTTGCAAAATTTACTATAGGAAAAGACAGCTTGAATATTTTGCTTGGGCAACAAAGATATGTTTTTGATAAGGGTGGTTTGGAACATAAACCCAAGTCAAGTCAAAAGTATTACAAGAATTTCTTTGTTCATACAACAATGTCAAGTAGTCCATTCACTACTTGTTTCTATTGTGGAATGAGAAGACACATAATTCATTCTTGTGTCTATAAAAGAAATATTGCTTATGGAAGTAAGAAGAAATAGGTGCCCAAGGGTACATCTAACAAACAAGGACCTAAAAAGATTTGGGTACCTAAAAAGAAAGATTAACCTTTTAATGTAGGTCTGCCTCAAAGCAAAAAAGTGAGAAATGGTACTTGGATAGTGGTTGCTCCAAACACATGACCAGTGATCAATCCAAGTTGACCATTTTGCAATTGCTCCATATGGACCTAGTTGGACCATCTAGGCCAAAAAAGCCTTAGAGGTAGCTCCTATGTGCTTGTTGTTGTGGATTATTACTCTAGGTACACATGGACTCTCTTCCTAGCTCACAAAGATCAAGCCTTTGAATCCATTTTTGAATTAGAAAAAATTATTCAAAATGAACAAGTGACCATTGTAAGAATTAGAAGTGTTCATGGTGGAGAATTTGGAACCATGATTTCATGAAATTCTGTGATGAAAATTGTGTTAAGCATAAGTTCTCATATCCTGGAACGCCTCAACAAAATAACATTGTTGAAAGGAAAAATAGAACACTTCAGGAGATGGCAAGAACCATGCTTAATGAAGAGAAATTTCCTCAATATTTTTGAGAAAATGCGGTTAATGCCACTTGTTATATTATAAATAGAGCTATAATAAGGCCAATTTTAAATAAAACTCCCTATGAACTATATAGAGGAAGGAAGCCCAACATTTCCCATCTTTATGTTTTTTGTTGCAAATGCTATGTGTTGAACAATTGGAAACATAATTTGCAAAAATTTGTTGCAAAAGTTGATGAAACCATTTTCCTTGGATGTTCTAGTACTAATAAAGCTTATAGACTTTATAATAAAAGAACTTTATTAGTTGAAGAGTCTATTCATGTTAACTTTGATGAAACTAATCTTCTTAGGGAGTTAAGAAAAAGGGAAACAAGTAGAAGCACCACCTAAGGAAGAAGAAGATGTTGCATCTCAAAAAAGCACTCCTCAAGGAGAAGATACAACTTCTCAAGAAGAAAAATTAACTCCACAAATAGAGGCTCGCAGCAATGCTAAAGACCTACCAAAAGATTGGAAATATACAAAGAATCACCCCAGGGAGCAAATCATATGTGACACTTTACAAAGGGTAACTACTCGTTGCTCTTTTAGAAATGTTTTTAGCCACCTTGCATTCATTTATCAAATTGAGCATACAACCATTGATGATTCAATTATAGATGAACATTAGGTCTTAGCTATGCAAGAAGAATTAAATCAATTTGAAAGAAGCTATGTTTTGGATTTGGTTCCTTGTCCTAATAATCATCCCATAATTGGAACAAAATGGGTTTTTGAGAATAAACTTGATGAAGTTGGAGTTGTGGTTAGAAACAAGGCTAGGTTAGTAGCGAAGGGATATAATCAAGAAGAAGACATTGATTATGATGAAACCTTTACTCTTGTTGCTAGATTGGAAGTTATTTGAATGCTATAAGCATACGCATGCATCAAATATTTTAAATTATTTCAAATAGATGTAAAAAGTTCTTTTCTAAATGGCCACATCATGGAAAAAAGTTTATGTTGAACAACCCTAGGTTTTGAAAATCATGGTAATCCATATCATGTTTTTAATTTGAAAAAGGATTTATATGGTCTCAAACAATCTCCTAGAGCTTGGTATGAGAGATTAAGTTATTTCCTTATAAGTAATAATTTTTCAAGAGGAAAAGTTAATACAAGTTTGTTTTTCAAAAAGGATAAACATGATATGATTATAGTTAAAATTTATGTTGAAGACATAATATTTGGTGCTAGTAATGAAAAACTTTGCAAAGAGTTTACCAAGATTATGCAAGGAGAACTTGAAATATAATGGGAGAGCTCAACATTTCCTTGGGCTCCAAATTAAGAAATTAACTGATGATATCATTGTAAGCCAAATCAAATATGCAAAAGAATTACTCAAGAAGTTTGGAATGGAAAATGTAAAGCCTATTGGAACTCCCATGAGAACATCAAGGTTGGACAAGGATGATTGGCTTTCTTTTGTATTTAACAGTAAGTAGGCCAAATATTATGTTTAGTGTTTGCATGTATGTAAGATTTCAAACATGTCCCAAGGAATCTCACTGTAAAGCTGTCAAAAAAACATTTTAGATACTTGGTTGGTACTACTCAAATGAGTCTTTGGTATCCTAAAGGATCCTTAAGCTTTTTAGTTGGTTACTGAAATATGGATTTTGCTGGAAGTAAAATTGATAGAAAGAGTATATTAAAACTTGTCAATTCTTTGGTAATTCACTTGTCTCTTGGTTTAGTAAAAAGTAAAATAGTGTTGCTTTATCTACAACTAAGGCTAAACATATTGTAACTGGGAGTTGTTATGCGTAAGTATTGTCGATGAAACAACACTTTGAGAATCTTGATGTTTATCTTAAAAACATACCCATTAGGTGTGACAACTTAAGTGCCATAAATCTAATTAAAATCTTGTTATCCACTCAAGAACTAAACATATTGAAATAAGACATCATTTTATAAGAGATCATGTTCAAAAGAAAAATGTCTTGAATTTGTGTAAATGGGTTTTCAATTGGCAGATATTTTTACCAAACCTCTCACTACAGAAAGATTCAATTTTTTAAGAAGAGAAATTGGGATAGTCAACCAAAATGAACTATAAAATTACTTTCCCATTGTAAGCACAATTAGTTTTCTATAATTATTATTGAAACTCATTACTAACTTAAGCATTAGAGTGTCTCCTAAAGTATTTTTGTAGGTACTTTTCCTCAAAATTCTTAATGGCATACTCTCCTATCTAACTCTTAGAAATTTAAAATAATAATGATAATAACAATAATTGCGTCAATCATTGAATCAAGTTGGTGTTTTGAAATGAGCAAGGGAAATGTGGTAAGGAACAAGGCTTGACTTGTAGCCCAAGGTTTCACTCAACTGGAAGATATTGATTTTGATTAAACATATACTCTTGCTACCTGAATTGTATCTATTAGAATGTTATTTGCAAATACTCATACATTGTTTCCTTAAAAGCAACTCTCATATACTTGATTGATCCTTAGAATTTTGGTTTATGGTATCTTAAAACTAACAATTTTGAACCAGTAGGATATACAAATGATGACTGACTTTGTAGGTGATAAACTAGATAGAAAAATGTATTAATGGTGTTGCCAATTCCATAGTAATGCTCTAGCCTCTAGGAACAACAAGAAGCAAGTTCAGAAGTACTATTTACTATTGAAGCTGAGTGCAAAGCTTAGACCAATTCAAGGACCAAGCATATAGAGATTAAACATCATTTCAAAAGCCAAATGCATGTAAAGAGGTGATGTGTGTGAAAGGATGAAACAAAGAAGACGAGAAAACATTTAAATAAACAGAGAATGAATATACCTGATATATGTCAAAATGCATTTATCAACATCACTTTGGACTGATTACACTGATATTTATAGACCAATGTTGTAATTGTACATAACAATAATTATATTCAACATAACAGAAATTAACTAACTGAAACTTAACTAATTACAACTAATAACTAATCACAACTTATCTATATAATTGTAATGTTGAGTTCCTCTAATATGCCCCTATAAACTTAGAGTGGATTGTGATCAATAGCAACCCTTTATATGCCCCTGTTAAGCACATTTATTCACCAACTCTAAGTTTAGTTCTCAAATAGCTGAATCTGGGATAAGAGAGCGGTTTAGTTAAGAGATTAGCCCACTAGTGTAAGAAAGGAACATAGGCTATGTTAAGAACCATACTAGTGACCTTTTCTTGTACAAAGTGGAGGTCCATTTCGAGATGCATTTTCATTTGATGCAAATTGGGTTCTTTGAAAGAATGATGGCATTGAGGTTATCACAAAACACCAAAGGCTTGTTTGTAGTATTGATTTTCAACTCCTTAAGTAATGATTGTAGGCATAAAATTTCCATGATAACTGAAGCTAAACTTCTATATTTAGCCTCAGTGGAGGACGTGGCCACTACTTGTTGCTTCGTAGAGCTCCATGAAATTAGATTTTTGCCCAGAAAAACACAACATCTAGAAATTCATCTGCTGTCATCGAACTCATTTCCCTAATCAGCATCACAAAAGCTAGTTAACTGTAGCTTAGGTGATTTTGAAAATGTAATGCCAAGTGTTGGAGTGCTTGCTAAATAGCGTAATATCCTTTTCACTACTTTCCATTGTTCCTCAAGAAAAGATTGCATAAATTGGTAAACCTTATTAACTAAATAAGATATTTCAGGTAGTGTGATCATAACATATTGTAATGCTCCAATTATTGATCTATAAAGTGCAGGATTTGACATTAAATAATGTCTATGTTTAGTAAGCTTGATATTAGTTACCATAGGAGTATTGAGTGGTTTTGCCTTGTCCGTATGAGTCGTTGTTAGTAGCTCGTGAATGTATTTCTTTTGACACAAATGAATGTCTCCACTGTCTTTGTAACTTACTTCAATGCCTAGGAAATAATGAATAAGGATGAGATCCTTAAGGGCAAAAACCTTGTTGAGATTGTGCTTTAAGGTCTGAATGTAGGAGGAAGAATTTCCTATAATTAAAATGTCATCAATGTAAACTAAAACATAAGTAGTGGAGTGAGGAGTAATCCTAATGAACAAAGAGGAATCACATTTACTTGACACAAATCCAAACTGATACATAGTTGTAGTAAGTCTGTGAAACCATGTCCTTGGTGCTTGCTTTAATTCATATATTGCCTTGTTCAATTTACACACCATGTTACTATTTTGTTGCTAAAATCCTAGAGGTTGTAGCATAAAGACTTCTTGTCACACCCTGATTTCTTAGGGAATGTATAAAATATTTACACTTCATAACTTTCAAATGTGAAATTATACATAATATCCTTCATGTTTCTAGACATTGCCACAATACACATGATTACGGAATGCAAGAAAAACTCTGAATATTTCACCTTTTCCACCATCTCCTCTCGTTGAGGTGATGGAGGGAAGGAAGGGTGGTAAAAGTGCTGGCTGAGTAGGTGGTGTAACTAGAGGTGGAGGAACATTAGTAGCCACTTTACTCTCCATGAAAGCCTCCATAACTATTGCCATTGTAGCATAGCTGCTTTGGAAAGTGTTAAATATGGTCATGATTATTGCCAGGTCCATAGGTGGTACTAACACTTCTTTAGCCCTTAAGGCCCTTTAAGAGGAACCTCATCACGTAGGACATTATCATTCACAGCACGTGCATTGGTATCTTATGCTCTTATAGGCCTAACAAGTGACCATGAAGATGCCTCCTCAAAAACTTGGAGGTCACCGACATCGGTGGATTCTTCTTGACTCATCAGAGTAAGGAAAATCTATAAACATTACAACACAACTCAATTTAGAGGTAACTCAGATGACTCTTAGTAGGAGTAAGGCACGAATGAAAAGACATACATAACCCTAAAAGGTCTTTAGCAGACCTCGACTTTATGGTTATGATACAGTTCATAACAATAAAGGGACCGGCACGGCTTAAGACTGTTAGCCTAAAAACACACAACAAAACAATATCTAAATCCTTGGGGAATGTATAAAATATTTACACTCATAACTTTCAAATTTGAAATTATACATAATATCTTTCATGTTTCTAGACATTCCACAATACACATGATTAAGGAATACAAGGAAAGATGACCAAAAGAATGATTCGAGATCATAGAATGGTTACATGGTCCCTAAAATACATCCTAGGGGTTCTATATTGCTATAGAGCACCTCTAAAGTACCAAAAGGATTTACATAACCAAAAAGAAACACCAACCCAAAGAACGAGGAAGTGTTGGGACTCGGACTCCCATTACTTCTTAAGCAAAGATTCAGCGACAATCTCAGAATTTGAAAATGGTAGCACAAGAAAGATTGAGATAATAATCCCAATGAATAACTAATAAACTTACAGAATCAAAGCTTTCAACCAATACAACAAAAAGAAAGTCCAATATGTCACAACTCAAACAATGTTCAAATTTAGCAACTGATTGCCATAGACCTCATGGACCACGTGCCACTAAGCTTCATGGGTGGAAGTAATGCTCTATTGATCTCCACAAGCTTCATGGACCACATTCCACCGAGTCTCATGGTATTTCTAAGGCTAACACAACATGGGGTCTAATAGGACTCATGGACCATATGCCACCGAGCCTTATAGGTGAGAATCATGTTCTACCAACCCATAGACTTCATAAACCATGTGCTACCAAGCCTACTAGTAGGGGTGTAAAAAGTTGAACCAAATTGAAAGGACTGAACTAAACCAAATAGAACTGAAAAAAATCAAGCTAAAACTGAACAAATATGGTCTAGATCGATTTTTAAAATTTCAAATTTTTCGATTTGGTTCGGTTCAGTTTTGGTTTGGTTTGGTTTGTTAAACCAAACGGAACCAAACCATATATAATAATAAATATATATATATATATATATATATATATTACATTATATATATATATATATATATATATATAATAAACTTAAAAAAACTAATACTAGTCTTAAAACTCTCTAGAGGTATGAGTCCCAAATCTCCATTTGTTGCATACACTACACTTTCTCTTTGAGCCTCTGTAGTATGTACCGTGATTGGAGTGTTTTAAGACTAGTGAGTTTTTTTTTTGAAAATAGATAAAAGTGAGCATTTTTTTAAAAAAAATCTTTAGAGTATTAAATTGCCAAAAATCAAATCAAACTGCCTGAAGAAAATTGAACTGAATCATCCAAAAAATGAACCAAACTGTCCAAAATTAAAACCAATTAGGTCCAAGATATAGAGAACTGATTGGGTTTGGTTCGATTTGGTTCAAGCTCAAAACCGAACCAAACTGAACCTTTGTACACCCTTACCTACTAGTTTATTCCCAAGAGATCACATACAAAGAAGTGTATTGCCAGACCAACACATGACCAAAGTGCATAAATAAGGGAAAGAATTAATACATAGGAATTACCCAATGAACTAGCCTTTCTTCCTTACCTTAGCCATTAATTTCCAAACATCATTAATACTCTTATGTTGCCACAAATAAGCCTTTAGAAACTTAAGCATTTTACCTCCAAGAAGGATTTTATTTATGAAGTGCCTCTTGATTCTCTCTTTCTTCTTTCTTGAGAAATTAAATGAGTAGGATTAGTTACTAACCTGGAGGCCGAATGTGATTATTGGTTAGGAGAATTCCTAAACACTAGCTTACGGACCTCTTACCAAACCTAAAACAAGATCCAAGCATATATCTTAGTGTAAAAACAAGTGAGAGAACCCCAATGTGGGGCACCTGGGTGCCCACATCACCATCCAAGAGGCCCCCAAGCACTAGGCTTAGGCGACCTAGCCTGATGCTCTCGGGTTGCTTAGTGCCTAGGGTACCAAGCATCCCTTTAGAACATGTCTTTGCCACTTGGGCGCGCCTAAGTTTATAGCCTATGCTAAGAACGCTTAGAGCTTCAAAAATTTGGGAAAAAGGCATGGTTTTGGTTCCAACTTCCATTTACTTTCTAAAAGATTAATGTGGGCAGTAGGGATGCTTCTTGTAATTAAATTAATCCTTTTTAACACCAAGAACTCAAAGATTACAAGATCCAATCAATTTCTTCCAATAATTGTTCATAGTTTTATTATTTCAAACATTCAAATTCCAAGCATCCCAACACCACAATCAACCAAATTTTTTACGGAGGCAAATGAGCACAGAGAAGGAAGAATGGAATCCAACCAAAGCTTTCATTTGATTCAAAAAAAAAGAGCAACATTTCAATGGGAACATAACTCAAAGAAACCTTAAGAGAAAGAGATAGAGTTAACTACTCTTCTTACCTATTTCCATAAGCAAAAAGAGATGGAGAGTGAGCAAGAGAGAAATCTCTACCAAGGCTCCAAGGATTTTGGGCTTGTACCAAGAAAAGGTAAGAAGAGAACTCCCGTTCTCAACTCCATGTGTGCATGTCACGTGATACATAAAGGGAGGGAGGGGTTTCTTTAAGTGAATGGGCTGAAGACAAAAAGGAGGCCTTTCCCTATGAAGACTCAGTTGCTTCAAGTGTGTCTCAAGTGTAGACCACATTGGGCCCACAAAACAAATACTTCAAACCAAAAGCTTAACTGACTCAAACAAGGTCCTTATTACTAAAAAAAAGTATTTACACTAACTTCAATAACTTTAACTTTCTTTCAATTTAATCCCTCCTTCTAGACAGAACTTGCTAGCCATAGCAAAACAACTACACAAAATTCATCAAAAAATCTATCCATGACATACCATGAGTGTCATAAAAGAATTGATAACATCATAAGGCAGTATAATGATGCACACTCAGCAAGGCATAAATAAAATGCAATGAAAATAAAATAAAATATAAATAATGTACTAATAAATAAATAATTAATTAAAAAATTATAGGTATTACATTTCTTCTTGTAGATAGTCATTTAGGAATGCGTTGTTAACATCTAATTGGTGAATTTACCAACTAGAAGATAGAGCTACAGTGATAATAATTCTAATGGTAGTAGGCTTAAATACGGGTGAAAATTTTTCTTCGAAATCCACTCTGTATTGTTGGTGATAACCCTTCACTACAAGTCTGGCCTTATTCAAGGAACCATCTAAGCTTTTTTTAACATGGAATACCCGCTTGCATCCAACCACAGACTTATTAGGAGGCAACTCAACTAAGGTCCATGTGTTGTTATTTGCCATTGCTTGAAGCTCTTCCTGCATAACAACACACCATTTTGAGTCAGATAAGGCTTGGTTGACAGATGTTAGGGTAATGTGAGTGAGGAAGACCATGGGCTTAAATACTCTAACTTTGGACCGAGTGGTCATAGGATGCATGTTCGTCTGATTAGGGGATAATTATGTGTCATTATCATGGTTCAGAAAACCAGACCGATCATTGAACCAGTAGAGGCACCGGTTGAAGGGTCAATACTTAGACCGAAATGAACCGTGATTGAATCGATGGCAATCAAAAAATATTAAACTATATAATTAATACAAAAATAAGAATTAATCTTTATCTTTAATATTATATATATTTATATTAAATTTTTAAAACATAGATTTTTAAATATAAAAAAATTTTCAAAATCACAGTCATCTAAACAACTTATAATTTTTTTTCAGAAAAATTGAAAACCATCCTTTGATTAAATGTCCTTTTCAAAATCTTGATTCTTTTCAAAACCTTTAATTATATGTCCTTTGATTGCTATAAGGTCACTACTAGGACAGACACTCTGAGCTTATAATTAATTACTGTCCAAGCTGCCTTTCTTTTTCTGATTCTCCATTGCACATGTTACACACTTTATTTTTTCAAAGCAACTTGAATCTAGCATTGGGAAGAGCCGAAGAAGAGCTAAACGCCTAAACCCTTGGTTTTCACTTTTCATATCAAGCTCTCTCCAATGGCTCCCATCTCTTCCCTTTAGTGGTGTTGGTCCGGCTCTCTCTCGTCAATGAGGTGTTAGCAAAAATTTCCAATGGTGTAATACCCGCCGTTTAATTTTTCGTTTAACTATTTACATTTTATTTCACGAATATGGAATTTCAAATTTTATGTGCAATACGTGTGTGATGTTATATTGTGATGTGATATTTCTTTGATATGTGATTTCGGCTATAGGCTAGCAATACGTGGTGCTAAGTCATACAAAGACTAAAGTGAAAATTGCAAGGACTAAAGTGAAAATTTTGAGATTTTGTTGCGGCGTAGCAAAAAGTCTATAAAATGGTAGGAATGGGAGGAGAAAATTTTAGGAAACATTGATGTGAAATAAGAAATGAAAAATGACTCTTAAATCTTGAGATATTAATTTTTGAAATAAAGGGTTATAGTTAAATAATTAATTATACGAAAGGAATAGAAGAAAAATTTAATAAATATAAAATTAAATAAGAATGATAGGGAGCCGTACAAAATAATTAATAGGGATTTAAAATAGTAAAGTTAGTAATAGAAACAATTAAAGGATGATGTAAAAGATTAAATAAAAGAAATAGGCAATTATCTAATTAACTAAATTTTATATAATAGGATATTTAAGGATAAATAATCCCAATAAGAAATGTGAAAAATGTTTTTTAAAATTTGAACCAAATCTATTATGTTTGCTTGGATTTAATTAGGATTGGAATATTAAATATGTTTGAATTTAAACAACTAAATTAATGCATGCTAAAAAGATAATTAAAAATATACTGATTATAGATAAATAAATGTAAAACATATATCATCCAAATCTAGACTAAACCTTAGAGTTTATTCACACAAGCCTAGGATTGGGTAATTAAGCTAAGTTTCAAAAATCAACAAAAGAAAAGAAGAAGATAAATGGGAATAAAACATTAAGAGATAAGTAATAAATAATCAAACAAAACCCAAGGTTAATTACTATAGGGAACCTGAAATTTAATAAATAAAATGCAACCTATCAACAACCTCTTCTCTTTTGTGATGTTTTTGATATTTGGGGTATAGACTTTATGGGTCCTTTTCCTGTTTCTTTTGGCTTCATGTATATCGTAGTTGCTGTGGATTATGTATCGAAGTGGGTGGAAGCTAAAGCCACCCGAACTAATGATTCTATTGTTGTTGTAGATTTCCTTCGTTCACATATTTTCTGCAGATTCGGTGTCCCCAAGGCCATAATCAGTGATCAAGGATCACACTTTTGCAATAGAAACATACAAGGGCTATTGAAGAAATATGGGGTGGTGCACAAAACCTCTACACCTTACCACCCCCAAACCAATGGGCAAGTAGAAGTCTCCAACCGAGAGATAAAGTAAATATTGGAGAAGACTGTGCAACCCAACAGAAAAGATTGGAGTAAGAGGCTTGACGATGCGCTTTGGGCCTATAGAACCGCTTTCAAGACTCCCATCGGCATGTCTCCATACCGCTTGGTATTTGGTAAAGCATGTCACTTGCCGGTGGAGATTGCACACAAGGCATATTGGGCCGTTAAACAATGCAATATGGACATGACCCTAGCCGGTAAAGAAAGAAAGTTGCAACTTCAAGAACTGGAAGAACTAAGGCTAGCGGCTTATGAGAATGCGCGCATCTATAAAGAGAGGACAAAAGCTTTACATGATCAGAAAATTGAGAAAAAAGAATTCCAAGTAGGAGACAAAGTCCTTCTCTATAATTCTCGCCTCAAGCTAATGCCCGGCAAGCTTCGCTCTAGATAGGTTGGCCCTTTTGTTATTACTAATGTCTTTCCTTTTGGTGCAGTAGAAATTCAAAATGAGGCCACCAACAAGCAGTTCATGGTAAATGGGCAAAGGTTGAAGAAGTTCTACGAGGGCTTCAAAGAAGAAACTGTAGAAGAAATCCAACTCTACAATGTTCCGGCTCCATGATAAGGCTGTACTCTTTCCCTCCTTTTTAATTTATGTCCTCTTCATTTTATTTGATGTTTGGTAATAATTTGCATTGAGGACAATGCAATGTTTAAGTGTGGGGGGAGAGAATTTAATTGGAGCTGATTTTCAAAAAAAAAAAATTCCTGCTGTCTCCTCTGTTTTCTCTGTTTCTGTCCAGAATTTTTGAGTTGTCTTGCATGAATTTTCTGTACTGATTGGCTACAAATTTTGCTAGTTTCTTTACATGTTTTTAAAGCTTTATATGTCTTCTAGCTGTAGAATTTTATTTGGTGTCTTTCACATTTGTTTTGGTGTAGTTTTGTGTCAGTAAAGCTAAGTCGTCAGAATTTCTGCAGTGCAGAATTTTGCTGCTCTGTTCTGTCCGAATTTGATACTCTATTTTTGAAAAATTGATGAAGTTTTTGTGTGAAAGAATGCATGGTGAAATAGCTTAAGTTAT
Source organism: Biancaea sappan (assembly GCA_037074585.1). Lineage (NCBI taxonomy): Eukaryota > Viridiplantae > Streptophyta > Magnoliopsida > Fabales > Fabaceae > Biancaea > Biancaea sappan. The sequence continues at coordinate 39,792,583 of CM073494.1, forward strand.
GAATTGACTTAGCATGAAAAGAATTCAGTCTTCTTTTTCTAAGGAACTCAAGTAAAATGGCAATGACGTTGTTTTTAATGAATTTTTAGTAATAGTCTTTAAACCGTGAGAATTTGAGCCTTCACTGCAAAATAATATTCTTTCTTGCTGTGTGTATTCCCTATCATGATTTTTACTCCAGAATTTGTCTTGAATCTTTGTTAAGGCTACATTACATGTACATGCTTGGAAATGATTTAGGCATTTGTTTCTTGTAACCATTCTAGCCAAATAGCTATCCTATGTGTTGTTTCCATTGTGTGCCACTTTGTACCTTACTTCCACCTTTCTTTCTTGTGTTTTCTAGCTCTCTCACACTTTAAAACAAATCATTTCTTTTCCCCAAACTTAAGATTTGAAGAGCTTTAGAAACCTCTTTCTTTTGAAAATAGATTGAATTGAGCATGTGCAAAAAGAAGGATTTGTGGGCTGTTTTGAATTTCAGTTTTGCTACTCAAAAAAAAAAAATTGGCAACTCTTCATGAAAAAAAAAAATATATATATATATACCATATGGAGATAAAAAAAAAGAGAGAAGAGATCGAAAAAAACAAAACAAAAGAGCAAGAAGGAGAAAAGAAAAGTAGCATTGTTGTGCCCAAATTTCAAAGTTCAATCTCTTGTAACCTTATTGATTGATGCTCTTCATTTCTTTAAGTTCTTGTTAAACTTTGTTTTGTGTATTTCTTTCTACCTCCCAATTTTCCTTCACCCAACCTTACACCCTTCCAAAGTCCTAATAATTCAAGCATGTATGTGATTCAAGTAGTGGAGATTTAGATTCTTGACAAGCTTATGGTAGTGAATTCTGTGATAAGCTGAATTTCGAGTGATTTACCCTAGACACTTGAGAGGATAGAGAGTAAACACATTCCTGGTGAGGAGACTAATTACTTGAATTCATTCGTATCAAATTAAATTGCCATGATGCTTGGAATCTTAGAAATTTAAGATTAATTTTCTTCAAGTGCTAAATCTTTTCAAAATTTTAACTATTCCATTCTAGCATGCTTTCCATGCTTTTCCTTTGGTGTCTTTTGGTGTTTTGAATATTATTTTTCCCAGGAGTGCAAAAAGGCCAAGTGTGGGGGATTTGATATCGGGCATTTTTATATACTTTTTAGTCCCTATCTTAGTCCTATTGCTATTTCAATGTTGCCAACTCTCCTATTTTATTATATTTTGAATTTATTGGGTGTAAATTAATTATAGAATTAATATGATTCAAATTCATAATTTTATCCCAATTAATTCATGTGCTTAATTTCAGATCTAATTATTGGAGAGAAAAATGCTGACATGGATGTTTTACTTACTTGGAGGCTACCTGGACATGCTGACTGGGCATTGAATGGTTGACTAGGGCTGACTGGATTTCTGGTCCCCACTGTTCTACACTTTACAGCAAAGGGGAATGTAATTTCTGTTTTGACAGCATGGACCTCTTGCAGCAATCAATAGCAGACAGAAATAGCAAAGCAGTAGAGTAATTTGTCTGCTGCTGTTGCCATTTTTCTGCTATTGTCTTGCTACCCACATCATGGAAGAAGCACCAAGGAGGCATCCAAGAGGCATCTAGGGTAGAATATTCTCTAAGGCATCAGTTTTTAAAAATTAGAGGACACTTTTATTTTCTGAACTTAGCAATTTTCGTAACTCTCTCTTCCTCTCTGTTTTCCTTCTTCTGTTTTGCTGTCTTGCTCTCATGGAGGGCTAAATCTCCATTGTAATCAGTCACTAGGACCTTGGAATGTTTTAGCTTGAACTGAAAGTGTAAGATAAGTGTTTTATTCTTTATTTCATCTCATTTCGTTTCTGTTCTACTTTTATGTTTATGTTGCTGTTAGATTTTGATTTGAACCTTGAAAGAGCATAAACAGATTTATATATGAGATATAACCTTGCTTGACTGATTAGAAAAGTGAGCGAAACGAAATGGCTAGTTAGATGATATTTAACTTGATTTGGTTGAAGCTTTCCTTTGAAATGCGTCTAGTTATAGTTAATGAAGATATTCTTGGCTATAGTTAGTAGCATTAAATTCTAGATGTTACTCTGGAATCATTTTTTTTTATAAAGAACCAAGTGGTGAAATGAGAACAAAACTAAATCAATGAGCGAAGTGATGATGGCTACACTCCTATAAATCCTAGTGGCTGGTTGCATGGTTTTCTGTTATTGTCAAACTTGTTCTGCTGATATTTTGCTATTGTTGTTCATTGTTGCTATTTTGTTGCCACTTCTGTTATTACTGTCAACAAACCCCCCCACATTTATGTACTTTTAATTAGTGTTTGGGTGTTCAGAATAACTAATTAGTAATTAGAAGTAAGGCTCCTTAAGTGAATACGACTTGGAGATTACTATACCGCAAGATTGCCACGAATTCAATTATGGGCGATTCGGCATCGTAGTGGCATGAACCAAGGGCAAGACACTTGTACCCTTTGTGTTGCAAGCTATAGCTGATAAAAAGACACTCTAGTGTCCTATAAGACATTTTGTGAGAGTTGTATGGTCGAAGTAGAGGGAAACATGAACAACCAAAGACTTTTAGAAAGGAATAGTCAGGTGCCTTCCCAAATAATTGTTGCAAAGGTGTCAAATTGTTTATAACAGGGGTTAATAACATGTTAATGAGGTAAACAACTATGTCAAATGCGTCTTGCCAAAAGGCCATAGGTAGGTTTGCTCTGGCCATTAAAGAAAGTCCAATTTCAGTTATATGACTGTATTTATGCTCAACTACCTTGTTTTCTTGATGAGTGTAGGGGCATGAGAGTCTATGAATAATACCACAGTTTTTGAAATTAGGAATTAAAGATTGAAATTTCCCTCCATTATCAATTTGAATTTCCTTGATTTTGCAATCTAATTGCAGTTCAATCATTTTCTGAAATTGAAGAAAAATGGCAATAACATCATATTTTCTTTTCAAACAATATAGCCAACTGTATTGAGAGCAAGCATCAACTATGCTTAGGTAATAAGAAGATCCATATCTAGACTTTGAGGGTGAAGGACCCTATACATCCAAGTACGTTAATTCAAGTAGTTTAGAGTACTTTGTGAAAGATAAGGTGGATGGAAGTTTGTGGGCTTCTGCTATACTACATGGAGTACAGAACTCAACAGCATTTCAATTTATTTCAATGATTTCAAAACTGAATCAGATCAGCTGGTTAGATTGGTTAGACTAGTAATCGGCCGGGGGTCCGGTCTGGTTGACCCTTTGAACCGGAGGGACTGAAAACCAATACAGAATCAATTAAACCGATCTAAAATCTATAAAACAGGACAAACTAATCAATTTTAAGGGTGACCAGTTCAATGATTATTTTTTTAAAAAGAAAAACCCTTTTGCCATCTCCAGTCATCGTCATCTGTAAGCTGCTGGGTAGAAGAAGAAGAAAAATAAGAAGAAGGAGAAGAAGAGGAAGTGGAAGAGGAAAAGGAAGAAGAAGAAGAAGAAGAAGAAGAAGATCAGCTTCAGCCATATAATTCATTAGTATGTTTGCATTTTCCCCTCCTATCATAATAGTTGGTGAGGTGAAAATCATGCTTCACTAAGTTGCTAGTTTGCTGCGATTTTGTGAATAACAGAAATGGTGACTCATAGAAGGTGAACTTTCCAATCTTCTCTCCTTGCCAAATAATGCACAGAACTGAATACAAGTGTAGAAAAAAAGAAGGCAAATGTAATCTAAAATTTGAATAATATCACACTGCAAGGACTAAATGAGAGTGCACTAATAAATTGTAAAGTGGAATATGTGATGAAGCCTAAGGTTTTGAAATCATTACCTATTACTGAAGTCTAAATCTCTACAAAAGTAAAAAGGCTGCACGGAGATGACATTTTGAAAATTAAGTGTACTAACTACTAAGAGTATTCCTAATTTTTAATATAATATATATAATCATTTTTTTAGAATAAAATAAGAATATTCTTAATTTATTAACTTAAAATATAAAATTTTATCAAAAATTAAATTATAAAATCATTTTTTATTATTTATACATAATTTTTAATATATAAAATTAATATAGTTTTTTAAATATATATTTTATTTAATATTTTTAAAATTCACTGGTTCGACCACGGTCATTGACCCTTGAACTAGTGCTTTCACTAGTTCAATGACCTGTCTGATTTTCAAAACATTGGTTTATTTTGATATTATATGAACTAAGGATGAAAAAAGAACAGTGGCAAAGTAGGAATGTCCAAGCCTGTCATGCCACAATGAGAAAGGAGATGAAGAGGAAGAATGCTCAGACTAAATAGCAATAATAGACTTTACAAGATAGGTGTTGCAGATAGACTGAGTGGAGGAAATTGAAGCTTTTTTCAAATTGAAGTTTTGGAAGCAATATAGACCATATGATCTAACTGTACCTTTGAGTAACACTTCCTTTGTATCTTGAGTTTTAACGAGTAGTGATTAGGATGGAATTGAAAAAACACAGAGTTATGTTGAGTAAATTTGGATGTACTAATGATATTTTTAGTAATGGCAGGAACATGTAAGAGATTTTGGAAGGTTGAAGAAACAAATAGATTGAAATTAGATTCAACAGTGGTATAACCAATTTCCTTGATAGTTAAACCTTTACCATTCCCCATGTGTAACTACTCGAGTCCACTGTACTTAGCTCTATGTGGAAGATTGCTAGAGTCTGATGTAATGTGATTAGAGGCTCCAGAGTCAAGGAACTAGCATATGTTATAAGAGTTTGGTGTGCTTAACAATGCTGACATATTGCCCGAATTATTGTTACCCAAACTATGATGCTGATTGTACTAATGATTTGGATAGCTTGGCTGAAATGTTTGATCAAACCTGTGAAAATAGTGAGAGGCAGTGTGGCCTAGTTGAAAGCATACTGACTCTTTGCTGGTCACGTCCTTTGAACATTCCATTTCTTCCTCTGCCTCGAGCTTGAAAGTTGCTCTTGAAATTTTGACCATATGATTGCGCACCACAAGAGTTACTGGACTATGTATCTTTTTTGTCTGTATTTTCTAAATTGATACTTAACTCCGTCGCAGATAGTTTTGAATTTTCGTTATCTGTTCTAATCTCTTGAGCCAACAACAATGATTCCACTTTGGTTAACGAATAGGCTTATCTTCTTATGCGTAATGCGGTCAAGAAGGCATCATACTCATTTGGCAGCCCTTCCAGGATAATCTCGATGTGTTCTTATTCTAAAATCTCACTTTCGATGGCAATTAACACGTCAGCAAGGGCTTTGATTCTTAGAAGGTATTCGACGATTGTTCTTGAGCCTTTCTTTGTGCTTTGTAGTTTTGATTTATACTGATGTATCTTGGCCCTAGTGTGTGCAGAAAAGTATTCATCGATTTTCTTCCATACCTCATGCGATCTAGTACAGCCAACCACTCGTGTCAGAATGTTCTCAATCATTGATGATAACAACCAAGATAAAAGCAGATGGTCTTGCTAGTGCCAGGCTTGATAATCACTGCTTGACCTATCTGGTACTGTGGATTCACCTTCGATAAAGCTATGGAGTTCATGACCATTGACTGTAGCTAGAATTTGTTGTTCCACAGCAAATAATTTTTCTCTTCCAATTTTACTAAAAGTGGATGGTTAAAGGTAATTGTGCTTCTCTATGCGACCATTAGTGTAGTATTAGATAGATTTGATCTTTCTTACATTTGTCAACTAGTAGAGAACTCTGATACCATGTGAAAGGATGAAACAGGGAAGAAAGAAAACATTTAAACAAAGAGAGATTGAATATATCTAATATATTTCAAAATGAATTTATCAACATCACGTTGGCCTGATTACACTGATATTTATAGACCAATGTTGTAATTGTACATAATAGTAATTATATTAACATAATAGAAAATTAACTAACTGAAACTTGACTAATTACAACTAATAACTAATCACAACTGATAACTAATCACAACTAATCTGTATAACTGTAATGTTCAGTTCCTCCAATAATGTGAACGTTCACTATGTTCAAATAGAGTAACAATTAGCCAACATTTTAATCAAAGATATGTTCTACATCTTGAGGAAAGAAATCATTATTGCAAAAAATCTTTGACTTTTTTTGTTGCATTAATTATATAGACTATTCATTTGCATGTTTGACATAAATAGTTGATATTCATACATATGAAATCTTTAGATCTCTTTTAGGGTGCGACATATACGTTTTTTTAACTCAAGCTTTAAGATTTCTCTATAAATCTTGTATATTTTGTTATCCTGTTCATAGCATTAAAAAAGTTGTTTTCTTATTTCCTACAACCTTTCTAGCATCCAATTTTTCTTTCTCTCTTTCTAACTCCAACCTTAACCTTTGTAGCTAACAAAATCCAACAAATAAGTTGATTTAAATGTTGAGGCCAGGGAAGAAAAGCTTGATTAAACCCTTCACTTAGGGACCAACTGTAATATCCCAAGAATTTTTATGAATATTTAAAGTCTGATTTGAAGTTTAGTGAAAAATTTAATTATGTGAAAAATTTTCTTTTTGAATTAGTGAAGAAGATGTGGGAATAGAAATTTTTATTTTTAATTTAGGAAATTTTTACAAATTCTCAAGGACTAAAGTGAAAAGAAAAGAAAGTATAGAGGACTTTTGAGAAATGACCAAGTAGGAACCCGAGAAGAAAAAAAGAGCTTATGGGAATGAATTATGAGTCCGGTACCGAAAAGATGATGGATTCGAGGTTAAAGTGGAGTTTGAGATATTGAAAGGGACTAAAGTGAAATAAAGAAATTTGTGGGGCACCGAGGATTTAGAAACACCTGAGGTGAGATTTTATGAATTTGCTTTTGCTAGTCTTGACTGAGGGTCAATTGCAGAGCAAGTGATAATTTCATCCCGGGCGAGTATATAGGTGGCCTCACCTATTTTTTATTCATTTTTCTCCTTTCCTCTCTCTCTCTTCACTTTCTCTCCTCTCCTTCTCTCTTCCTTCTCTCTAATTTCTCTCTCTACACTCCAACTCTACAATCGGGCTTTGGAGGGTAGATCTCGGGCTATGGGGCGAGCCTCTAGGAGCCAAGCAACATAGGGAAAGCAAGGAATTGAGGAAGAAATTTCTATTTCTTAAGCTTTTCTCTATTTTCTAGTTTTAAGAGTGTTTGAGGTAAAATCGAGATTCCGGCTTTGTTTCTCGATTAAAATTGGTGATTTTGGTGTCTAAATGCTCCTTAGACATTAAGGGTGAGATCCCATGGAAGAAATCATGAAAAACTGTGAAGATTTGGCCAGATTTGGGCCAAAACCGAGAGAAATCGCGAAGGGGTCGCGATCGTGGCGCCCAGGCGCCATGTGTGGCGCCTAGGCGCCAAGGTGAGATGGGACGAAGAAGGAATTGGCGCCCAGGTGCCAGGCATGGGTGGCGCCCAGGCGCCAGGTGTACCGGGAAATTTTAATTTATTTTTCAATCGGCCATAACTTCTTCATCCGAACTCCGTTTTGGGCAAACTTTATATTGTTGGAAAGCTCTTTAAGTCTAGTTTCTAATGGTATAAGTTTCATTTGAATATTCATTACCAGTTAGGAGTTATGATTCGAGAAGTAAGTGAAGGTCGAGAGTAGTGGTAGGAAATTTCTCTATTTCGTAACTCTGATGGTTTTTGTCTGGTTACAATATGAATGGTCAAAGTGCAAAGTGGGAGTGCCGAGAGCGTGAAATCTAGGTGAGTGGGTTAATACTTGCTATGATTAAATATCTGTTATTGACTTTTTGCATCATAGTGGAAATATGTTGTATATCCAAGTTTGAAGAGGATGATGTGGAACGATGAGGCATAAACAATTGTGGAACGTGTCTGGTAATGTATATAATTATATTTTCTTATTTTCTCATGAATGGAGGTTATATGATGGTTTGTCAATGGCATGTGAACTGAGTTGAAATATATCATACTTTGATTGTTGAGTTCGTTCATATGCGGATAGTTGAAGTATGTTATTGTTGAATAATTATTCTATATTATGGGTTATGTTATATACATGCTATGTTGCTGGAACCACATTGATTATGTTGTGGCTTGAATTGTAAATGACTGAGTTGTGTATGTGGCTCAAGATTATGATTGAGGATGTTTTTATATGTGATTATGATTGTGTTTAACTGGAAAGGAAAGGCATGGTGGTGCACCCCATGGAGAAATCTATGTGAAGCTATAAGGGTGGAGAATATAAATGGAGCGATAAGGATGGATGCGGCGGGGGCCGCGGGCAACGATCCAGAGGTATTCTGGACGACCCGGTTGGTACGGGAATTGTGTGTGAAATTGATTTCATCGATTGCTGTTGTGAATTTTGAATTTTGTTGAAATGCATTTGATTCACTTGGATATTGTTGTGAAGTATTATGAATAATATTATATCATATGATGATCGATCTACGTATGATTGCTGCTTGTTATCATTATGATGCATGATTTTTATTTTGTCATAGTATTGTGTTATCTACTCACTGGGCACGTGGTTTGCTCATACCCCTCTTATTGATATTTTTTTTTCAGAGTTGACAGCTGAAGGTAAATATCGGAACAAGGAATTATGGATCCTTAGTCCATAATTACCTTTTCATTTGTTCAGGATAAAGGTATAATAGTTAAGTTTTATTCTAAGTTGTATAAATCTAGAAATCTCTGTAATCGGGTAGGTTCATTCAGTGATGTAATGTGAGTAATTGTAGTATGTATAGAGAACTCGTTTTGGTTGCATGAAAAAGAATTGTATGATTTTTAAGAGAAAGATAGGCTTACAGAGGTGAAATGAAATTCACTTTCCGTGCCGGTCACGTGCTCAAATTTTGGGACGTGACAAGTTGGTATCAGAGCTTTGGGATTAGGTCTCCTACCGATTACAGAGTAAGGTAACCTTAGTGGGATCTTCTCTATCGTGGTGAACCCGGGCACGACTATAGAGAGATGGCTCCATTGAAGGTCCTGTAGGATGTTTTCATTTCCTTTTCCTCCAAGACTTGTTTTTTCTTATGAATTATGTTTTTAGTTTTAGTTTTAGACAGATATGGCTATACTTTTGAACTTGGTAAAGGAAAGGTTATTATTTGTTTGATTATGTTGCTGTCGGATCAAATTATATGTATAGGGCTTTATATGTTACATTCATGATTGATTTTGTGTGACTGATTTCTTTTATCCTTCTTAATTTTATTATTACTATTTTTGGAGTACCATCCCATAAAAGAAACTACTAGCATTAAAAGCAGAAGGATTACATTGCAAAAAAAAAAATTACTCATGCATGAGTAATCTAAAAGCGAGGTGGTCTCAGATTAGGAGGGTTGTACTGTATCATCACTCCTCGACCATTCCTTGGAGCGAGAGACAGAGCAATGTCGCGGAGGGTAGTATAAATCCCATTCATACAATCAACACTTCTTTGTTGTTGATTGCAGAAGCACTGGGTAGACCAATAGAAGAACCTGTCTATTCTTGAAGTCATTTCTGCATGATTGCGTTTAGTTAACTTCTCCAGGTCTCCTATCATTTTTTTCAGATTTTTCACCTTCTGCTCTAGATAGGCAATTTTGTCCTCCGAGCTATGGACCGTGCTAGTCTCCTCAGCTTCCTCGTTCTTCTTCATTTTCTTCTCCATATGCTTCTCTAAAGACCCTTCAAAAGGTCTTTTGCCCTTGTCTTTGCCTAGACTTAAGTTTAAGTCGAGCTCTTCTCTCTTGGCATCCACTGTGAGATCAATGTACTTCCTTATGGCCATGATTTGAAAAATTTAGAAATTTATGTGGGAGTATGAGAAGAGAGGAACGCTGGGAAGTTGTAGGCTCAGAGATGATTACTCTTTGTGGTGTGGTAACTGAGAACGTTGGGATAGTTCTTATAGAGGAAAAATTTGAACTTAGAGACAAAGAAGATATCTCTTCGCCGCACCCTACACGCTTAACCTATGGATTTCTGCAAGCTGGAAGCTAGGAGTCTAGGGTAGGCATGCACACCAACAACGCGTCGCATTAATGGCAAAACCACGAAAGTCAATATTCGGTGGATTTGCAGCCGATTTACACTTGGTTTTTCCATTTCTCTCGTTGGCATTTTCTGAAATTGAAGGAAGTCGACAATGTACTCATTACAGAGTGTCTTGGATGTTTTCACGATGAACTAAAATGTATTTCTATGCTTTCTTGTATTGTTCTTGAAAGCCTTCAGTTAAGTATAATATACATGATTGATTGAATTATACTGTGATTATATGTATCTAAATACATATGATATGTATGTATGTTATTCATGCATAGAGAGTGAAGGCTATTTGTTATGGCCAGGAATAATATGTAATGATTCTACATACATTCAGAGAATGTGAAGTCTGAAATTTAAAAGAACTTGAATAGATGAAAATATATATAGATAATGATGTATCTCTATGTTTATACATATATACATATATGCTCGTAGAGGCAAGTGAAAGGTAAAATTTTTCTCTCACTTTATGGAACGCTTGATGTGTAGATGTGAGAAGTTTTTATTTTAATATGTATGTTTGAAAATGTGTAAGCTTAGGGCAAAGTCACGGATTAGAAACCTAGATAAGGTTAATATGAAGCTACCCGTTCATGGAGTAATATCTCGATTTAGAATTATTGGATGTGACAAATACAGAGTTAGGAAGTCATAAATTGAAGCGGCGATTAGTTTAATAATTTGAGCAAGAGTCAAAAGTTAGCCGAAATTTTTGAGGAAATCTTTTGTATTTGATTATATTTTGTTATTTTCTGGCATGCTTATCAGAGACCGTTGGCATTGCGTCGGATAAGGTCTATAGGTCATCTTTAGAGTATGATGTAAAGGTTTTGTAGCCCTAAATTTCGTCTATATATAATGGATGCCCCATTACGCTGCTCACTACACTAAGAGTTTATATCTATAAGCTTCTAGCATCAAACTTCTCCTTCTGTACAACCTTTATAGCTCAGAAAAATATGGCTGGCAATAAATCTTTCAATTTAAACTTTGAGGCTGGCAAGGTAGAGCTGGATCTAAATCTTAGCCTGAAGAATTATAAGAATAAGAGATCCATGGAAGAGTCACCAGAGGCTAAGAAAAGAAAAAGGGATGTAGTAGAGTTAGAGGATGTTAGCACAGCAACATCTTCTAATAATGAGCTTGCGCTTATGAGACAAAAGATGGAGGACTTGGAAAGACTGATAAACCGTCACTTTGAGGACTAGGGGAGATTGATAAATCGTCTCTTTACAGAACAAGAGAAGCTTTTGAACCGTCATTTTAGGGAATTGGCGAATAGAGTTGATAGACATTCGATGTTTGCAACTCAAAATTTTCGTGACCAACAAGCGAGATGTATTGACTGTATGAATGGAGTGACTTCTGCACTTCGCCAAATTTTCCAGACGTTTCCTCCAGAAACTCTTTCTAGGCTGCAACGATTAACTTCCTCCTTAAGGTCTGAAGCACCTTCTTCTTCTAGACCTGGAGCACCTTCTGCATTTCAAAAGCCTTTTCGTTCTTAATTTATCTTTTCTTTTGTTTGTACCTAAAGCTGATGTTTGATCTAATGTTTACGTATTAAAATTATCTGTTTTGTAAATCAAGTTCAGCTTGTTGCCTGTAACTTATGTATTAGAAATAAAAATATGTTGAACTTGTTATATTTTGTACTTGATTGTGAAAATTCTAAGAGAGAGAATGAGATATAAACAAAATATTGGCATTTGCTTCAATCTTGAGGTAAGTTTTGAATTCGGAGGACCGAATTCTTTTAAGGGGGAAGAATGTAATATCCCAAGAATTTTTATGAATATTTAAAGTCTGATTTGAAGTTTAGTGAAAAATTTAATTATGTGAAAAATTTTCTTTTTGAATTAGTGAAGAAGATGTGGGAATAGAAATTTTTATTTTTAATTTAGGAAATTTTTACAAATTCTCAAGGACTAAAGTGAAAAGAAAAGAAAGTATAGAGGACTTTTGAGAAATGACCAAGTAGGAATCCGAGAAGAAAAATAGAGCTTATGGGAATGAATTATGAGTCCGGTACCGAAAAGATGATGGATTTGAAGTTAAAGTGGAGTTTGAGATATTGAAAGGGACTAAAGTGAAATAAGGAAATTTGTGGGGCACCAAGGATTTAGAAACACCTGAGGTGAGATTTTATGAATTTGCTTTTGCTAGTCTTGACTGAGGGTCAATTGCAGAGCAAGTGATAATTTCATCCCGGGCGAGTATATAGGTGGCCTCACCTATTTTTTATTCATTTTTCTCCTTTCCTCTCTCTCTCTTCACTTTCTCTCCTCTCCTTCTCTCTTCCTTCTCTCTAATTTCTCTCTCTACACTCCAACTCTACAACCGGGCTTTGGAGGGTGGATCTCAGGCTATGGGGCGAGCCTCTAGGAGCCAAGCAACATAGGAAAAGCAAGGAATTGAGGTAGAAATTTCTATTTCTTAATCTTTTCTCTATTTTCTAGTTTTAAGAGTGTTTGAGGTAAAATCGAGATTCCGGCTTCGTTTCTCGATTAAAATTGGTGATTTTGGTGTCTAAATGCTCCTTAGACATTAAGGGTGAGATCCCATGGAAGAAATCATGAAAAACGATGAAGATTTGGCCAGATTTGGGCCAAAACCGAGAGAAATCGTGAAGGGGTCGCGATCGTGGCGCCCAGGCGCCAAGTGTGGCGCCTTGGCGCCAAGGTGAGATGGGAAGAAGAAGGAATTGGCGCCCAGGCGCCAGGCATGGGTGGCGCCCAGGCGCCAGGTGTACCGGGAAATTTTAGTTTATTTTTCAATCGGCCATAACTTCTTCATCCGAACTCCGTTTTGGGAAAACTTTATATCGTTGGAAAGCTCTTTAAGTCTAGTTTCCAATGGTATAAGTTTCATTTAAATATTCATTACCAGTTAGGATTTATGATTCAAGAAGTAAGTAAAGGTCGAGAGTAGTGGTAGGAAATTTCTCTATTTCGTAACTCTGATGGTTTTTTTCTGGTTACAATAGGAATGGTCAAAGTGTAAAGTAGGAGTGCCGAGAGCGTGAAATCCAGGTGAGTGGGTTAATACTTGCTATGATTAAATATCTGTTATTGACTTTTTGCATCATAGTGGAAATATGTTGTATATCCAAGTTTGAAGAGGATGATGTGGAACGATGAGGCATAAACAATTGTGGAACGTGTCTGGTAATGTATATAATTATATTTTCTTATTTTCTCATGAATGGAGGTTATATGATGGTTTGTCAATGGCATGTGAACTGAGTTGAAATATATCATACTTTGATTGTTGAGTTCGTTCATATGCGGATAGTTGAAGTATGTTATTGTTGAATAATTGTTCTATATTATGGGTTATGTTATATACATGCTATGTTGCTGGAACCACATTGATTATGTTGTGGCTTGAATTGTAAATGACTGAGTTGTGTATGTGGCTCAAGATTATGATTGAGGATGTTTTTATATGTGATTGTGATTGTGTTTAACTGGAAAGGAAAGGCATGGTGGTGCACCCCATGGAGAAATCTATGTGAAGCTATAAGGGTGGAGAATATAAATAGAGCGATAAGGGTGGATGCGGCGGGGGCCGCGGGCAACGATCCAGAGGTATTCTGGACGACCCGGTTGGTACGGAAATTGTGTGTGAAATTGATTTCATCGATTGCTGTTGTGAATTTTGAATTTTGTTGAAATGCATTTGATTCACTTGGATATTGTTGTGAAGTATTATGAATAATATTATATCATATGATGATCGATCTACGTATGATTGCTGCATGTTATCATTATGATGCATGATTTTTATTTTGTCATAGTATTGTGTTATCTACTCACTGGGCACGTGGTTTGCTCATACCCCTCTTATTGATATTTTTTTTTCAGAGTTGACAGCTGAAGGTAAATATCGGAACAAGGAATTATGGATCCTTAGTCCATAATTACCTTTTCATTTGTTTAGGATAAAGGTATAATAGTTAAGTTTTATTCTAAGTTGTATAAATCTAGAAATCTCTGTAATCGGGTAGGTTCATTCAGTGATGTAATGTGAGTAATTGTAGTATGTATAGAGAACTCGTTTTGGTTGCATGAAAAAGAATTGTATAAATTTTGGGACGTGACACCAACAATGGCAAAAGATCCATTGATGGGTCTTCTAAATCATAGAAAAAGAAAAAAATGCAAAAAAATTTAGAAGATGTTAGTATAGGCTGATCATTAGAAGATAAACTTACTCTTCTAGAAATAAACTTGACGAAATAGAGAAACTGGTGAATTGTCATGCAAAAGAACTAGCTACTAGGATAGACAAACATTTCATTCTTGCATCTTAATGCATTTATAATCAATAAGCTAGAAGCATAGAATGCTTAAATGAAATACATCTGTCCTTCACCAAATTACTCTAGCACTTCACCCAAAAACCATTTATGAGCTACAACAATTTGTATCTTCTTCTAAGCCTGGAACCCTTTCTTCTTCTAAAAGCTACCTCTTCCATAGATTATCTTTTTTCTTTTTTTGTTAATGTATGCTTCTGAAGTTATAGTTTGACAATGTTGTAATAGTACATTTCTAAGTTGTATAGCTCCATTTAATATGATTATCTTTTCTAAACAATGCTTGGATAATTTTGCAAACACATCATCTAACAACTTTGCATGAGTATCCTTGAGAATTAGATATTAACATATCACCATTGTAGATGATTAAATCAACATCTACATTATGTATCATGATGTTTTGGATTTTTGCAACACCTTTCTGATGATGTCAGAAAAGGGGAGAAATATAGTGGTACAATGGTATGTGCACAAAGACAAGGGGAGAAAAAATTTGATATGCGCACAAAGACTGGGGGAGAAACAACTTCTGATAAGTACAAAATCAAGGGGAGCTTCAAGTATATAAGAAAAAGGGAAACTTTTTAAACTCTATTGTATTTGTTAAAGTTAACCTGAAAATGATTTTAAAATTTCCACAATAAGTTTTGTCATCATAAAAAGAAAAAGGGAGATTGTTGGCTCCAAGGTTTCAAAGCAATAATTTTTTAAATATTGATTTTGACGATAACAAAACTTATTAAATTAGATGATTTGTTTGAATTATTTTTAAAACAAAACCATTAAATATAAATGTACTAATATAAATTAAATTGAATTATTATACTTATCTTGTAAAAACAGGATTTAGAGACTTTGAAAAAGTAGTTGATTATTGTAGTAAATTTAACAAAATAAATAAAGATTAAAAAATTAAATCTTATTGTAGTAAATCTGAAAAAAGAAAATGATTGTTGTAGTACAGTTAAAAAGGATTAATCTTATTGTAGTAAATTTGTTAAGAGGAAATTAATTGTTGTAGTAAGGTTAATGAAAAATGAATCTTACTATAGTAAATTTGAAAAAAGAAAATGATTGTTATAGTAAGATTGAAAAGAATGAATCTTAAAGTAGTAAATTCAAAACAGGAAATTAACTGTTGTTGTAAGGTTGAAGAATAATGAATCTTACTAGAATAAATTTGAAAAAGGAAATAATGGTTGCAGTAGAATGTTGAAAAAGAATGAGCTTCACTGTAGCAGATTTGAAAAAAGGAATTGCTTGTTGTAGTAAGATTGAAAAGAATGACTCTTAATGTAGCAAATTTAAAAAAGAAAAATGATTGTTGCAGTAAGGTTTAAAAAGGATAAATTTTACTGTAGCAAGCTTGAAAAGGGAAGATAAATGGAGAATTATTGTTGTAATTAGTTTGAAAAGAATAGTTAAATGATAAATCTTAGTGTAGCAAGTTTGAAAATGATGATTAAAGAATAAATCTTACTGTAACAAATATGACTATATTTTACTGTAGTAGTCACTATTTCGACAAGGCTTCACTATATAAAGGGGACTTCACAACACCATTAGAACCAAGCTTCAAGTTTTAATGTCTCACATTATCTTGATTTCCATTCCCTCTAGTTGTTAGAGAAAAATTGTGAGCTTAGTTTTTGGTCATATACACTTTGGGGGTATCTACCATTGTTTTTATTCAAGCCATCTAATTTAATTTGATTGCTCAAAGATTTGGGTTGTTTGAGTGGGTAATTAGGAAAATTATGTTGTAAGGAGGAGAGGACCCTTGTGAGGAAAAATTCTCTAGAGATTGTACTGTGATTCACAAGTACCATTATCAATTCTTGTCATTAATCTCAAAAGCAATCTTGGGGATTGGATGTAGGTTTTAGAATTCTCAAACTAAACCAAGATAAATCTCTGTATTTGATTTTCTAATCCCTATTCCTCTTTGATTTATTGCACTTATTTGTGATTCTTTGAACTTCATAAAGTTTCATCTTGACCAAGCTTTCAATCTCCTCGTTTAGAACTTTATTTTTAATATGATTTTATGCTTTTAAGCTTCACTTGCTTTTAACTATTTTTTAAAAAATTGTTTAAATACTCAATTCACCTCCTCTTGGGTGTAAGTCATTCATAACAAAATTAGCACATAAATTATTTATTTTACTTGCTTTGATATATATATATATATATATATATATTCTTAATTTAATAATTGACTTAGCGACCCAATAACTAGTTCAGTAACTCAACAACTCAGCTTCTCCTCATATCAATGACCAACAAGGTTCTTAAAACTATGCTTTTAAGTACTAATCAATTGATTGATATATCTTTCATGGACTAATTGGTAATATAACTTAAAAAAAGAGATGATTTCGTGTAATAATAATAAAAAAAAGAGATGATATATTGGAGGAAAACTTAAAATTAATATAATATTCCTTATATCTTTGCTATCAAGTTCTCAAATAAAAACATAGCATGTGTTAAAGTTTTTTGAAAAACTAATCACGCAATAATGGATTATAAATAATTTAAAATTATTTTTTAAAGACACACTTGTCATGTTCTGTGTTGAGAACTACATATTTATCATATTGTGATTCGTGAATTTGATAACAAATATACAAGAAATTATAACTAAATTTTTTCCAAACTTAAAATAGGGTGAGGGCAGTTGAAGTAGTTAGGGTGAAAGTAGGGGGGTCCAGGAGCTGACAAATGAAAACGTGATGGGCATTTCGCTTTGCATAATTGAATGTGAAGGAGTGAGAGTGAGACGTGTGAGCTAAACGCTGTACATACCCGTGAGGTAGTGTGCATATGCGTGAGTACTTGTTTTGCAGAATCAGTACTTACTTCTCTTTGTCTTTCTTATTTCCTCATAATTTGGTGGAAGCGTGAATTCCTGATGCCTTCATAATTGAAGGACTTGTTTTCTTCTGGTCAAGGTTGGCTTGGAGTTCTTTTTTTTTTAATATTTATGTAATATACAATATTATTGATTTTTATACTTTATTACATACATTAATTATTTTAAAAAAATTATGTAGTCTAATTTTAAATTCTATTTAAATTAAATTTTAAATGTTTTTATGAAAATCTAAATGATAATAATATTATTTTTATACTATAAAAACATAATAAATACTTGTAATTTTGAAGTAACAACAAAATAATTTATAGCCTTTTGGTTTAGCCAAACACATTCTTTTTGTTGTTGAAAGTTTTAATTTTGTTCTATATGTTTATTTTGTGTCAATTTCATTCATTTCTTTTTAAAAAAATGTCAAATTTTTTATCCCACTTTAACAAAATTTTATTATGTATTTAGATAGCATTAGAGATAAAATTAACACTTTTGTAAATAAGTCACACGAAATTGATACAGAACAAACATGTGGAGTGAATTTAAAACTATTACACTAAATTTAAGGGGGTGAAAATATTAACTTTTACACGTAGTTTGTTTGAATAAGCAGTATGTGTCAAGATGGCTTGACCCAGTGGGTCAAATCATTTCAGTTCTGCAAATGGAATGATCTAAATTAATAATTCAATTTAACAACTTATTTTTAAAAAGGAATTTTAACTTGTCCTACTAAAATCCGTAGAATTTTAACTAGTTCAACTTTTTTTTAAAAAAAATAATTTTCTTTTTTAAGTTTTACTTTACTTTTTTTAGAATTTTAGTTCAAATTTATAAAACATCACAATCAAAATAATTAGTTTTTATAATTCTAAATAGCTATACAATACATTTTTCAAAAATAAAATTTAGCCCGTAGAATGTGTTGTGAAAATAGATTTTGGATTTCAAAATATCTTTTTAATTAATTATTAGCTTACCTGAATAGAAGCAAAATTAGTTGTTACGAAATTAACTTGAGTTAATATCAGAAAATTAAGAGCTTATAGTTTTAATTACATTGTTTTAAATTATTTTAATTATTTTGAAATTACTCATTGATTTTCTGAAACTGTCCATCAATTTCTCTTAATTTTTGTAATTGTATTGTAATTTTAATTTATTTTTGTGTCTGCCTTATTCATGGTTCAACAGCTATAAAATGAGCTTTCTTCCCCCTTATTTTTCACTCTTACATAACAAATAGTTGTGCTTTTCTTCCTTCTCTCTTATCTTGCTTTATGAGTTACACTTTATAATTTTTGTTATTCTGTGACCTGAGATATTTTCTCAGAAGAATTTGTTTAATCCTTAAGGAAGTTTTGTAGACGAAGGATTCTTTCTGTAGTTACGAAATAAATTCCTTAAGGATAATGTCTCTTATATAGACATGACTCAAATTATTTTTGTGCTGGTATCCAGATTTTACAATAATCTTAAGGAATTTAGTACACCAACGTTACTACAGTCGTAACTTGAACAAAGCATAATATTCATGGAGGTAATATCTTTAATGTGCTCCTTTCTTCTCGTTTATGAATGATTGGATTGGAATTTTGTGAAACTTATTAGATATATATTACTGAGGTAATATTGATTTGTTGGAGAGCTTTCGTATCCTTGGTGGTGTGTTGAAAACTTAAAATGTTTTCTCACTACTTGAGATTATGAAATAATTATATTATTCAAAGAGTATAATTCATGAATATTGAATTTTAGAATTCAAGTGAATATTATTACTATAAAATGATTTGTTTTAATTAGAAAATAGCTGCTTTTACGTTAAAAATATTTCAGAATGTTGGCCATTAAGTTTTTTATGTTGCTTTATGTTGGGGTTATTAAATCTCAATTTATGTGTCTGGAATTTGGCCTTCTTGAATATTGGTCCATTAATCCTTTTTCCATTCGTCATGATGTTATACGTTGGCACCTTAATAATAATTAATTTTGGGTGTTTTTTTCATGCCATTATCATCATCTAAAGGGATTTATGATGCAACATTACAAAGTCAACGGGAGAAAAGCCAACTATCTACTATTTATGTGTGTTTTTTATGTGTAGTATTTTATATTGTTTTTGTTGGAAAGGTTGGCATTGTTTTATATATACATATATATATATATATATATATATGAAATGTTGCAATATAAAAATTGTTTTAAATTGTTTTGCTAAGAATTTGGCACACTCATGAAGAGGTTTTTTAATATATATTTGTTGGGGGCAGAAGCTTATCCGTTGCCTTTAGTTCACTTAAGTATATTGAATGGTGTTGATTTGCTTTACATTGGCATTCTCTTATGGTGATTAAAGTTGGTGGCTTAAATGTGCGTGTATATATATATATATATATATATATATCTATTTGTTGGTGTACTAATCTTAACGATTGTTTATTATTGAAAATGGTTAGATACAATTAAGTTGATTAAAAGATTTTGTTCTCAATTAATTGGAAATTGATGGCATCACATATTGCTTTTTTGTATTACGGGAGTGTGTGGAAAAAGTATATTTAACTATGGGACTTTAAGCTGCTTTATACATGAGTTAATAGCCTTTTATTACATGATTATTGGCTTTCTTGGTTAGCCTTAATGTGCTTTATATATATATATATAGACGTTGGCTTACATTTTTTGGTTTTACTTGGATTCAATGAGTTTTTTATTTCGATTAACGTTGACTTCCCTTTTATATTGATTAATGATCTTCATTGTTGCTTAACGTATGAGCTTTTAGGAAGCCAACATTAATATCCTAATGGTGTCAACAACTATATCCATATATATATATATATATGAGAGTGTGTATGGGGATGCATCTGTGAGTGCATACATATATTTATTTATATCAATGCTCTTACCTTGAGAAAATGATGAATATATAATTATGTGAGAATCATATATGTAAATTGTGTTTTTATATGTGATGCCTTAAAATGTCTTGTAAGAATATTATTTTAGGTGAAAAGAATATTGTGGATTTCTTGAAAATGACACTATAACCATCAATGTGGGGGTTATATAATTTTGCAAATTCGAAATGTTTTCACCTAAATTATTATTGTTGTTAAACAATATTATAAATTACACTTGTCATTTTGGAACCAAAATTTTTGTGGATTTGTGACCAAACTAGTGAACATTGGCATATAACATTTTAGATCAATTTGGAAGTCGAAAAAATCATCTCATTGAGATGATGATATACCGTCAATTTTCAAGTTGAGGAAACCATCTCATTAAGATGATGATATGTCATATGAAAATTGAAGTAAGCATTTTCAAATGCTAATTTTTGATGACCTTTTTATTGTACAAAGAGGTACAATAAATTTAAAAATGCTAGGTCAATTTGTAAATTTACAATGCCATTTCATTGAGATGATGATATGTCATAAGTAAGAATTGGAGTAAGTATTTGTGAATGCAAGTTTCGTACAACATTTTTATTGTACAAAGAGGTATTATTGGTCACAAAAATTTTGAGATTGTGAAATTCCTAAATGATTATGTGTAATTATATTCTTTTATAATGTTATTATATGGTGGAATAATATATATGTGCATATATATATATATATTATGTTTGGATGTCCACCTATAATAATTTGAGACTTTATATGAGTAATTATGTACTAAATTAAAAGTACATATATATATATATATATATATATATATATATGCAAGTTGTGGTATCATACTACTACAAATTTTAAAATATTTAAAAATGTTGGGGTATTTTCGAGTTTATATTGTATGCTCTATGGAAAAGAAAAGAGATTTTAAAACTTTGACTATGTTCGTTGTCATGGTGTGAATAATTTACTTGCCTTAAATTGTGGCAATTTCTCTTTTAATATGGACATGTGTATTCATGGTCAATAGATAATAAAGGTGAGATATTTGTCTGTATATGTATGACATGTTAATTTTTGTAGTAGCACAAATGTTACACATAAGACAAATAACTTCTTGCATCTAATTTTGGTAAAGATTTTATGGTCAATAGTTAATGATATTGCAGTTTAATAGAAGGTTTATGAGTTTAATATATTTGAATATAGAGTATATCTCATAAATTTATATAACTATTGATAATATGAAATGGCTTTCTTAAAGCTTATATTTTAATATTCAACATTTTAAATGTTGAAACTTGTGTTTGTAGAACTTTTGAAATTCTACAATAAAGTTTTATAGTCATATTATTGTGCGTTTGTTTTTTCCAAACATAAGTTTTATAACCATATTATTGTGAGCTTTACAAAGCTATGTGAAAATTGTACTTTGCGAAAAGTACTTTAATTGGTGAAAAAAAATGTCTATATCTAATTTAAATATTTGTTGACATATTTAAGAAAGACATGAGGTGAAGTAAATGTGATTTGGGAGTCAAAATCATAAGAAAGGTGATAGCAATTTACTGTTACAAGAACATTTGTTCAAAAATGTTTTAAAAATTTGATCATTTTGATGACAAACTAGTGAAAATCTCTTATGATTTTAAACTATTCATTAAGAAAACACAGAATTTAGTCTATTCTATTTAATAAACTTTACCTAGCTTGACATATCATGTGTTGTGTATATTAGATGAGTGTCTGTATGTACATAACTCCAATAAAAGAGCTGAGAGGTATGTGATTTACGATATCATTTAAAGTGAATTTCCCATGATATTAGAATAATACAATGTAGTTAACTGAATCTTCAATTCAGATGAGACAAATTCACTAGTGATTAAGCCTCATCTTTAGTGATGGCATGATATCTTTGAGAGTAGCCAATCAAAATTTTATATTTACTTTAAAATCAGATTTCAGTACTCTAGAGTTGGCTTAAAATAAGACTAAGTGGTTGGAAAACTTAGCAAATCTTTTCGTTGGGTAAGAGCTCAATGATGTCAGTATCTATATATTGTAATTGCCAAGTAGCAATAGTTATTGTAAAGAACAAGACTTTTAATAGTAAGATCAGACACTTGTGTTTGAGACACAAAACTATTAAGCATCTATTAAAAGATGAAAAGAGTATATCTATTGATAAATTATGTGAAGTCAATTTGGTTAAATCTTTGACTAAACATGCATGTAGGAAGGAAATTAATCCTTCAAAAGAAATTGGACTTAAGCCAATAGGAAATTAACACTGGCACTATAAAAAAAAAAAAGACTTAGTCGCCACCAAAAGTCTAAAAGTTGCCATCAAAAGTGTAAAAGTCGCCACCAAAAGCCTTTTGGTGGCGACTAAGTTATTGCTGAAAGTTTGCGGTTGAAAAGTTTTTTATGACGACTAAAGAGTTGAGTCGCTACCAAAAATTACTCTTTAGTGGCGACAAAAATGATTTTTCTTGCCAAAAAATGACTTTTGATCACCTTTAATAGCGATTTTAAAAGTCGCCACCAAAAGACCTTTGATGGCGACTAAAAGTTGTCACCAAAAGTCTTTTGGTGGCAACTTTGAAAGTTGCCACCAAAAGACTGGCTATCTTTGGTGGCGACTTTCAGGTCAAAAGTCACCACCAAAAGTCAATTGCCATTTTTTAGAACTTGGATTGGCCTGATCGGTCGACCCAAGACTTATTCAACCCTTGCGAGTCTTGGCCAGTCCACTAACTCGCTGTCCTAGGGTGACTCGATTTTATTTTGGTGTAATATTCAAATTTATATTGAAATTAAACCAAATATATGCATACCTGATATTCGAACATCGGTTCCTTACCTTTCAACCATGTGTGCCTTGCTAATATGCCACCACTTCATTTGTGCTATATAAGGGCAAAATATTTGTCACGACCCGTTTTCTGGGCACATGACCGGCACAATGATGAATATCCCATCACTGTAAGCCTTTCGACAAATTCTACCCATGAGTTAGATTATTAATCATTATTCTCAAAATAATCATTCCTTAATAAATACGAAGAAAATATATCAAATTTTCTTAATTAATAGATTCTCAATACAAAATACATTATCATACTGAAATACAAGCCAAATACCAAACCCCTGACCTAGATGTCCTAGACGATTACAGAGCAACATAATCTATAACAATAGAGGGGCCTACCCGACAGCGGGAAGGTCCAAAGTGATATACTCCTCTGGCGGATATTCTTTGCTGTCAACCTGATCTGAACAAAAAAATTTGTACAAAGAGTGTGAGCTTTTAAACTCCGTGAGCGAATCGGCCTCGCGTTAATAAAATTCAAATACATTACCAGTCATGCAAGTATATCCGAAGGCTCATACTCAACCAATAGACATAGTTAGAAATTACATACAAGAAGATAAAAATTCATCCAATTCAACAAACGTTACTAGTACTCATCAATGACAATATATCCCGGAGAGCGCACACAGGCCAGCTCACCAATTCTGTATATTTCCGCCATGACGCACAACCAATTCAACAAACGTTACTAGTACTCATCAATGGCAATATATCCCGGAGAGCGCACGCAGGCCAGCTCACCAAGTTTGTATATTTCCGCCATGACGCACAACCTCATCCTCTTAGCTAGGGCGCCTCACGGATTTATCACCAATCCGGGCTATATCCCTACTGAGGGAATCGTTGTCTCCACACTCATTGGTCAAGACACCCTTTTAACCGGGTTTTCCGCCTTGCCGTGAGAGGGGGTACTGTCCTGCTCAATCACAATCAATAGTACAATATTTCATATCATAATCAGAAATACAATATAATATTCATCCATATAACAGGTATAGTATATAACTATATTATAGATTTATAAACCACAAATCAAGATAACCATTAAACTGTTTTTGAAAGATTCAAACTTCACATCATCATGAAATACTTGTTTTGTCTTATCCGTACTTCTGGATTAATTATCTCCTTAAATTCGTCATTCTGAATCCAATTTCCCCCTATGAATCTTGGGAGTGTCCTACGACATACTTTTTATCACCAGTAACGCTAAAACTCTATTAAAACGGGGTCGTTTCACTCACCTGGATTTCGTACGAGTATCACTTCTCTAAGTCGTTACAGACAAGATTACACAGATGAATTTCAGTATTTCGCTACAGAGATTTTCATGAAAGATTAGAGAAAACAAGTTAAGATTGTTTTCATACAGACACTGTTTATACATACTATTACTATTCATATGTATGATCACTATTTATATATACAGTTACTATTCATACGTACAGATACTATTGTACATACAATCACTATTCATACATACAGATACTATTTATATGTACAGATATTATTTATACATATGGATACTGTTCATACATATGACACTATTCATATATACGGTCACTATTCATATATACAGAGACGGTTTATACCAGAAATAGATAATACAATCTGTAAAAGAGTACACCAGGTAAGTTCCCAGGAAAGAGTGGAGGGTCACAATGGACACACTTAAAAACCAGGTCTTTCCTTAGCCAGAACTTTCCTAGACATGTATTCTTCACAGTTTACATCCTATTTCGGTAATCAGAAAATCAAAATAATATGTAAGCAGCTAAGGACAGTTTTTCTGATGTAGAAGATCAGCCAAAGCCACAACCACAGAGCATACTTAAGAAAATAACTTCTAAAATTTGAAAGACATAAAAAGGGCATAGTATCCTTACTTAAGCTGAAAAGGAAAGGCCCAAAATCTCAGAGGCCTATCATTGGAGTAAGAGAATCTTAAGGAGAGAAGAAGAGAAGTTGAAGGTGTGAGTTTAGAAGTGAAATGAAAGGGCCTATTTATAGGAAAAGTCAAAGGTACTATTTGATACTATGCACTAATAAAATATTCAACTTACTATTCATGAAAATGACATTTCTAATAATGCAATTTACTGTACAAAACGCGAAAGCACGACGGCTTAGAATTGTTTTGTTACTATTTAAAACTTAAAGGGAAAAACTGTCATTTCACCTTAAACCTTTAAGTTTCTTTTCAAATCAGTCCTTTCAATTTAGTCCCTGAGGGTATTTTCACCCATAAAACGTCATTTTCTCCTACGAACTTTTTTCTAGTTTTCTCTTATGACCAAACCACATCTAGTACTTGACATTTCAATTGTATAAGCGAACAGTATAGTATACGTAAATAGTATTATATAGGTGAACAGTACCGTATACTAGTATAGTAACCATAGTTTACAAATACGCATTTATATTTTATTTTTTATGGGTATTACAATATTATTATTATTATTATTATATATATATATATATATAATCTGTAAAAATTATTTTAAGCTAAAAATATCATAAAACCGAAATAAAATAACATCTAACTTAACATAAAACAAATATATTATTATTAATAGATTGAGAGATAAGAAAAAAAATATAATTATATATATATATATATATATATATATATATATATATATATTAAAAAGTTGACTTTTTGTGGCGACTAAGAGAGTTGCCACTGAAAGTCTGACTTTTGGTAGCGACTATAGGAGTTGTCATAAAAAATCTAATTTTTTCGAACTTTTTTATTATTATTTAAAAATAATTGACTTTTGGTGATGACTATAAGAGTTGTCACCAAAAGTCTAATTTTTTTATTTTATTTAGAAATAATTAACTTTTTCGCCACCAAAAGTCCGACTTTCAATGACGACTATCGTGATCGCCACCAAAAGTCTAATTTTTTAAATTTTATTTAAAAATAATTGATGTCGCCATCAAAAGTCTATTTTTTTAAATTTTATTTAAAAATAATTGATGTCGCCATCAAAAGTCTAATTTTTTTTAGTTTTATTTAAAAAAAGGTTAGACTTTTAGTGGCGACTCTCAAAAGTCACCACCAAAAGTCTAACTTTCAGTTGCGACTATTGGGGTCGCCACCAAAAGTCTATTTTTTAAATTTTATTTAAAAATAATTGATGTCGCCATCAAAAGTCTAATTTTTTTAGTTTTATTTAAAAAAAGGTTAGACTTTTAGTGGCGACTCTCAAAAGTCACCACCAAAAGTCCGATTTTCACTGGCAACTATCGGGGTTGTCACCAAAAGTCTAATTTTTTAATTTTATTTAAAAATAATTGACTTTTGTGGCGATTCTTAAAAGTCACTACCAAAAGTCCAACTTTCAATGGCGACTATTAGGGTCATTACCAAAAAAATTAAAAAAAAATTAAACTTTTGGTGGCTACTCACAAAAGTCGCCACCAAAAGTCTGACTTTCAATGGCAACTATTGGCGTCGCCACCAAAAATCTATTTTTTTTAATTTTATTTAAAAATAAATTAGAATTTCAGTGGCAACACTCAAAAGTTGCCACCAAAGGTCGACTTTCAATGACGACTTTTTTAGGTGCTACCAAAAAGTCACCACTGAAAGTCAATTTTTTTGTAGTGCGGCAAAAATCTAACCTTTGTGATTAGAGATCCCATGAAGAATGTTTATATGGGTAATAACAATTCATTCGTTAATTCTACTAGCACTATTTTCTTAGTCTATTCTTATGGTGTTAAGTGTGAAAGTGCTAGAATACATTGACTGGTGGGTTGAGTGTAAACTCTTTATGATCTTCATAGCCTTACATTGAGGGTGGTGTATTTATTACAGATACACTTGATGAAGTCACCTATATGAGTATGGAGTGGGATCGCTCCTATGAGATAGTGGCAAAATCTTTAGAGCACTCATAAATTCTAGACACCCGCACGATCGAAATAACGCGCACAACAGCGTTAATAACATAAATGTAGGGGGGTGAGATGCGACTGTTAAGGTCACTATCTTACGACTAAGAGTACGTTGGTTTATAGAAGCTATATGTTTCACTGACTACTCTGTGAGTTAAATCTTAACGGTTTAGATCTGGTTCACAGTCTAAAAAGAGACACTAGATTAATGCATCTACACCCATATACGTAACCCAAAATGTTTTTAAAAATATTGTAATATCTCAAGAATTTATATGAATATTTAAAGTCTAATTTGAAATTTAGTGAAAAATTTAATTACGTGAAAATGTGCTTTTTGAATTAGTGAAGAAAATCTGGGAATAAAAATTTTAATTTTTAATTTAGGAAATTTTTACAAATTCTCAAGGACTAAAGTGAAAAGAAAAGAAAGTATAGAGGACTTTTGAGAAATGACCAAATAGAAACCTGAGAGGAAGAATAAAGCTTATGAGAATGAATTATGAGTCCGGTACCGAAAAGATGATGGATTCGAGGTTAAAGTGGTATTTGAGACATCGAGAGGGATTAAAGTGAACAAATCTTATAAGCTAAGGTGGCTATGAGCGATTTTATCGAAAAAGAAATTAGTGGGGCCCACACATACAATTATTAGTTTTTCTTCTCCTTCTTCCTCCCGAGGCTTCATGTTCTTCGTTATTTCCATCTTCCCTTCTTCAATCATTTCTCAAATTTTCATCCGGCGATCTTGTATTTTCTAACCATACTTCCGATTCTCAGGAGTTCTAGAGGTAAAGAGGTAAGTTTTATCTACTCTATTTCTCTTTTTCTCCATTTTCGGACCTATGGAAGAAAATTAAGATTTTGAGTTTTAATGGATGAATTTAAGTGTGGATGTTAATGTAAAACATTCTTAGGTGGTTTATGATGTTATTAGAACAAGAAATTTCGTAGAATTTGGATATTTGAAAAAGTTAGTGTTCTTGATGAAAATTTGAGATTTGAGCTTGGATTGTTGGTAGAAATTGGGGGTTTTGGTGTTAAAACACTCCTTAGACATTAAGGATGAAAACCCATGGAAGAAATCAAAAGAAATGTTGTTTTAGATATGATTTTAGGATTTTTGGATGAAGAACACGAAGAACATCGAAAATTTTCCCCAGAAATTACTGTTCACCGAGAAAATTTTTCCAGATTTTCTCGTTACTGTAGCGTTGACTCGGTCAACGTTACTGTAGCTGCGTTGACCGTTGACTATTACTGTAGCATCAGTTTTTTTTTTAATATCATTGAAAAGCTCTTTGAGTCTAGTTTCCAATGGTATAAGTGTCATTTAGAAATTCATTACTGGTTAGGAGTTATGACTTAAGATGTGAGTAAAGGTCGAGAGTAGTGATAGGAAATTTCTCTATTTTATAACCCTAATGGTTTTTACCTAGTTACAATAGGGATGATTGGGGCGCAAGGTGGGAGCGCCGAGAGCGTGGAATCCAGGTGAGTAGGCAACCTTGCAAAATTAATTTAATAAATTAGTCAAAGCACAATATAAATCTCATTTGCGTTATTTGTGAAATTGAGAAGATTATCAGTGTGTGTTCAGGTTGAGAAAAAGTATAATATCATTGGAAGGTATTTTATTACCTTTGAGAATTGATTTCTCTAGTTGACTAAAGAACTAGATGTGATTGTTCCTTGAATAAATTGGAACATTTTGTAAGTGAATAACCTTACTAAACTAATGTGATCTTATTAGATAAGGTACAATACAAGTCTTGTTTATAACATTATTGAAGTGAGAAATAATCAATCTCGCTGTTGATAATATATGATGATTGTTATGGTTGATGATAGACATTCAAGGGAATAAAAATATGTGTAAATTCATTTATTTCATAGTAATTATATTGTGATAAATTCTCACTATTTTATTGATGAGCAAAAGATCTACGAGATCTAATACACGAGTTTGAAAGGGTTAGAGTCCCATACTACTCGGTGTATAAATGTGAAAATCTATGCACGAGTTTGAAAGGGTTAGAGTCCCATACTACTCGGTGTATAAATGTGAAAACCTATGCACGAGTTTGAAAGGGTTAGAGTCCCATACTACTCGGTGTATAACTGTGAAAATCAATACACGAGTTTGAAAGGGGTTAGAGTCCCATATCACTCAGTGTATAAATGTGAAAATCTATGCACGAGTTTGAAAGGGTTAGAGTCCCATACTACTCGGTGTATAAATGTGAAAACCTATGCACAAAGAGTTTGAGGGTTAAATTCCCAAGTCACTCAGTGCAAGTATTTATGGCATATAATACTATAATTATTTAAAATAAATGATAGATTGATTGTATTAGTAAATGTGGTGTTTGTGCTTATGATATTTTCATGTACAGTTGTTTACTCACTGAGTTATGATAAACTCACACTCTCCATGATTATCTTTTCAGATACAGTGGTTGAGAAGAAGAATTTATAGCCTTTAAGGATATACTCCACTTTTGTCTGGTAAACCATTGGTAAGGATTAGGAAACGCTCTGTAATCTAGTAGGTCACCTAGGCTTGGGAGGTTGTATAGTATTGTATAGTGTTTGAAAGTTGAACATTTTCTGAATATGTATACAAAATATCTTTCTTGGAATATTTATGATTCACATAATTATGGATATTAAGAATGTTCACAGAGATTATGGGGTACCATGGAGGTACACCCTAGGTATTTTATGTTTATATCACATGTAAGTTTTGGGATGTGACAAATTGGTATCAGAGGTGGTTTTAGGTCCCCTATAGATTACAGAGCAAAGTGTTCTTTGTGGGCCCTTTTCCATTGTCATGAACCGCGGCATGACCATGGGATTAGGTTCCATAAAAGACCTTGTAAAGTTGAGTGTTCTTGTCATAACTTACCCTTCGATGGAGTTAGTTAGAGATAATTTTGTTACAATATGAGATAATTGATTTCATATGTGGAACTTTGGAACTTGTTGGAGGTATGATCTTTATACCGATGGAAAAGGTGATCTCTGTATGAAATTTTTCTTTTTGAGAAATTGGGAACATAACTCTGTAGTGTACTCTTAAAGCTGAGGATCAATAATTGCTAGAATATGGCTTGAGGGCTGGGCCAAGAGTGATGTATTAGATGGGGTAAAGTTGATTATGAGGCATGGGCTAGAGTTCAAGAAAGATTTTCACAAAGAATATAGCGCAGATTACTAATGCAAGAATGGGAAAGAACCCTTGTGAGGCAGATCAAGATTTGATTTTGATAGATGCCAGACAGATGTAATTTATAGAAGAGGATGTAAGTCCTAAATAATATGTTCCTTGATTAGCTTGGTTGAGAAAATAGATGTGGGCTTCCTAAGGGAGATACTACGGTAAAATGGAACCTAGCATAAGAGATATTGAGGTACGTTATAAGTCTTCTCTAGGGCGACTCGCCAAAGTTGCACTTGTTTAGTTAGGGATTGACATGATGGTACTATGTGATAGAAGTGTTTCAAAAAAAAATATATATATATATACAATGTAGAAGTTTTGTAACATTGGAACAATTAGAGCATGTTAAAGGTAGGCTGTTGGCGTATGAACATTCATAATTGTTAAACATGATGTATGATTGGAATGGTCTAGAAAGATATTCTTATGGTAGTTTGTGCCTCAGAGTGTTAGTTTAAGGAAAGCTTGCGAATCGAGGCTCTTAAGCAAGAATTCATGACAATTCGAGGGCATAATATCGAGTTCAATTGATCTATACGGTAAGCCTTCATCTACTCCCGTATGATAAGGGG
Source organism: Biancaea sappan (assembly GCA_037074585.1). Classification (NCBI taxonomy): domain Eukaryota; kingdom Viridiplantae; phylum Streptophyta; class Magnoliopsida; order Fabales; family Fabaceae; genus Biancaea; species Biancaea sappan. Next base: position 39,823,325 of record CM073494.1, read on the forward strand.
AAAGACAACGAGACTTGTATAGAGCTTCTGTTTGTCTCTGTGTCAGCTTATAGGGTCATTAAATTTTTTTTTTATGTGATTGGCTTATAAGCTGAATTTGTTATTGATTTTGTGTGGCTAATTTCTTTTATCTTTCTTCATTTTATTATTATTATTATTATTTAGAGTACCATCTAGTAAAAGAAACTATTGGCATTAAAAGCGGAAGGATTACATTGCAAAAAAAAAAGGGAAATTACTCATGCATGAGTAATCTAAAAGCGAGGTGGTCTCGGATTAGGAGGGTTGTATTGTATCATCACCTCTCGACCATTTCTTGGAACAAGAGACTGAGCAATGTCACGGAGGGTAGTGTAAATCCCATTCATACAATCAACACTTCTTTGTTGTTGATTGCAGAAGCATTGGGTAGACCAATAGAAGAACCTGTCTATTCTTGAAGTCATTGCCGCATTATTGCGTTTAGTTAACTTCTCCAGGTCTTCTATCATCTTCTTCAGATTTTTCACCTCCTTCTCTAGACAAGCGATTTTGTTTTCTGACGTGTGGCCAGTGCTAATCTCCTCAGCTTCCTCAATTTTTATCTTCTTCTCCTTTTGATCCTCTTGAGACCCATCAAAAGGTCTCTTGCCCTTGTCTTTGCCCAGACTTAAGTTTAAGTCGAGCTCTTCTTCCTTGGCCTCCACTGTGAGATCAATGTACTTCCTGGTGGCCATGGTTTAGAAAATTTAGAAGTTTTTACAGGAGTATGACGAGAGAGGAATGCTGGGAAATTGTAGGCTCAGAGATGATTACTCTTTGTGGTGTAGTAACTGAGAACTCCGGGGCAGTTTTTATAGAGAAAGATTTAGACTTAGAGCCAAAGAAGATATCTCTTCGCCGCACTCCTACACGCTCAACCTATGAATTTCTGCAAGCTGGAAGCCAGAAGCCTAGGGTAGGCATGCGTGTCAACAGTGTGTCACATTAATGGCAAAATCACGTAAGTCAATATTCGGTGGATTTGCGGCCGATTTATACTTGTTTATTTTTCATATCTCTTGTTGGCATTTTCTGAAATTCTAAGAAGCCGACAGCGTAGCCATTAAAGATTGCCTTGGATGCTTTTATGATGAACTAAAATGTATTTCTCTGCTTTCTTGTATTGTTCTTGAAAGCCTTCAGTTGAGTATAATATACATGATTGATTGAATTATATTGTGATTATATGTATTTAAATACATATGCCATGTATGTATGTTATCCATGCATTGAGAGTGAAGGCTATTTGTTATGGCCAGGAATAATATGTAATGATTCTACATACATTCAGAGAATGATAAGTCTGAAATTTAAAAAGGACTTGAATAGATGAAAATATATAGATAATGATGTATCTCTATATTGATACATACATACATATATGCTCGTAGAGGCAAGAGAAAGGTAAAAAAAAAAATTTCTCACTTTATGGTAACACTTGATATGTGTAAATGTGAGAAGTTTTTATTTTAATATGTATGTTTGAAAATGTGTAAGCTTAGGGCAAAGCCACGGATTAGAAACCTAGATAAGGTTAATATGAAACTACCCGTTCATGGAGTAATATCTCGATTTAGAATTATTGGATAAGACAAATACAGAGTTAGGAAGTCATAAATTGAAGCGGCGATTAGTTTAATAATTTGAGCAAGAGTCAAAAGTTAGCCGAAATTTTTGAGGAAATCTTTTGTATTTGATTATATTTTGTTATTTTCTGGCATGCTTATTATAGACCGTTGGCATTGCGACGGATAAGGTCTGGAGGCCATCTTTAGAGTGTGATGTAAGGGTTTTGGTAGCCCTAAATTTCGTCTATAAATAATGGATGCCCCATTACGCCGCTCATTACACTAAGAGTTCATTACTTATAAGCTTTCTAGCATCAAACCTCTCATTCCATACAACCTTTATAGCTCAGAAAAATATGGCCGGCAATAAATCTTTCAATTTAAACTTTGAGGCTGGCAAGGTAGAGCTGGATCTAAATCTTAGTCTGGAGAACTATGAGAATAAGAGATCCATGGAAGAGTTATTAGAAGCTAAGAAAAGAAAAAGGGATGTAGTAGAGTTAGAGGATGTTAGCACAGCAACATCTTCAAATGATGAGCTTGCGCTTATGAGAAAAAAGATGGAGGACTTGGAAAGGTTGATAAACCGCCACTTTGAGGACCAGGGAAGATTGATAAATCGTCTCTTTGTAGAACAAGAGAAGCTCTTGAATCGTCATTTTAGGGAATTGGCGAATAGAGTTGATAGACATTCGATGTTTGCAACTCAAAATTTTCGTGACCAACAAGCGAGGTGTATTGACTGTATGAATGGAGTGACCTCTGCACTTCGCCAAATTTCCCAAACGTTTCCTCCAGAAACTCTTTCTAGGCTGCAACGATTAGCTTCCTCCTTAAGATCTGAAGTACCTTCCTCTTCTAGACCTGGAGCACTTTCTGCATTTCAAAAACCTCCTCTTCCTTAATTTATTCTTTCTTTTATTTATACCTTAAGCTAATATTTGATCTGAGCTTCACGTATTAAGATTATCTGTTTTGTAAATCAAGTTCAGTTTGTTGCCTGTAACTTATGTACTAGAAATAAGGCAATTCTTGTACTGAAGAAACTTGAGAAATAAAAATATGTTGAACTTGTTATATTTTGTACTTGATTGTGAAAATTCTAAAAGAGAGAACGAGATTTGGACAAAATATCTGCATTTTTTTCAATCTTGAGTTAAGTTTTGAATTCGGAGGACCGAATTCTATTAAGGGGGGAAGAATGTAATATCTCAAGAATTTATATGAATATTTAAAGTCTAATTTGAAATTTAGTGAAAAATTTAATTATGTGAAAATGTGCTTTTTGAATTAGTGAAGAAAATCTGGGAATAGAAATTTTAATTTTTAATTTAGGAAATTTTTACAAATTCTCAAGGACTAAAGTGAAAAGAAAAGAAAGTATAGAGGACTTTTGAGAAATGACCAAATAGAAACCTGAGAGGAAGAATAAAGCTTATGAGAATGAATTATGAGTCCGGTACCGAAAAGATGATGGATTCGAGGTTAAAGTGGTATTTGAGACATCGAGAGGGATTAAAGTGAACAAATCTTATAAGCTAAGGTGGCTATGAGCGATTTTATTGAAAAAGAAATTAGTGGGGCCCACACATACAATTATTAGTTTTTCTTCTCCTTCTTCCTCCCGAGGCTTCATGTTCTTCGTTATTTCCATCTTCCCTTCTTCAATCATTTCTCAAATTTTCATCCGGCGATCTTGTATTTTCTAACCATACTTCCGATTCTCAGGAGTTCTAGAGGTAAAGAGGTAAGTTTTATCTACTCTATTTCTCTTTTTCTCCATTTTCGGACCTATGGAAGAAAATTAAGATTTTGAGTTTTAATGGATGAATTTAAGTGTGGATGTTAATGTAAAACATTCTTAGGTGGTTTATGATGTTATTAGAACAAGAAATTTCGTAGAATTTGGATATTTGAAAAAGTTAGTGTTCTTGATGAAAATTTGAGATTTGAGCTTGGATTGTTGGTAGAAATTGGGGGTTTTGGTGTTAAAACACTCCTTAGACATTAAGGATGAAAACCCATGGAAGAAATCAAAAGAAATGTTGTTTTAGATATGATTTTAGGATTTTTGGATGAAGAACACGAAGAACATCGAAAATTTTCCCCAGAAATTACTGTTCACCGAGAAAATTTTTCCAGATTTTCTCGTTACTGTAGCGTTGACTCGGTCAACGTTATTGTAGCATTGACTCGGTCAACGTTACTGTAGCTGCGTTGACCGTTGACTATTACTGTAGCATCAGTTTTTTTTTTAATATCATTGAAAAGCTCTTTGAGTCTAGTTTCCAATGGTATAAGTGTCATTTAGAAATTCATTACTGGTTAGGAGTTATGACTTAAGATGTGAGTAAAGGTCGAGAGTAGTGATAGGAAATTTCTCTATTTTGTAACCCTAATGGTTTTTACCTGGTTACAATAGGGATGATTGGGGCGCAAGGTGGGAGCGCCGAGAGCGTGGAATCCAGGTGAGTAGGCAACCTTGCAAAATTAATTTAATAAATTAGTCAAAGCACAATATAAATCCCATTTGCGTTATTTGTGAAATTGAGAAGATTATCAGTGTGTGTTCAGGTTGAGAAAAAGTATAATATCATTGGAAGGTATTTTATTACCTTTGAGAATTGATTTCTCTAGTTGACTAAAGAACTAGATGTGATTGTTCCTTGAATAAATTGGAACATTTTGTAAGTGAATAACCTTACTAAACTAATGTGATCTTATTAGATAAGGTACAATACAAGTCTTGTTTATAACATTATTGAAGTGAGAAATAATCAATCTCGCTGTTGATAATATATGATGATTGTTATGGTTGATGATAGACATTCAAGGGAATAAAAATATGTGTAAATTCATTTATTTCATAGTAATTATATTGTGATAAATTCTCACTATTTTATTGATGAGCAAAAGATCTACGAGATCTAATACACGAGTTTGAAAGGGTTAGAGTCTCATACTACTCGGTGTATAAATGTGAAAATCTATGCACGAGTTTGAAAGGGTTAGAGTCCCATACTACTCGGTGTATAAATGTGAAAACCTATGCACGAGTTTGAAAGGGTTAGAGTCCCATACTACTCGGTGTATAACTGTGAAAATCAATACACGAGTTTGAAAGGGGTTAGAGTCCCATATCACTCAGTGTATAAATGTGAAAATCTATGCACGAGTTTGAAAGGGTTAGAGTCCCATACTACTCGGTGTATAAATGTGAAAACCTATGCACAAAGAGTTTGAGGGTTAAATTCCCAAGTCACTCAGTGCAAGTATTTATGGCATATAATACTATAATTATTTAAAATAAATGATAGATTGATTGTATTAGTAAATGTGGTGTTTGTGCTTATGATATTTTCATGTACAGTTGTTTACTCACTGAGTTATGATAAACTCACACTCTCCATGATTATCTTTTCAGATACAGTGGTTGAGAAGAAGAATTTATAGCCTTTAAGGATATACTCCACTTTTGTCTGGTAAACAATTGGTAAGGATTAGGAAACGCTCTGTAATCTAGTAGGTCACCTAGGCTTGGGAGGTTGTATAGTATTGTATAGTGTTTGAAAGTTGAACATTTTCTGAATATGTATACAAAATATCTTTCTTGGAATATTTATGATTCACATAATTATGGATATTAAGAATGTTCACAGAGATTATGGGGTACCATGGAGGTACACCCTAGGTATTTTATGTTTATATCACATGTAAGTTTTGGGATGTGACAAATATCTTTTGAAATATGTGGGGGATTGTTGTAAAAATAGGCTTTGTATTTCAAAATATCTTTTTAATTAATTTTTAGCTTACCTGAATAGAGACAAATTTAGTTGTTACGAAATTAATTTGGGTTAATATCAGAAAATTAAAGGCTTATAGTTTTAATTACATTGTTTTAAATTATTTTAATTATTTCGAAACTGCTCATTGATTTTCTAAAACTGTCCATCAATTGCTCTTAATTTTCGTAAATATATCATAATTTTAATTTATTTTTATATCTACCTCATTCATGGTTCAGCAGCTATAAAATAAGGTTTTTTCCCCTCCTTTTTCACTCTCACATAACAAATAGTTGTTTTTTTTCTCTCTTCTTTTCTCTCTTGTTTTATGGGTTACACTTTATAATTTCTGTTGTTTTGTGACCTGAGATATTTTCTCAGAAGAATCTATTTAATCCTGAAGGAAGTTTCGTAGACGCAGGATTCTTTCTGTAGTCATGGAATAAATTCCTTAAAGACAGTGTCTCCTATATAGATGTGACTCAGACTATTTTTGTGCTGGTATTCAGATTTTATAACAAAATGTTCCAATCTAACCAATGCCTCTTGGTTGTATTAGGTTAGGCTGGGCTAGAAACTATAGCCGATGATAAATATATAACTTGGCTTACCCAATTCATATTTATTATTGATTTTTTAAATTTTAGGTTAAATTAGGTTGGGCCCATTAATTTAACAATCACACAGATAATCATGGACAAAGCATATATATATATATATACACACAAGTAACCAGTTATGTGCACAAATTAAAGATTGAGAGATTGAAGAAATGTATATAAGAAAGCTTATTTAGTTTTTGCTACAACATAAAACTAGGGTGAAAAAACGAAAATAAAAGAAATGACAGTTAATTCTAATCTCTTTTGCTAGATTTTATCTAGTTAGACCTTATTTGAGTGAACAACTTATTTAAACAATTATAGAATAAACGTTAATCGTATAAACGCTTATATATAAGTTATTTCTATAATTAAAAAATTTATGAGGATAAATTTCACATAAACTGTTTTCAGCTTATTTTCATAAGCTATTATGGAGAGTCTATGAAAATAAACAAAAAACATGTTATGAACATGTCATAATTTATTTTTATAAACTCTTTTAAAAACATGCATAAATATTTGTGTCATAAAATAAATTAAATAAATTCAAAATATGTTCTTCCAAGTGTACTAATATATTAAGGTATTTGTATATTTGAATAATATATTACATCTTCACTTTTTTTAAAAAAAATTAGTTACTCAAACGTCTCAAATTAATTGGATGTCAACAAAACTCAGCGGCCCTTTATTGACTTCCTTCATTGACCTTCCATGTTGAAGGGTCGAGGGGCGAGGAGGCTGATGTCACGTGAGCGTCAGACCTGGAAGTCACGTGACACTGACGTAGCAATAGGAATGTCCGAGTCCGGGGTGCGAGAGAGTCAGAGAAAGACCAATACGACCTTGAGGGAATGGGACGGGATGGCACTCTGGCAGAGAGAAGACGTTAAGGAAACCGGTAGTCAGATTTGACGGTGGAGGTCAATATAGTAATTACGGAGAGATGACGTTTCGAGAAGGCATTGGTTGTGGAAGGAGTTGCCTGAAGTAATAGACTGGGAAGAGAAATCGAGGGTGCTTTGGCGTCAGAGAAGGAGTGTAATTCTCTGACGTGGTATGCACTCACGAGTCACAACTTCTTTGGATTTGTTCATTAATTAAATTCTGTACTTACATCTTCAATTACTCCCACCTTAATGACATCTACTAATACAGTTTTGACTGCCTCGCCTCCATTTTTTCTTAACGTCGCATCAATATTTTTGAAATTGAGTCGCGACTTGGGGCGTTCGTAGATTCACTGCACTCCTTTGTAAATTGTAATGATACATTAAAGTTCTATTATAATAAATTATGACCACAACACATATGCCTTTTTTTTTTTAAATTTAATCTTTTTATAAATTTTTATTCTCAATTTGATCATTTATATATTGATATATTACTAATTTAATCTTTTAATTTTTTTTTAATTTGATCCCTCATAAGTTGATATGTTATCAATTTAGTCCTTCATTTATTTTTATTCTCAATATAATCCCTCACAAATTGATATATTATCAATTTTCACTACAAAAAAACCAGAGTCAGAGACATAATTTTTCTTTCTCAAATTCTGTTCCTGATCTAATGCAAATTATATCCTTGGTTTCAAATTAAAAAAATATAGAATCAGAGACGGATTTTAGAAGGGAATATTTCCTTCTCTGATTTAAATTTTGTCCCTATTATTAGAGATAAATTATGGTGTATCAAAATTTGTCCCCACACCTTTTTTTATATATACATTTTTTTAAGGTATCAAAATATTAGTGACAGATTTTATTCATACATGAATTCTGTCTCTAGATAATTTAATTTGAATGACATCATATTAGTATTAGAGATGGATTTTTTCGTATCAAAATTTCATCTCTAGTATTGAACCCTAAAATCTCCAAATCCGTCCTTTTCTCTTTGTCTGCCACCATCAGCCATTGTTTGCCACCGCTGCCACTATGACTATTATCTCTCTCTCTCTCTCTCTCTCTCCATTGTTTCTCTCTGTCATCATTGTGTTTTTTTTTATCATTTTTTTTTTGATTTAAATCTTGTTCTAATTGCTGGCTGTGTCTATTGTGGGGATGTTCTGTCTCTAGATAACTTAATTTGAATGACGTCATATTAGTATTAGAGATGGAATTTTTCGTATCAAAATTCCATCTCTAGTATTGAACCCTAAAATCTCCAAATTCATCCTTTTCTCTTTGTCCGCCACCATCAGCCATTGTTTGCCACCGCTGCCACTACAACTATTATTTCTCTCTCTCTCTCTCTCTCTCTCTCTCTCTCTCTCTCTCTCTCTCCCCATTGTTTCTCTCTGCTGTCATTGTGTTTTTTTTTTATCATTTTTTTTATTTAAATCTTGTTCTAATTGCTGGCTGTGTCTATTGTGGGGATGAGTATTGGGTTGATTTGGTGATTTGGTGATTTTCCAGTTGTAAATCTTTTCCAGAAATTCTCAGAAAATTGGTACCTATATTACTGACTCTATTTCTGCACTTTTTCTTTCAGTTCCTTGAAGGGGTCTTGTGTATTTTAAAACCAAATATGATATGCGCCCCTGGTGACATTAAATAAAAAAACTTGTCCAAATATGATAAAACCAAATATTATCAGTATTCAAAAGTTTACTAACTTCGTTTAATTTAATTCAATTTGAGTCAATAGTAGAAAAAGGAGTACATGCTTTGTCATCGTCTCTCTCTTTTTTTTTTTTTCCTTTTCTGCCAGATTTGGTGTGCTGTTTATCTCTTGAATTTTAGATTAGTATAAGTTACCTATGTTAAATTAGAAACTAGAAGATAGTGAGTTACTTGAGTGGGCGATGAGGGAAAAAGAGTAATGCAAAAGGGTGGCTAATTTGGACATTCAATGTTTTTTAGAAAACAAGAGTGAGAGTGTGGGAGCAGAGAGTGGGATCATGTGATGTTTCCCTATTTTATATACATAGGCAAAATGATTGTTGGGGCTTAGAGGGACTGTTAGGGTATGTGGCTGAGTGGGTTATCCTTAAATCTGGGATTTTGCAGTGTTGTAAAAGCTGAATTATATTATGAGGAGTACTTAAAGGAATGGAGGAAGCTCTAAGGCTAAACATTGGAAGGTTGTGGATGGAATCAGACTCCTATGTTGCTGTCAGATTTATCAATGATGGGTGTGAGTCAGTATAATATGACATGATGTTCAAGATTTTCCTTGCAAAACTCGAGTTCAAAATTCTTAAATTTCAATATTAAGAGGATATGCATATCTTAGGTTCAGTTTCATCTTTTTGTTTTTCATTCTAGTTTAGTTTCTTAATTTTTGTTAAGAAGTCAAGGGAAAGTTACTATTATTTTAAATAAAAATATCAATTATTATTTTTTTTAAAAAAATTATTTTATTCATCAATCGGGAGTGTTATAAATAAATTCATTTGTTGGTAAATGTCTATTGAATTATCCCAAGTTCAAATGTATCTCCCCAGGTACATGAACTTGTCTATTGCTTTCTCCTATGTAATTAATCTAAGTTCACCCCCTTATGTTATCCAATATCATGATACTAATATTTACTAATAATATCATGACTTGTCTTCCTAAAACCATTCTTTATTGTAGAATGAGTGATTTTATGTGGTGGAACTATTTCTTTTCCATATCATGGATTGCTTTGGTACTAATATCTTTGATACTCTCTAATTTCAGTCAAATTATTTATAAAGAATATCTTTGAAAGAAATTATTGCTTATCCACCTGTATAAAGTTTCATGTAAATTAAATATTGCTTATCCACCTAAAGGATTCCAAAATGGTGTGAAAGAAAGATGTAAAGTGAAGTTGGAGCAAGTATAAATACAGATGGTATGAATATGATAAAGACTGAATTAATAGAATAGTTTACTAACAGTACTATTTTTACCATTAAACGAAGAAAAATATTTTGTTCCAAATGGACAAGATATTGAAAAATTGTCCATATGCTGAAATGTTGAGAAACTAAAAGTGGCATGGTTGGTGAGAATTTCCAATAAAAATATAACAGAATATTTATGAAGTTCGAATGTGATCTAATTATGCCATGGAAAAATGAAAAAAGAATGTTTCATGCATATATAGATTTAGAATGATTTGTCTTTTGAGGAACGCAAGAGGAAATTAAAGTGACAACGTAAATTAGCGTACAAATAATGGTCCGCACGCGTTCGCCCAATGTTGTCGGGCTATCTCGAGTCCAACACAATTGAGATATCAGAAGATACTATATATGTACAAACTTTGAAACGGACATCCAACATTGATTAACTAATTTTCCACTATCACACCACAAACTTTCTGGAATCTTGTTTAATTTAATTACACTATTTTTGTTCAAATGGAATTTCTTAAAAAGAATTATAAAAAAGAAGGATTGTTTTTTGATAAAATTATTTAATAAGTATTTTTACTAATACTATTGCGTTTAGCAATTGTTTTGGTGTTATATTATTATTATTATTATTATTATTATTATTATTATTATTATTATTATTATTATTATTATTATTATGTATGTATGTATATATATGTATCTGTGTGGGTGAGTTTGAATATATGTATATATTGCATGAGTTCAGTGATGTTTGTGGTTAGTTGATAACTAAAGATTTTGAGTGGAGATATTTTTATTTATTTTCTAAACAATTTTTTACTTTCGCTTTCAAGGAGAAGCTCCAATTGTCTACTTTTTAAGGACAGCTTATTATTTTTTTTTTTAAAACTTGGTCAAACACTTCTTTTCAAAATAATTAATACTTTGTTTAATAAAATAAACAATTTCTACCACTTCAAAAAGTTTGGACAAACAAGCTCTTAGAGCATCTTTAGTGATTTAAGTTCTTACACTTCTAATAATATTAGTTTAAGCAATTTTTTATTTCAATTATAAACTTCTTAATAACTAACAAATGAGTTCTACAAACAATTCTCTACTATTGTAACATTTATTGCTATCCAATAATATTTATTGTAAGTTGATTATTTTATTATTATTTTTTGTATAAAAACCATTCTTATACATGACAGTCTGCGTGACAAATTCCAATAACAAATTAAAATAAGAATCGATTTTTAAATTTAAAAACTCTTTATGAACTACCACTGAAGATGCTCTTAGCTTGTTTAAATCCGTTTGTAGGTGTAGGTGCTATTAATGGCAGCTTTGATATTGAGACGACAACTCCAATTAGATTCCACCTTTGGCAAATGTTTTAATATATATACGTATATAAATATATTTATATTATTATATATCTGTTCCCCACTTATTAAGTTAGTAGAAGCAGCAATATCTCACTGGGGACTGGGAATTCAGTGGGGGTGTCATTTCCGATTTCAAGATTCCATTCATCAATCATTGATCCATATATAACTTTTCCCTTTGTTGGAGTCCTTTTACTCTTTCTTCCTTGGAATCAATGTCATTGTAAGTGAACCAGCTTTGCTTCATCAGTAACAGAAGCCTTGACGACGTCCAAACCCTTGTCACATGGTTTATAATTATTTTACCATTTTTGCTCGGACAATATATATAGTTGTTTGCATGTCTGGTCTCGCGATTTGTAGGGCCACCCTCTAAGATCATGTCTCTAGGCGTATGCACTAATTAGTTTCAAGTTTTAACCCCACACTTCAACTTTCACTCAGACTTTTTCTCCCACTTTAAGCTAACCTCCTCGTCTCTAGTCTCTACTTAAAATCATTGTTCCCTTTAACGCTTTATCTTTTGTTTTTATTAGGAACTTTAATTTCACTCTACTTCTTAAAAGAAAATTAATTTCATTCCTGGTTTAATAAACAACGATTAGTCCTAGGTGGATAATCACAATAATATGCATGGGGACAAAGGGTTACCTCAAAACAACTATACGTGCTCGATCCAAAGTAGTCTCCGAAACTCCGAATCAACGTATGAGCTCCAAAGCACACCAAAGAAAGGATGCGAGTCTTTACGAGCACTTCGACGATTAACACAAACTTTAATTATAAGGATGGAAGAGAGAATGTAAAACATATATGTAGCAAGAGGCTGTAGGACATAATGGAAACTTTGTCTATTGGTACAGTGAGTCACGTAGTTCTTGATTGCATATTAATTGTTGGACGTTGTAGTGTGTTAGCGCGCTTTTATATATCAAGATCTCTCAAGCAGTAGTGATATTCCTCGTATGTATGAGCAGCATCAACCATAAGGACTTAGCTTCCAATCCTAAACATGACTTTTGGGTTGGTTAGGCCTTGTTATATATGTTAAGAGTCAAGGAGTATCTATCACAGTTGAAATACATTTTTCCCTTCCATTTTGTATCTTATTTAATTTTCAAGATGTTCTTTGTTGACTTTAAGAAAAGTATATAAAGATCACATACTGCATAAATCTTATTCAGAAAGAAAAGTTGGTGGAAAAGTAAAAAAATAAAAACGACAAGACAAAGGTGCTCCAACGGTTGTCAATGTCCTAATTACGGGGATCCCAAAAAGTAGAGATCTAGATACTAGTTACTAGATAGTGTAGCTATATAAGAGAGTGGGAGTTGCATTGAATTGAAATAGAGGCAATAATATAGCCAGAAGAAGAAACGAACAAAGCCTAAGACCTAGATTATATACATAGTCCATCCAAAAACGATAACAGCTGTTGCTCTATATAATGAACAATCCAGGCCAGCGATGGCATTCAAACTAGCACTCAAGCTTCCTTGCATCATCACTGTGTTGAAAATTGTTGACAATTATTAAATTAAGAGTGGGCATATTCCCTTTCACTATTGTCACGCCCCAAAACCTGAGTATACTGAACGAATTTATAAACAATTCCTATATATAAAAAAATTACAGATAGTCCTATAGCATATATGAATAATAACAAAAAATATGCGTACCTGGAGAAACAACAATACTCTTGATAGTAATTGATAATCAGGTGTAAATAAAATTAAAGACAAGAAAACAGAATAACTAAGGAGAGTAAAACTGCTCTCTTAACCTAATATGTTTTTCAGAGGGTGTTATTTCAATGGGACTGCTACACCACATATATAGGCAGAGAGTAGAGACTCTTCCTTGTGAAACCGTAATAGGCTGACATTCCCATCATTAGTCAGCCTACACAAGGCCCAGTTTCAATTCAATAAGGATTGTTTAATTTATAAAAGAATTTATAATTAACTTATTATTAAAACTGGATAATACATATAAATAAATAAATAAATATATGTATAGATAAATATGATTTATGGTAGTCCATATGAAAAATCTAACAATCTCCCACTTGGACAACATAAATCATTAGTTTAAAGGATAAATAATTTTCAGATTTAATAATACAACAAAATAGACATGTCAATTATGAGTTGTCACTATAAATTAACAATCCTCAAATCAAATCAAGAGGCAATAAGTATTTGACAATGCAAATACCATGTCCGATAGGGGCACTGGCATCTTACATGTCAAGATCCTCAACAAAAGATTTGAATAATATGTGAAACTGGTGTCAGAACATACATTACAAGGATATGATCCTTGTGCAATCCTGACCAATGGTCCAAGCATCTGAAAATGCTCTAAGAGATATGATAGTTTAAGTGATGTCATCAGAAACATATCTCATAAGAATGACACTAAGTAAATATTAAATTTCAGACTCCCACTAACCCAAAACATCAAAAGACTTAACTAAACCCAAATGAGCTACATGATTCTGAAGAGCTCTAATAGTTAATCTTTAGTTAGTAGATCTGCTAATATGTTCTTTGTAACAAAGTGCTCAATACGAGTCTGAAACTCCAGAATATTCTCTCTAACAAACAGATATTTAATATCAAAGTACTTTGATTGAGAAGAGCTTCTGTTGTTTTGAGAGAAAAGCACAGCAGCAGTATTGTCGTAATATATCACAAGTGGCTTAGAAATGCTTTCAACAATATGAAAGCCAAAGATTAAGATTTTCAGCCACATGGCTTGACAAATAGCCTCATAGCAAGCGACATACTCTGCCTACATGGTAAAAGTAGCTGTAAGAGTCTATTTAACACTCTTCCAAGAGATAGCTACTCATGTCATCATAAAGATAGAGCCGGAAGTAGACTTTCAGTCGTCAGGGCAACAATGCTAAATAAGAATCAGAATAATTAATGACCTGAAGTTGATCAGACTTCTATAGGTCAACACATGATCTTTGGTTCCCTGCAAATTTCTTATGACCTTTTCACGGCTTTAAATGACCTAAATCTGGGTTGCTCAAATATATCCCTAAAGCATTAATAGCAAAAATAATATCGGGATGAGTACAAAATTGAGCGTACATTAATCAGCGGAAGCATTCGAGACCTTTTTGCTCTCTGGAATGGTCTATCTAATTGACTTCTTCATAGTGTATTTCAACACTGTGAGACATACTATGTTTGAGTGTTCTCATTTTTCACAAGAAGCCTTTTCAACAGCAGTGGATGAGGCAGTAAGAGCACCAAGCTCTTCTTTTCTCAAAGCCAAGTCCATATTAGTGATAGCCAAATAGAGGTCCAGAGATTATTTTATTTTAAGTCCTCAAAAATGGTCATATTCAAAGTCTTGACAGAAGTCAAGCATAGACAAAAAGGGCTGACATTATAACAACAAAAAGGAACATTTAATTTACACGATGTAATCATGCAATAAGAGAATTAAATAGTTCCTTATACACAGCCAATCATGCCCTTCAGAAAAAATTTTCTTACTTATGATGGTCCGGCCTAAAGGTCCCAAACCATAATGAATGAGAAATGTAATAATTATAATGCACAAATCTTATATCACCAAAGTTTCTAATACCGATAGGGTATTCGAAAGATAATTGATATAAGCATAAAACTAACAGTGCATTGTACAACAAATTACATTAATGATAACACACCGATAGGGTATAATTATTATTAATGTAATAAAATAATGATTAAAAAAAAATTAATCATTCAATTCACAAAATTTGTATAATTGTACCCACGATAGGTGAGGTTACAGTTATACAAATAATCAGCAATTATATTCAAAAATATAATAAATATATATCATGCCTAATGAAATTATTCAATTCACATATGGACTAAAAAAAAATTAATTCCTTAACTATGACACATCAATAGGAAAAATATGATATACGAAGGTGCCATTAGCAGAGAGTAAGGAATACTCATAAAATTTCAAGCCCATAAACTGAGAGTACAGTATTTAAAATCAAAAACTTACTCCCACTAGTTATCATGTAAAAACACTAATGAGACACATATTCTCCTTGAAGTTGATTAAACTGACAACATGGTGAAATTTTAGGTACCATTGCCTCAAGGCCAATTTTAAAACGTATATGGATATCTTAATTTGCATACTATATGGTTTTGACCATATTTTTGAAAAAAAAATCAGGTTGATCCATGTACACATCATTTGAAAAATCACCATTTAAGAATGTTGTCTTAACAACTATTTGGTGAAACTTTAGGTCAAAAGAGCCACCCAGAATTAGGAGAAATATAAATCAAATTAGATTCAATTCAATTACGATATTCATTGAATTAATTAAAATGCTATATTATAAAACACAATTAATATAGTTGATATATTAATGATTTAAAAATATTTTAATAATTTAGTAATGCTAATCCACATAGGATATATATATAAAATTTAACAATTCTCCCACTTGGATAACAATAGTCAATTATTAAAATATAATAATCATTAAGGCTAAAATAACAACTATAATTATAGCACATATCAAGAAATATAAGCTTTAACGATGCAGAAATAGTATCCGATAGGGAAGTAGATCATACACGTTAAAAGCTTATATTTCACATAAAGAATAATTAATATGAAAAGCATAATTAATTAAATGAAAATTTGGATTTTTTATGGGTGAATTTCGTCGATTATTTGATGGTTTATGGGTTTTGGGTGTGTTTTGGACGAAGAATAGTGAAGAACACTTAATTTTTTTGATGAACAACATTTTTAAGCAATAAAAAATAGTTTTCTATGATGTCAGTGTTGAGTGCTGCGAGGCCAATGCTTAGATCTAGTCCATCAGATTTGGGCGATTTTATATCGCCATAATGCTGGGTGATGTGGGTTTAGCGTTTGGCACTGTGCCCAAAGCTGAGCACTGCGGGTCTAGCGCTGGGCCACCATAATGCCAATTTTGTGCTGCTTTGTGTGTTGTCAAACCACAAATCTCCATTTTTTCCATCAAAATCTTTTGAAATCACACCATTTGAGTTTTACCATGAATTCTAATCAATTTGTGTTATGTTTTCTTGTTGGAATTAGATTTATGTAAACTATTTGGTTACCAAAGTAGCTAATTTAGATAAAGTTAACTTAGTTTTAACAAGAGAACTTTGAAAGCCTATTCATGTTAAATATCCTGAAGGAATTTAGATGGCTAGGCTTCAGTTAGTTAATAATTATATGACTCATTTGGGTAACTTGCTTGGCATGTGTCGATCTAAAGGAAGACATGTGTTAAGTAAGTGTGGGAGTTCTACATTGATTAACTATATTTGTGTAGAGGGTGCCACTAACAAACATTTATTTTGTCCAAAGACTAATAGGTGTTGATGTATAAGCATATTTGAAATGATTAAAACCTTATATGAACATGTAAATTTTGTGTTGTATCTCTAATTTGTAAATAGAGTTATGTTGTGTTTCACATGTTTAAATTCATATATACTTTGTGTATGATATATATATATATATATATATATATATGAGTATTATCTTGAGCATGGTTTTTGGTTTTTTTATTGTTATATTATATGCTATTTCTGCCAATATGAATAATATTCCCATGATGAGTAGTACTAACTTCAAAAGATGGAAGGAGCATGTTTTGATTGTGCTCCGTCGCATGGATCTTGACCATGCATTCAGGGTTGAACACCTAGCAACCTTGACTAGTAGTAGTACTACTGATCAAAAGGCTTCATTTGAGAAATGGGAACGTCCAAATCACATGAGTCTATAAATCATGCAATACACCATTCCTAAATCTATTAATGGTGTGATTCAGGAAGAGAAGGATGCCTAAGAGTTTCCTAAAAGAGATTTCTGACTGTTTCACTCCAAAGGGAAAGGTCGAAACTAGCATTATCTTGATAAAGTTGGTTTTAATGAGATATAAGGGAAAAGGAAATATTAGGGAGTATATCATGGAGATGTCTAACCTAGTCATGAAACTAAGGACACTTAAGTTAGAGTTGTTTGATGACATACTTGCGCACTTGGTATTGATTTCTTTGCCTCCTTAATAGCACTGGGAATATGGATGGCTTGGATCGGCTCGGGACGGGCTAGCCAAAAAATGGGCTGAGCGCGGGCTGACCCATTTTAAAACAGCCCACAGGCCAGGCTAGTTTTTATTTAAAAAAAAGATATGTTTTAAAAAATTTAAACAAGGCTGAGGGGGGAAGTGACTGCGCAATTAAAGGGCTAACATATGGGATTAAAGCCACATGAACAGGCCCTCTAACGTCAAGAAAAGGGAAAAATATAAGCATATTTCAACTTGATTTCTATCATTCTATCTCACCTAAATGGTTATAGCATCAGACTACACAATCTATCATTTATTTAGTTGTTAGAATGATTTGGTGGGAATATAAACAAAGACAAAAATGTAAACTATGCTTGATTAAAGAAATTGAGTGAAAAATTTGTGTAAGAAATAAGAATACAAAATATTTATCAGTAATTATTATACACGAATACAAATGTGATACCCGCCAATTTTGAAATTTCGTAATTGGCGGTATTACAGTTGTTGTAATGAAATTTTTCATTATTTTAATGGAATTGTTAGGTTAATTTTAATTTTCTATATTTAATTTATTATTTTTGAATATTATTCATGGAGTTGGAGATAAATAATTGAACCTGATATTTTATAGCGGGTGATATTTTTAAGAATTGAGGAAAGATAAGAGAAAGAGGAAATTTCGTGGAGATAGAGCCGAGAGACAAGGAATAAAAAGAGAGTAATCATAAGGTAAAGAGAAGGTCGAGTTCTTATGAGGTCCAAAGAGGGATTAAAGTGAAGTAAGGAACTAGATGGTATTTAAGATATAGAAAATATCCAAATTAGAGAAATTTTGAGTTTGCCACTATCAAGGTTAACCAAGAGTTACCTAGGGCTAAAGTAGTAATTTCACATTAAGTGGGTATATATAGGCGGTTCCACGCCTTTTTCCTCATTTCTCACTTTCCTCTCTCTCTTTCCTCAATATTTCTTCTCTCTTTCTCTCTGCCTTCTCTCTACTCTCTCTCTACCTTTTCAACCGAGCTTCGGAGAACCTTTCTCCAGTGGTGGGACGAGCCATTAGAGGCTAAACAACCTAGAAAAAGCAAGGAATCGAGATAAGGATTCCGATTCACCAAACATTTTCTCTATTTTCTAGTTTTAGGGGTATTTAGAGTAAAATCGAGATTCTGACTTCGTTTCTAGATTAAAATTGGGGCTTTTAGTGTCTAAATGCTCCTTAGACATCAAGGATGAGATTCCATGGAAAAAATATGGAAAACAGTGAAGATTTGGCCAGATCTGGGTTAAATTAGAGCCAGATAGCGTTCTGTCATGATCGCGGCACCCAGGCGCTAGGCACCACACTTCTGAAAAGGAAGAGGAAGAAATGGGCTTGGCACCCAAGTGCCAAGCTTTTGTGTGGAGCCTAGGCACCAGGAGTGGTGCCCAGGCGCCAGACATACCGAGGCTCTTGGTCTATTTTTCAAATGGCCATAACTTTTTCATTCGGACTCTGTTTTTAACAAACTTTATATCGTTGGAAACCTCTTTTTAAGTCTAATTTCCAATGGTATAAGTTTAACTTACAAGTGACTTACTGGATAACAGTTGTCACCAAATGAATGACCAAAGGTCAGGATTGTGGAGAGGATTTTCTATATCTATGTAGTTATTGATTTGGGTTGGTTCCAAGTGGCTTTTCATTGGCTTTGTCTCCTGGGACTTTTTATGCAGTAAACCTTATCGACATCAAGGTGAGTGGATGACCTTGCCATTTATGTTTTATTAAATTATTTGGCCAAGTCAATATAAATCACATTCACACTATAGTTAGAAATTCATCAATGAAATTCCTTAGTTAGTGGAAATAACTAGACTAAGAATTTCATTGAATGATTGTGGAAATTAATTGTGTGATTTAATTTGTGGAATTTATTTTATGAATTTGGAAGTTTATGTTTGTTTGTACCTCTGGTTAATTATATTATTAGAAAGTGGAATTATGAGTAGAATGTTTATCTTTGTTGTGGTATGGAATGTGTGTGTAATGAGTGGATGGATTATTGTGTGGAAAATGCATCACATATCATCATCTGCACATTTATATTGCTCTTAAAAAAGAAAAGAAAAGAAAAGAAAAGTGTGAAGTAGAGGGTTGTTCTTCTGCAAGGTGTGGATATATTCAAAGGTGTGTGCCTTTGGAATACACTCATTGAGGGTTGGTCTTCAATGGGTAGAGAGGGGGAATAGGCCTTGCATATTGCATTTGTACACATCGCAAGAGGGAAAAACTCATTGAGGCTCAGTCATCAATGTGGTGTGTAGGAAAGGGTATGGCAAATGCAAACATACATCATGCATTACATAATGCATTTTGAAGTGATTGTTTACTTATGCTTTTTATGCATTTGAGGATTGTTTTACGGTTTGTTTGTGATATTGTAGACTCGCATTGAACCACGGGTTTTGGTACGTGGTAAGGTACGTTATATATATATATATTATATTTCGTACTGTTTTGTGTTAATGATTTTTATTCTGATTATGGTAGTAATGTTGGTATTTGTACTTGTGCCTTGTTTTACGGCACAGTCATATGCTCACTGAGTTTTTATAAAACTCACACTCTCTATTGTTGTTTTAGATTTAGCAACTGAGGAGGTTGGGAAACCGCTGGAGGTTAGCGGCTTGGAGACATACTCCACGTAGTCGAAGAATACTATCTAAACTTATAGAAATGCTCTGTATTCCTATAAACCACCTAGGTCCTGCTGTAGCTAGAGGGGTTTATTTATTTATTTAATTGTAATTTACTTTGTAAATTATGGGCTACCACTGAGGTATCCCTAGGTTTGTATGATTATTAATATGCCCATTTTTCATGGCGTGACAACAAATCTAAGGATGAACCCCTCTAAGGTAACTTTTAAAAATTCCTGATCATGTTATATATGTGTTCAAACAATTGCATCATCAATGAAGACATGCATTCATGCCCCTTCATTCTATTCTGTTCTATCATTATATCATATATAGAAAATTTTCATAAAAGCGATACAAATAATATTTAACTTATCACATACAAAACATATAAACATCAAGTGATACAAGTAATATAAGTTATGTTTTGGCAAACAAAATACTAATCCATCAAGAAAGTAATCCATCATCAAGTGACTAAACAACATAAAATAATTCATCAAATTACAACCATACAAATACAAAATAAGATTCAAACAATCAAACTCCAAAGCTCTAAGTGCCACCATCCTTTTGATTGCCGCCCACCAAATGAAAAGAGTCACCTAAGTAATAATTTTAGATAACAAGTTAATTAGTAATTATAATATTACATGTTAAATCTTAAAAAAATAAAAAGACTAGCACAAAGGAAAAAAAAATACCTCAATTCATGATCATTCTTCTTCTTCATCCACATCATCATCTTCGTCTATCGATATGAGATTTGATTCAACCGTTGAAGTTAGAGGCACATGTTTTTTGTTAGTTACATTACTAACATCATCTTTATTGAAATAAAGAAAAATAATTTGGCCAAGAATCTTAATACACCAAAATATATTATAAAAGCTAAATTATAAATTATATAATTCACACTATTCAAACAACACCTTCTATAAATCCTTGCATCCAATTACGTACACAAATAAGAGCTTGCACAATTTCTGGAAGGAGACAACTATGATATTTGTTGAGGACACATGAACCAATATTAAATTGTGACTCTGAAGCCATAGTGGTTTTTGGTACGCTTAATATATCAATGGCCATCTTTGATAATTCTGGAAACCTCACATTCTGGTCCTTCCAAAATTGTAGAATATCTAACTTTGGAAAGTGATGAAAATCAAGCTTTGGTTCATCCAAATAAAGTTCCAATTGAGATTTCCCCGCTGCACTCACAATTTGAGAATTCATATCTTGCAAAGCCGTTATAACAAAAATAATTCACAATTCTATAAAACATTAAAACATATACAAATTAAATAACAAAATAAGCCCATATATATATATAACATACCATTAAAGAAGACAATAATCCATCTCCATCATCCCCTTCATTATGTCTTGATGATGGTAAAAATGATGGAATTTGACTTGAGGAAGAGATGCTCGATTGATTGAAGAGTTTCCACTTGAATATGCATCAAAGAGTGCAAACAATTTACATTTTACATTTCTCATTCTTGAGTTGGCAGTAGTAGGATCAATCTTGATGTAACAACCCTCCTACAATGTAAACTTGACACGTAGCCCAAGAACCGCTCTAAGTGCAAGCACAATGCTATACTCACTCCAATATTTATCAAATTTCATTTTCATCTTTACCTACATACTTCTAATGACATCGTCTTCATTATTTCAAGCAAGATTTTCTCTATTTCCCATACTTGCAAGAAGTATAAATTAGATGTTGGATAAGTAGAACCCGACATCAATTTGGTGATCTCAAACAATTGCCTAAAAAAGACATGTATCCTCTCTCTTCTATCCTATTCTTCAGTTGTTGGACAATGTTTATAACATTCATCCTTTAATTGAAAAATACCAAAAGCACGCTTATACCTTATCGCACTTTCAAGCATAAAGTAAGTTGAATTCCACCTAGTTACTACATTCAAGCGCAAAGAAATACTCTCTTCAACACTAACTCCTTGCACACGTTCATCAAATTTCTTCTTTCATCCTTCAGGTCCTTTGGTTCATGCCACTATGATGCCGAATCACCCAGAATTGAAATCGTGACAATTTTGCAATATAGTAATCCTCAGGTTGTATTCACTCAAGGAGACTCACTTCTAATCACTAACTAATTGTTCTTAACGCTAATTACACTAATTAACTACACCGGAGGGTTTGTGACAGTAGCAGAAAAACATGCAAACAAAAGTTAAATCTTGAGTAGCAGAACAGGTTGACAGTAAACAGAGAAATATCACAGAACACATGTAATCAATCTCTGGTTTTCCTAGAAGTGTAATCATCATTATCCTTTTCTTAAAATTAGTTCTGACTTTATCTATTATTCCAGTTATTAACTAAGTTTTCTAGAAAATCTCCTAGAACTTCAACACATTGAGTCCTAACTGGAATCTTACCCTCACACAATCGCATATTGGCAACCCAGTCTAACCCTACTTACTAAACATGTATAGCAACCGTAGACATACAAGTCTAGCAAGGTTTATCCTCTAATGAAGCAATAAAAATAGAAGTCAAACCCATACATCTTTTCTAATCAGAAAAATATACAGAAATGAGAACGAGAGGCAAAATGAGTATTAAATTGAAATAGATTAGACTAGAAACACTTATCTGTTTAAAGGTATTCAGATTACATCTTCTAGTTCCACTAAAGACTAATTACAAAAAATGGTTGTAGCCTTTCATAAGGACTAAAATGAAAAATATATAGGAGAAACTACAGAGAACCTTAAACTACAGAAGAAGATAGGAGGAAGAAGAACTTGTTCTGTCTCCAAAAATGAAATCTGATGCCTCCTTGTATTCTACCCTGGGAGAGAGACAAAAAATGGCTTCAGACTTGTCCCTTTCTCTTACTAAAAAATGCAGTTCAGGTCTGGACAAGCTACAATAGCAAAACAGAAGAGAATGGCATGAAAAAGGATGCTGCTAGACTGACTTTTCTACACATAAGAGTTTACCTGTGAATTTGTCATTTTAGGTAAAATTTGGAAAGAAAAAAGGGCTGAATGCATGCTCTGATTCAAAACAAAAATGGGGCCCACATCAACTTATCCTAGCCAGCACCAAATCACCAAAAAGTGCCACATCAACTCCCATATAAGCACCTTCGTCCATGTTATCAATTTAGCTATCTAATTACAAAATTAAAGCACAATTAATCCATAATTAAATTACATCCAATTAATTCTAAAAACATAATAAAATCAGAGAGTTCTCATGAAAATGTATGCAATAAGACTAGGATAGGGACCAAAATGTAATAAAAATGCCTAATATCATCCTTTGACATATTTTATACTTTCTCTTATTTTGTGCAAATCATTACATATTTTAGGCCTTCTTGGACAATCAAATTAAGAATATGGGCATAACATTTCACATGAAAAAAATTCACCATTACATAGCAAGTTATTTTACAAACACAATTGCTCCTTCAATAATTCTTGCATGCTATTATTACTTGATGCATTATCTAAAGTGATGGAAAAAAATCTTTTTTTCAATCCCCCAATCTTTTATAAGTTCCATCAATTTCTTAAACAATTCATGCCCTAAATATAGAGGAGGCATATCAGAAAAAGCAAGAATTCTATTTTTTAATGTCCAACTTTCATCTACATAATTTGCAATTAAGCAAATATACCCTTTAGTTGTGCAAGAAGTCCATATATCAGATGTAAGACAAATCTTACTAGGAATTCTATTCAACTCTTCCTTCAAAATTACCTTCTTAGACCTATATAATTTCCCTATATCAGAAGCACATGTCTTACCAGAAATTGATTTTGCATCCGGATGACAATAACTTAACAAATCAATAAAGGAATCATATTCAACAAATGAATAAGGGTTATCATGCTTTGCAACAAATGTAGCTATTTTTTCACGAATAACAACTTGAGAAATTTTCCTACTTCTAAGTCTTCCAGCTTCATCAACAAGTAGGCTACCAACATCCCTATAGTTGTTTAACTTCAGACACTTAGATAAATGACGGGTCAAACTTGAAGTACCATGAGTGCTACCCTCAGCTATATATGCAGACCCACATCCCTTACATTTTTCTCTAGCTTTTCCATCCCCACCCACACCCAAATTTGTAAAACATGTCTATACATCAGATGTAGTTCTCTTTCTAGATGGAGGAGAAACAAATGTAGCAGAATCAAGATTTGCACTTTGAGTTTGAGTTCCACTTTCAAATGGAGGAATAAAATCTGAATCCATAATCTAAAGAGAAAAAAAAATACAAAAACAACCTGAAAAATAAAACTTAAAACCTCTAAAATCTAATCACAAAAATAACTCTAATAAAAGGAAACTAGAATCCTTATGCTACAGACTCCATAACTAAATTTATTGTGATACTTCTATTGTTCTACTCTTTCAACTCTATTTATTGTTACTTTGGCCTTCTATAATATTCCTTTTTACTAAACTTTTAATCCAATATCTGTTTCATTAGTTTTCATGATTATATATATATATATATATTAATCCTACTGAATAAATGACTAAATCTAATAATTGCCTAATTTATTTGAAAGGAAATCGAGTAGCCTAAGGGAACAAAAGCTAATAGACATAGAACTAGAATCCAATGACATATCAAAAATTAGGATTTGTTGATGTCAATCCATGTTATTACAGAATAAAAGTAGGATTTGTTCCTCAGCAAATGCAGCATAAGTGCACAACAAACTTTATACAACAAAAAATGGACAAATAATTAAACATAAAAGATTAATGGATACTGAAAGTCTAAAATGTCTTAACAAACAATACAAAATTAAAATTAAAAAAAATTATGCAACTATGCCTACGACAACACCAACCAAGTGTAGCAGCATCAGATATAAATCAATTAATATGATAAATTAGACTACGAATAAAAAATGATGGATTTTCCAAATCAAAAGAATCAACAAATGGGCTCTCACAAGAACAAAATAATTCTAATCTACAACAGATGTAAGGGATAAATCAGATAATAGAGAAAATTCATAGTAATCAAATACTTACCTGTCAAAAGTGGAAGAGAAAGCCAGAAAACGCCTAGAGAAGAGAAGTCGAGACCGAAAAGGGAAGAGAACGCTGGAAAATGCTAGCTACAGCTCACCGAGTCCACAACAATGAGAAGTCGAGAATGAAAACAGAATTTCAATGACCAGCTGACTGGCTGAGCTCTCGGGAGGAAAGACCAGAATAACAATTGATTGAAAGGTAGAATAGAAAGGTGGAAGGGAGAAGTTGGGGCCTTGGCGATGAGGTTATGCTTGGTGTCAGATGGTGGTGAAAGTGGTTTGATGTTGGGACTTTGGAGGAATTTAGGATTTGGGAATTAGTACAAGATTAGTTAGGGCTTGATGGGGAAGTCTGGAAAAGGAAAAGAGATTAAGAGAGTGAGGCAGGCTCAGACTCTACCATTCTAGGGGGGACTTGGGGTATCACTAATTTTTTTTTTAAAAAATATGTAATATGGGCAGGCCGAACGGGACTATTTGTTCAAGCCCATTTTTAAACTGGCCTGATTTTGAATGTCTAGGCCTGCAGGTTGAAGCCTATATTCCAAGTGCTACTCCTCAATTTAGTTAGTTCAAAGTTTCCTATAATACTCAAAAGGAAAAATGGACAATGAATGAGCTTATTTCTTAATGTTTTCAAGAGAATGAGAGACTTAAGCATGATAAGGTCAAGAGTGCTTACTTAACAACCTCTTCTAGTGTTAAGACTTCTAATAAGAGGAAGAGGTCCAATGAGAAGGACAATGTAGTGCCTAGTCCAATAAGAAGGACAATGCAGTGCCTCAGCATCTCAACAAAAGGGCAAGAAGAAACAAGATATGGGCATGACTTGTTTCTTTTGTTAGAAGGCTAGACATCTCAAGAAAGATTGGTCTAAGTTCACTGCATGGCTGGATAAGAAGGGTATGCATTTTAACTTTGTTAATTCTGAAGTTAATTTGGTTTTAGTACCCAATAATACTTAGTGGGTAAATTCGGGTGTTACTATTAATATTAGTATTTCTTTGCAGGATTGTGTAACCAGTCGAAGGCCAATTGATGGTGAAAGATACATCTATGTGGGCAATGGCAATTGGGCTGCTGTGGAAGCTATTAGAGTATTTAGATTATCTTTAGGAGATAAACGTTATTTAGAATTACATGACACCTTTGTTGTACTATCTTTTAGACGTAATTTAATTTCTATTTCTTGTTTGGACAAATTTAGGTACACTTGTTTATTTGCTCATGGAATTTTCAATGTGTTTTTAAATTCTGAATTAATTGCTTTTGCTTCATTGGTGGATAATCTATATTGCTTAAATTGTCTTAAATTTGATAGCTTTGTGAATGAGCATCATGTGCATATTGGTACTAAACGTAGATTAATTGATGATAATTCTGCTAATCTATAGCATAAGCATTTGGGGCATATCTCTAAATAGAGAATGCAAAGACTTATGTCAGATGGAATTGTACAAATATCTAATATCGAAGATATGGATATTTGAATTGAATGCATTAAGGGAAAAATGACTTAAGTTATCAGGAGCTATTAGAGCAAGTGAGACTCTAGAGTTGATTCATACTAATATATGTAGTCCATTCCCTATAACTTCTTGGAATAGACAATATACTTTATCAACTTCATAGATGACTACTCTAGATATGAGTACATGTACCTGTTACATAAGAAATCTCAATCTTGGATGTGTTCAAAGTTTTCAAAGTTGAAGTTAAAAATCAATTAGGCAAGAAATTAAGGCTGTTAGATTAGATCATGGAGGTGAGTTCTATGGTAGATATAACGGATCAGGGGAACAACGTCCAGGGACTTTTCTGAAGTTTTTGGCTGATTGTGGGATTGTGTCACAGTACACCATGCCAAGGACTCCAAGTCAAAATGGTGTAGCTAAACGGCGCAATCGTACACTTAAGGACATGGTGATGTTAGAAAGGTGCTCTAAAAATAATCACTTTTAGCATCAGATATACAAACTCAGTTATTAATCCAAAGAGGTTTTCTTCGTTATTTATATTCATATTCATAAACTCAAGATTAGATTTGTAAAATAAATAATGAAGTCTATGACACAAAACATAGCTTGAAGGAAATTGTGATGATGATCATAATGTGAGACTCATATCATGTGTAATTATATATGAATCTAAACTATCCCTAGTCATAGCACTACCTGAGACTGGGCATCAGTGATCCGGATAGACTAGCATATTTTATGCTTCTTGATTTAATCAAGCAGCTGTCTTCATAAGCTGTAAGTATAAGATGTTTTAAGTGAACATGTGGATGCTTATTAATGGTAACAAGTACATTGGATGACTTGTGTCATGACCCGTTTTCTGGGTACATGACCGGCACAATGATGAATATCCCATCACTGTAAGCCTTTCGACAAATTCTTACCCATGAGTAAATTATTAGTCATTATCTCTATATTCTCAAAATAACCATTCCTTAATAAATACAAAGAAAATATATCAAATTTTCTTAATTAAAAATAATAGATTCTTAATACAAAATACATTATCATATTGAAATACAAGCCAAATACCAAACCCCTGACCTAGATGTCCTAGACGATTACAGAGCACCATAATCTATGGGTACTCCATGTAGCTTCACTATTTCCTTAATATACAATTGTGCCAACGTCACCACACCGTAAGTGGTTTTGACTGGAATAAAGTGTGCTGATTTGGTTAGTCGGTCAACAATGACCCAAACTGAGTCATAACCTCCTGTGGAGCGAGGTAGACCAACAACAAAGTCCATCGTCACTCATTCCCATTTCCATTCAGGAATCTCTAATTGCTGTAACGAGCCTCCTGGCTTTAGATGCTTAGCCTTAACCTGTTGACAGGTTAAACAACGAGACACAAATTTTGCTATGTCTTGTTTCATTCCTTTCCACCAGTAAATCTGTTTCAGATCCTGATACATCTTGGTGGCCCCTGGATGTACAGCATATGCAGCATTATGGCCTTCCTCCATGATGTCTCGTCTAAGAGTTCCAACATCTGGTACGCACAACCGTTGTCCAAAACGCAAGGCTCCTGCATCGTCGAGTGTGAAACTATTCGCTTCATCATTCTTTACCTTATCCATAATTTGGACAAGCTCAGGATCCTCTATTTGGGATATCTGTATCTGGTCTAGAAGGGAAGATCTAGCCCTGATATGGGCTAAAAATGATCCTGCCCTTGTAACCTCTAGAGTAGCACCTTTTGCTCTCATCTCCTGTAGTTCTTTGACCAATGGTCTTCTTGTCATCGCTATATGGGCTAGACTACCCATAGATTTTCAACTCAAAGCATCTGCCACCACGTTCGCTTTGCCTGGGTGGTAAAGAATATTGCAATCATAATCTTTTAGTAATTCTACCCATCTCCTTTGCCTCAAGTTTAGGTCCTTTTGGTCGAAAATATACTTTAGACTTTTATTGTCAGTGTAGATTTTGCAGGTTTCTCCGTATAGATAGTGTCGCCATATCTTTAGAGCGAAAATTACTGCTGCCATCTCCAGATCATGGGTAGGGTAGTTTTGTTCATGTTTCTTAAGCTGTCTTGATGCATATGCCACTACTTGGCCATGCTGCATGAGAACGCATCCCAACCCTACTCTTGATGCATCGTAGTATACTGTAAAACCTCCAGGTCCTGAGGGTAAGACCAATACAGGTGCAGAGATTAACTTTTTCTTGAGTTCTTAGAAGCTTTCTTCACAAGCGTCATCCCATTAGTACTTTACTCCTTTCCTAGTTAGTCGTGTGAGAGGGGCGGCTAACTGGGAAAAATTTTGGATGAAACGACGATAATATCCTGCCAATCCCAAGAAGCTACGAATCTCCGTGACAGAGGTATCTCTAGGCCACATTTTGACTGCTTCCACTTTGCTTGGGTCTACTTGGATGCCATCCTTGGAGATCACATGTCCCAAGAAAGTCACGCGATCAATCCAAAACTCGCATTTAGAGAATTTAGCATATAATTGATGATCCCTCAATGTCTGCAACACAATACGAAGGTGTTGTTCATGCTCTTCTGAAGTCTTTGAGTACACCAGAATGTCGTCTATGAAGACAATAACGAATTTGTCTAAGAAGGATTTAAAAATACTATTCATTAAATCCATGAAAGCAGCTGGTGCATTTGTTAGTCCAAATGACATTACCAAGAACTCGTAGTGCCCATATCTGGTACGGAAGGCTGTTTTAGGCACATCCTCCTCCTTGATCTTGAGTTGGTGATAACCAGACCTCAAGTCAATCTTTGAAAAACACTTGGCTCCTTGAAGTTGATCAAAGAGGTCGTCAATACGAGGCAACATGTATTTATTTTTGATAGTTACTTTATTCAGTTGCCTGTAATCTATGCATAGCCTCATCGATCCGTCCTTCTTTTTCAAGAACAGAACAGGAGCTCCCCAAGGTGAATAACTTGGCCTTATAAAGCCTTTATCTAGCAAGTCTTGTAACTGAGTCTTTAGCTCTTTTAATTCTGTTGGTGCCATCCTATAAGGGGGTATGGAGATTGGGCAAGTATCTGGAGCTAACTCTATCTGAAACTCAATCTCTCGATCTGGGGGTACACCTGGTAGATCATCTGGGAAGACGTCTACAAACTCCTGGACTATTGGGACGTCCTCTACTTTTAGTTCTTCTTTCTTAATATCTTTAACAAATGCCAAGTATCCTTGACAGCCCTTTCGCAATAAACGTTGGGCACACATTAATGATATAAGATTTCCAGAAATCTCACTCCGTTCACCATGAAATACGAAGGAGGGTTCCCCTGGAATATTGAACTTAACTATCTTATTATAGCAATCCAGAGTGGCATGACAAGATGCTAGCCAATCCATGCCTAAGATGACATCGAAGTCTGTCATATCCAACAGCATTAGGTCTACTGTTGTATTTATTTCTCTGACTCTTATCTTGCAAGCCTGGTAGCCTCGTTTTATTAGTAGGGTGTCTCCAGTAGGCGTAGTTACTAAGAACGGACATTCTAATCTAACAACTTTTTGTTTAAAATTCTTAGCAAAGAATGGTGACACATAGGAATGCATAGAGCCAGAGTCAAACAAAACATGCGCAAAATTTGATTCAATCAGAAGGGTACCTGCTACCACCGCATTAGACGCCTCAACATCTTGACGGGTTAAAGCGAATACTCGAGCGGTCCCTCGGCCTACTGAAGCTTGACCTCGACCACCTTGTCCTCTGCCAGCACTTCTTCTAATTCCATTGCCTCATACCGTTACAGGGGCTCTGTTGGCAACATTGGCCTCTGATTGATTAGGGCGTACTAATCCTTGGCCAGATCTCGTGTGGAGTTGGGGGCAATCTCTTTTGATGTGGCCCTGTTGGCCACATTGGTAACAGACCTTAGTGTTGTTGTTGGTAAAACAAGCTCCGAAGTGATTTTTTTCACATTTAGAGCACCAGGGCCTTTGTTGACCCCCTGTGCCACTTTGTTGACGCTGTGGTGCACTAGCGGTAGAGGCTACATGTCTAGTGGTTTTAGTGGGTGCAGAACTCTCTCCGTGGTAGCGTGATTTTTCATCTTGTTTCCTTTTTCTTTTGTTATTCCATTTTTCTTTATGCATATCTCTTTCTTCCATCATACGGGCGATGTCGACGGCTTCTGTATAGGATGAAAAATCTCGTATCTTCGATCCCACTCTGTCAAATAGGGACTCTCGAAGGCCTTTAATAAACCGTCGGATCCTTTCTTTCTCAGTTAGGACCATGTGAGTAGCATATTCAGACAACTCCACAAACAGATTGTCGTATTCATCGACAGTTCATGCTCCTTGCCGGAGTGTCTCAAACTCATTCATCTTTGCTTCTCGTATACTCTCCGGAATAAATTGTTCTCGTTTAAAGTCCTTCCATTTGAGGGGTGGGGCATTTCTAGCCATGCCCTTTTTCCACGTTCGCACCAGCGGTCCGCCTTGCCTCTTAATTGAAAGGTAACAAGAGTCACTCTTCGAGGTTCAGGGCACTCCAACGTGTCAAGGATTTTCTCACAGTCATCTAGAAAACGTTGTGGGTCTTCATTAATATCTCCTGCAAATGTTGGCGGATTCAGCTTCATAAATTTTGAGATCTTGACCTCTGTCCCTACCCAATCTTGAGGATAGGGTGGGGGTGGCATCTGGTCTATCTCTTGCACTCTTATAGCATGTACTGATGCCGGTGAGTCGCCTTCAGATGACTGTCCCATCAGAAGTTCCTTCAGCCCATTTACCTAGTTCTGCATTGCAGCTAATGCTTCCATCACTACAGTCGCGTCAATTTGTGATAGTACTCCACCACTTCTTTCAGGGTTTTTAGTGGGTATCTCTCTATTTTGTGCATGGTTACCTTCTGCATGATTAGGCATCTCCAGCCTTGCATCTGCTGACTCAGCAACTGGAGGGACCAGGGCCCTGCCAGATCTTGTGCGGATTCCAGAAGCATTTGATTTTATTGGTGCCATCTAAACTTATTTTACAATTAAAAATAATGTGTATCGTCACCATTATGCTTCAAGGAAAGATACGAAAGAAAATGATTTTAAACTCTATAGGGCTTTTGGTAGATCTTCATCCTATGGTCGTACTGCAGTCACGACAATAGGGGAAGGCCCACTAAAGACACCTTGCTCTGTAATCACTAGGAGACCTAACAACCTCTGCTCTGATACCAACTTTGTCACGACCCGTTTTCTGGGTACATGACCGGCACAATGATGAATATCCCATCACTGTAAGCCTTTCGACAAATTCTTATCCATGAGTAAATTATTAGTCATTATCTCTATATTCTCAAAATAACCATTCCTTAATAAATACGAAGAAAATATATCAAATTTTCTTAATTAAAAATAATAGATTCTCAATATAAAATACATTATCATACTGAAATACAAGCTAAATACCAAACCCCTGACCTAGATGTCCTAGACGATTACAGAGCACCATAATCTATGACAAAAGAGGGGCCTACCCGACAGCGGGAAGGTCCAAGGTGATTTACTCCTCTAGTGGATATTCTTCGCCGGTAACTTGATCTGAAAAAAATTTCACAAAGAGTGTGAGCTTTTAAACTCAATGAGCGAATCGGCCTCGCGTTAATAAAATTCAAATACATCGCCAGTCATGCAACTATATCCGAAGGCTCAAACTCAACCAATAGACATAGTTAGAAATTACATACAAGAAGATAAAAATTCATCCAATTCAACAAACGTTACTAGTACTCATCAATGGTAATATATCCCGGAGAGCGCACACAGGCCGACTCACCAATTTTGTATATTTCTGCCATGACGCACAACCTCATTCTTATAGCTAGGGCGCCTCACTGATTTATCACCAATCCGGGCTATATCCCTACTGAGGGAATCGTTGTCTCCATACTCATTGGTCAAGACACCCTTTCAACTGGGTTTTACGCCTTGCCGTGAGAGGGGGTACTGTCCCGATCAATCACAATCAATAGTACATCATTTCATATCATAATCAGAAGTACAATGTAATATTCATTTCTATAACAGGTATAATATCACATCCCAAAACTTACATGTGATATAAACATAAAATACCTAGGGTGTACCTCCGTGGTACCCCATAATCTCTGTGAACATTCTTAATATCCATAATTATGTGAATCATAAATATTCCAAGAAAGATATTTTGTATACATATTCAGAAAATGTTTAACCTTCAAACACTATACAACCTCCCAAGCCTAGGTGACCTACTAGATTACAGAGCGTTTCCTAATCCTTACTAATTGTTTACCAGACAAAAGTAGAGTATATCCTTAAAGGCTATAAATTCTTCTCCTCAACCACTGTATCTGAAAAGATAATCATAGAGAGTGTGAGTTTATCATAACTCAGTGAGTAAACAACTGTACATGGAAATATCATAAGCACAAACACCACATTTACTAATACAATCAATCTATCATTTATTGTAAATAATTATAGTAATACACTTGTCTAAATTTTTCGTATGATTTCTTGGGTGATCAATCCCTCAATCACTTTGCATTATATGTCATAGATACTTGCACTGAGTGACTTGGGAATTTAACCCTCAAACTCTTGGTGCATAAGTTTTCACAGTTATACACTGAGTGGTATGGGACTCTAACCCTTTCAAACTCGTGCATAGGTCTTCACATTTATACACTGAGTAGTATGGGACTCTAACCCTTTCAAACTCGTGCATAGGTTTTCACAGTTATACACCGAGTAGTATGGGACTCTAACCCTTTCAAACTCGTGCATAGGTTTTCACAGTTATACACCGAGTAGTATGGGACTCTAACCCTTTCAAACTCGTGTATTAGATCTCGTAGATCTTTTGCTCGTCAATAAAATAGTGACAATTTATCACAATATAATTACTATGAAATAAATGAATTTACACATACTTTTATTCCCTTGAATGTCTATCATCAACCATAACAATCATCATATATTATCAACAGCGAGATTGATTATTTCTCACTTCAATAATGTTATAAACAAGACTTGTATTGTACTTTATCTAATAAGATCACATTAGTTTAGTAAAGTTATTTACTTACAAAATGTTCCAATTTATTCAAGGAACAATCACATCTAGTTCTTTAGTCAACTAGAGAAATCAATTCTCAAAGGTAATAAAATACCTTCCAATGATATTGTACTTTTTCTCAACCTGAACACACACTGATAATCTTCTCAATTTCACAAATAACGCAAATGGGATTTATATTGTGCTTTGACTAATTTATTAAATTAATTTTGCAAGGTTGCCTACTCATCTGGATTCCACGCTCTCAGCGCTCCCACCTTGCGCCCCCAAAAATCCCTATTGTAACCAGGTAAAAACCATTAGGGTTACAAAATAGAGAAATTTCCTATCACTACTCTCGACCTTTACTCACATCTTAAGTCATAACTTCTAACCGGTAATGAATTTCTAAATGACATTTATACCATTGGAAACTAGACTCAAAGAGCTTTCCAACGATATAAAGTTTGCCCAAAACGGAGTCCGGATGAAGAAGTTATGACTGATTGAAAAATAAGCTAAGGCTTTTCAGCATACCTGGCGCCTGGGCGCCAAGTCCCTTTTCTTCCCAAAATTTTCTGAACCTTGGCGCCTGGGCGCCAGAGCTGGCGCCTGGGTGCCAGGATCGCGACCTTTCGCGATTCCTCTCGGTTTTGGCTCAGATCCGGCCAAATCTTCACCGTTTTCCATGATTTCTTCCATATGATCTCACCCTTAATGTCTAAGGAGCATTTAGACACCAAAAACACCAATTTTAATCGAGAAACGAAGCCGGAATCTCGATTTTTACCCCAAACTTTCTGAAAACTATAAAATAGGAAAAAGCTTGAGAAATAGAAATTTCTACCTCAATTCCTTGCTTTCCCTACGTTGCTTGGCTCCTAGAGGCTCGCCCCGTAGCCCGAGATCCACCCTCCAAGCTCGGTTGTGGAGTTGGAGTGTAGAGAGAAAGAGAGGAGAGAAAGTGAAGAGAGAGAGAGGAAATGAGAAAATGAAGAAAATTTAGGTGAGGCCGCCTATTTACTCGCCCGGGGTGAAATTATCACTTGCTCTTCAGTTGACCCTCAGTCAAGATTAGTAAAAACAAATTCATAAAATCTCACCTCGGGTGATTCTAAATCCTAATTGCCCCACAATTTTCTTCTTTCACTTTAGTCCCTCTCAAAGTCTCAAACTCCACTTTAACCTCGAATCCGTCATCCTTTTGGTACCGGACTCATAATTCATTCCCATAAGCTCTATTCTTCTTCTCAGGTTCCTACTTGGTCATTTCTCAAAAGTACTCCATAATTTCTTTTCTTTTCGTTTTAGTCCTTGAGAATTTGTAAAATGTCCTAAATTAAAATTTTTGAAATTTCTATTTCCAAATTTCCTTCACTAATTCAAAAAAACATTTCTCATGTAATTAAATTTTTCAATAAACTTCAAATAGACTTTAAATATTCATGAAAATTCTTGGGATATTACATATAATATATAACTATATTATAGATTTATAAACCACAAATCAAGATAACAATTAAACAACTTTTGAAAAGATTCAAACTCCATATCATCAGGAGATATTTGCTTCGTCTTATCCATACTTCTGAATTAATTATCTCATTAGATTCGCTATTCTGAATCCAATTTCCCCCTATGAATCTTGGGAGTGTCCTACGATATACTTTTTATCACCAGCAATGCTAAAACTCTATTAAAACGGGGTCGTTTCACTCACCTAGATTCCGTACGAGTATCGCTTCTCTAAGTCGTTATGGTTAAGAGTACTCAGGTGAATTTCAGTATTGCGCTACGGAGATTTTCATGAAAGATTAGAGAAAATACATTATGATTGTTTTCGTACAGATGCTGTTCATACGTACGATTACTAATTATACTAGAAATAGAGAATACAATCTGTAAAAGAGTACACCAGGTAAGTTCCCAGGAAAGAGTGGATGGCCACAATGGACACACTTAAAAACCAGGTCTTTCCTTAGCCAAAATTTTCTTAGACATGTATTCTTCACAGTTTACATCCTATTTCGGTAATCAAAATAATATATAGATAGCTAAGGACAATTTTTCTGATGTGGAAGATCAGCCAAAGCCGCAACCACAGAGCATACTTAAGAAAATAACTTCTAAAATTTGAAAGACATAGAAAGGGCATAGTATCCTTTCCTAAGCTGAAAAGGAAAGGCTCAAAATCTCATAGGTCTAGCGTCGGACCAAGAAATCTTAAGGAGAGAAGAAGAGAAATTGAAGGTGTGGTTTTGAAAGTAAAATAGAAGGGTCTATTTATAGGAAAATTTAAGGGTACTATTCCATCTACCCCGTCTCACCTACCAATTTCACTTACTAGTCTCATCTACTAGTTTCACTTATTAGTCTCATCTACCAATTTCACTTACTAGTCTCATCTACTAGTTTCACATACTAGTCTCATCTACTAGTCTCACTTACTAGTCTCATCTACTAGTATAATCAATTTGCTAATTTAGTTTCCTTTTAATTTAGTCCCTCAGGGAATTCTCTCATATAAAATGTCATTTTCTCCTACAAATTTCTTTCTAATTTTCTCTTATGATAAACCACATCTAGTACTTGACATTTTGATTGTACAGATGAATAGTACCATATACGTAAATAGTATTATATGGGTGAATAATACTGTACGCTGAAATAGTAATAGTAGTTTGTAAACACGCATTTATATTTTATTTCTCATGGGTATTACAACTTGCATGAGACATCACATGGATACCTATTCAAATGTCATTTACAGGTCTCGTAACAGCTAATAGTGCAACTATCCTTGGACTTGAGGAACTCAAGTTATCTTGGATATAGATAATGTGTTTTGACCCCATTCCTTGTTATCCACCATGGGTCTCTCTTAGGGTGGTGATTAGGCATAGCGTAAAGTATTTAAAGATATTTGAGTAGTCAACAGAGGATTCATCACTCCTGATAGAAGGAAGCATACCCATGGCCACTTGTTGAGATAATCGCTAAGAATTCTTTGGCCAAAGTAGACTTGTCATGAAGATGGTCTTGAGTAACATAGTTTATAATGATTGATCCCATAGGATAAGAAACTGACTACTTTGGCTGGACGTGATACAATCAAGTCTAGTAGGAGTTGACACATAGGCCATACTTTGAACCAAGTAGGCATAAGACTGTGAAAGGACACATTGCATAGACACGCTTTAGCTGCAGAAATGTTTAAAGTTAAACAATTGACTTTTCGGTCAATTGGGGGTCACGATGTGTTGCTAGATACTATTCATGATTTATTTACAATCAAATATTGATTGTGAATGGCCAACATAGCCAAAAATCTAATGGGTTATACGCATAAAAATTCACTAATAATGTAAAATGGGTTTGAGCATTTGATCCTAAATTGGAGAATTAATTAAAAGGAAATAAGAGAATAAACGGAATAGGAATATGTTCCTATTCCTACCTATATAGGAAAAGCCTTAACAAGAACCTCTTAGGCGTCACTCTCTCAAAGAGATTAGGCTTCTTGAGATATTACTTTAAGAAACCCAATAAGGGAATGGTGCCTACTAAGGGAATTAGGGCTTTAGTGTTTGTGGTTACACCTATCACTTTAAATATGATAGTGAGAGCCATATGCTACCTACCACTCTCTCTCATTTACTGAGTATTTGTTTTAAAAGCACTCTTGTTCTCTTCTCCTTCAACCAAGAGGGTTTTCTCCATAGCTTCTTCGTGCTTGCTAGCACAAGAACGAGAAGAAACCTCGTTACAAAGAAATTTGAAATATAATTCACTCAAATCTGATTATCTTGCCCCCTCCCTTTTATAGATAACAAAAGCCAGCTGCCTCATTAATGCAACCACATCCACCTCATTAATGAGCCTACAATAACTATAATCAACCTACAGCCACCTCATTAATGAGCCTACAACAACTACAACCTCCCTACAACCACCTCATTAATGAGCCTAGCCTACAACAACTACAGCCACCCTATAGCCACATCATTAATGCAACAACAACTACAACCACTTGGAAAGCTAAATGACACTACAGCAACTCTAAAAATATTAAATTACATCAGATTTTATATCCCAAAAATTCATGCACGAAAATTATTAAAAAATAAGGAAAATCTGCAGTTCTTTTATTCTTCTAAGTCCAAGCTTCTAATTTGGCCCAGCCCATCATTGCACACAAGTAAGGAAACACAAGTCAATCCCATTTGATGCTTCTTGGCCCTTGAACGTGTTATTGTCCCAAGTATAGATTCAGCCTCTTGTTTTTCAAGGACAGCCCTCATGATCACATCTTCTTCCCCTGGTTGACAAGGATTTACCTCAAATCTAGCTCCATGTTATCTTCCAAATAAGGGGTTATGTCCCTTACATTGAATGTTGTTGAAGCACCATAATCTCCTAGGAGATCAATTTTATACGCATTGTCATTTACCTTTTCCAGTACTCGAAAAGGACCATCAGCTTGTGGCATGAGTTTAGACTTCTTTTTTTTTTTTGGAAATCTCTCCTTACGTAGGTGGATCCAAACAAGATCTCCTGGGCTAAATTGAACATTCTTTCTCCTCTTGTCCACTGACTTTTATAGGTAGCATTCTTCTTCTTAATTTGCTTCTTTATTGCCTCATGCATTTTCTTCATGAATTCAGTTTTACTTTTGCCATCCAAGCTAAGTTTTTGATTCATTGGAAGAGGTGCCAAATCTGCTGGTGTATTAGGATTAAATCCATACACAACCTCAAATGGAGATTTCTTTGTAGTACTATGAATACTTCGATTATAAGCAAATTCAACATGTGGCAAGTACTCATCCCAATTCTTCAAGTTTTTACTAATAACACTTCTAAGCAAAGAGGAAAGAGATCTATTTACCACTTCAGTTTACCCATCAGTTTGAGGATAACAGGTTGTGCTAAGTAGCAGCTTTGTTCGAAGCTTCATCCATAATGTCTTCCAAAAATAGCTCAAGAATTTGGCATCAGGATCGAAAACAATACTCTTTGGAATGCCATGCAATCTCACAACTTCCTTGAAGAATAAATAAGCAATATGAGAAGCATCATCAGTTTTGTGACATAAAATAAAATGAGACATTTTTTAGAATCTATCAATAACCACCATAACTGAATCTTTTCCCCTTTGTGTTCTAGGTAATCCAAGCACAAAATCCATGCTTAGATCCATCCATGGTTGATCTGGAACAAACAATGGCATGTACAAGCCATGTACAGCCTCGTTGCTCTTCGCTTTCTTGCAAGCAACACATCTTTCTACAATTCGATGCACATCCTTCATCATATTTGGCCAATAGAAATGCTCTTTCAACATTTCAAATGTCTTCTTTTCACCAAAATGTCCAACCAGCCCACCTGCATGTGATTCTCTAACAAGCAATTCCCTAATAGAACAATTAGGAATCACAAGTTTCCCAAATCTGAACATATAACCATTATGCCTATAAAACCTTTTAATGGCCATTTTCTCACAAGCTGAATAGATTTTAGTTAGCACAGGATCAAGCAAGTATTGCTCCTTAATAAGTTCAAAGCCCAACAGTTTAGTGTTCAAAAAAGAAATCAAAGCATACCTCCGAGATAATGCATCAGCCACCACATTCATCTCTCCCTTTTTGTATTTGATTACATAGGGGAAAGCTTCCAAATACTTCACCCATTTGGCATGTCTTCGATTCAGCTTCCCTTGCCCCTTCAAATGCTTTAGGGACTCATGATTAGTGTGAATGATGAACTCTTTCGGTAATAAATAATGCTGCCATGTCTCAAGAGCTCGAATTAGTGCAAAGAACCCTTTATCATAGATGGAGTAATTCAGACTTGCTCCACCAAGCTTCTCACTAAAATAAGCACTGGGACACTTATCTTGCATTAAGATAGCTCCAATCCCTACTCCAGATGCATCATATTCAATCTCAAATACCTTTGAAAAATCTAGAAGAGCTAAAATAGATGCTGAACACAATTTCTCCTTGATTAAGTCAAAACTCTTTTGTGTAGCTTCAGTCCATTTAAACTCACAATTTTTTTTTGATGCATGCAGTTAATGGTGCAAGAATAGTGCTGAAATACTTCACAAGTCATCTATAAAAAGAAGCAAGGCCATGAAAACTTCATACCTCAGAAATACTTTTAGGAATTGGCCATTCCTTGATTGCTTTTATTTTCTCCTCATCCACGTGCACCCCATGTTGAGAAACAACATAACCAAGGAAAATAACTTGGTCTTGATAGAATTGGCACTTCTTGAAATTGCCAAATAGCTTTTGTTCTAGCAATACTTCAAATACTTGCCTCAAATGCTCCTCATGCTCTTCAGAATTTTTACTATAAACCAAAATGTCATCAAAATAAATAACAACAAACATACCTATTACATGGTTCATTAACCTCATAAAGGTGCTTGGGGCATTGGATAATCCAAATGGCATGACCTTCCATTCATACAGCCCATGTTTTGTCTTAAAGGCCGTCTTCCATTCATCTCCTTCTTTCATACAAATTTGGTGATAACCACTCTTCAAGTCTATCTTTGAAAACACTTTGGTGCCATGTAATTCATCAAGCATGTCATCTAACCTTGGAATGGGATAATGATACTTGACTGTAATCTTGTTGATTGCTCTGCTATCCATACACATCCTCATGGTCCCATCTTTCTTTGGCACCAATAAGGCTGGTACTGAACAAGGACTTATGAACTCCTGCACATATCCTCTTTCCAGCAACTCATTTAATTGACATTGCAACTCCTTTGCCTCCTCTGGATTCATTCTATAAGCTGGCCTATTTGGTAAGACAGCTCCTGGTACAAGATTAATTTGGTGCTCAATACCACGAATTGGTGGTAATTCCTTTAGTAGTTCTTTTGGAAATACATCACTAAATTCTTCCAAAAGCCTTCGAATTTGTGGTGGAAGTGATCCCATAATTTCTGGTACTATCTCCTTTAAATGTAACAAAAGAATTAAATTAGAGCTGGATAAAGCTCTCTCAATGTCTCTTTTGTTAGCAAGTAAATTACTCTTCTTATCAGCTTCTTGTTGATGTGTCTTCACTTATTGAGGACTCAATGGTGCTAACACAATCTTCCTTCCATCTTTCTCAAAGGAATATATATTGTTAAGCCCATTATGCAAAGCTCTTCTATCATACTGCCATGGTCTTCCCAAGAGCAAATGACTAGCACTCATTGGAACAACATCACATAATACCTTATCTTTGTAATTTTTCCCAATAAAAAATGGCACAACAACCTGTTTAGTGACTTTCACAACTCCATCTTCATTCAGCCACTGCAATTTGTAAGGATGAGGGTGTTTAGTTGTGGCTAAATTCAACTTCTCCACCAAAGTAGTAGAAGCCACATTTATGCAACTTCCTCCACCTATAATTACACCACAAACCTTCTTTTCAACAGTACACCTTATGTGAAAAATGTTCTCCCTTTGCTCATCACTAGGCTTAGCTTGTAAGTTTAGAACACGCCTTTTGACAAGGAGTTCTCCCTCATCAGCATACTCCATGTTTTCCTTATTAGAACATTCTTCTATAACTCCTTCAATGGCCACCTCATCTATGCTTACCACTTCTCTGTGCATGTCTTGGATAATCATTACCCTACGGTTTGGACATTCAGATGCGTAATGCTTATGACCAAGACATTTGAAGCATTTTACATCTCTACTCCTTTTAGGAGGTTTTGAATCAGCTCCTTTTTCTTTCCCTTTTGATGAACTTAATGGAAGTTTTGAAGACTCCCTCTTCTCCACCTTTTTTTCTTCTTCTTTAGATGCAACCTATGATGGTGTTGTAGAGAAATTTGTGATTTTGCTTCTAGTTGGCTGTGACATTTGCTTACTAGAAACTTTCTTCCTTTATCTCTCCACCTTGATTGTAAGTTTAATACATCCTCTAAGGTTAAATAATTTTGTAGTTCAACCAAATCACCAATCTCCCTATGCAAACTACTAATGAACCTTGCAATTGTTTGCTTTTGAGGTTCATTCAGTTTACACCGAATCATTAGCATCTCAAACTTTTCACATAGTCTTCTACACATATACCTCCTTGTCTTAAAGATTGAAATTTGAAGAAGAGTTCTTGCTTGTAATATTCTGGCACAAATCTTCTTTGCATAAGTCTCTTCATTAGCCTCCAATTTCTAACTTCTTCCTCACCATCTCTCCTCTGTTGGTTCTTCAAATTCTCAAACTTTGGTTGTTTGCTCTTGAGGTTCATTCAGTTTACACCGAATCATTAGCATCTCAAACTTTTTCACATAGTCTTCTACACATATACCTCCTTGTCTTAAAGATTGAAATTTGAAGAAGAGTTCTTGCTTGTAATATTCTGGCACAAATCTTCTTTGCATAAGTCTCTTCATTAGCCTCTAATTTCTAACTTCTTCCTCACCATCTCTCCTCTGTTGGTTCTTCAAATTCTCCCACCATAAATTGGTGTAATCTATGAGTTCAAGGGTTGCAAGATGATATTTGGTTGCCTCTGAGTACTCATGGCACTCAAAGACATTCTCTATACGCTACACCTACTCTAAATATTCCTCTGGAAAGCTACTTCCCTTGAAAGTAGGGACCTTCATCTTAATCTTCAATTCTTGCTCTCTTTGCTGCCTCCTTAGCCTTTGAGACCTTTTATCTTTTGTATTGCTTTCTTGGTCTGATTGCTCTTCATTTCTATTTCTTCGCTGCCCACGCCTTTGTTGATGGTTCAGCCTCTCCATTTGTTCTACTAAACGATCCAACCGCTCCATCATTTGTTGTTGAGATCTTTCCATTTGACTTTGAGACCTTTCCAACTTCAGAATTTGACCTTGCTCTAAAGTAAGCCCCATTGAAATTGAAAGTTCAGAACTGTTATCTCTAGACATGATCTCTCTTTCTAAGTGTTTTACTCTCAAGTTACAAGAGTTTTCCCATATGAAACCACCACTTTGATACTAATATGATGTGCCTAAAAGAGGACACAATCTGTACCACAAGGTAAATAAAGAGAAGAAAGCAACTCAACTAAATTAATAAGTCTATGGCGCCACAATCAAGCTAAGATTGGTGGAATTCGCCACACTCCATATTAGGGAACGGAATGGGAGTGATAAGAATTCTATGATTTTCTTGCCACACTAACACAATTGTTAGATAAGAGAAAATAGATGTGCATAAAGCAATCTGAAATATAATTCACTCAAATCTGATTATCTTGCCCCAAGGGGGCAAGTTCCCTTTCATAGATAACAAAAGCTAGCTGCCTTATTAATGCAACCACAACCACCTCATTAATGAGCCTACAAAAACTATAGTCAACTTATAGCCACCTCATTAATGAGCCTACAACAACTATAGCCTCCCTACAGCCACCTCATTAATGAGCCTAGCCTATAACAACTACAGCCACCTTATAGCCACCTCATTAATGCAACAACAACAACTACAACCACTTGGAAAGCTAAATGACACTACATCAACTTTAAAAATATTAAATTACATCAGATTTTATATCCCAAAAATTCATGCACGAAAATTATTAAAAAATAAGGAAAATCTGCAGTTCTTTTATTCTTCTAAGTCCAAGCTTCTAATTTGGCCCAACCCATCATTGCACATGAGTAAAGAAACCCAAGTCAATCCTATTTGATGCTTTTTGGCCCTTAAATGTGTTATTGGCCCAAGTATAATTTAGCCTCTTGTTCTTCAAGGACAGCCTTCATGATCACATCAGAAATAAACCAAAAGCAGGCAAACGGCCACCCCATCCCCATCCTTTCAATCACACACTAGCACCATTCATTCAACCTCTCCACTTCATCACTTCACCAAACTCCACCTCTTCATCACACACACACTAAGGTTCAATCATACAAACACAAGCCACCACACCTCACTCATATACATAATAGTCACTAATGTGAACTTCAAGAACTTTATGTTCCCAAAATTCCTTCTAAATATGTAAGTTAAT
The DNA here is from genome assembly GCA_037074585.1 of Biancaea sappan. Taxonomy (NCBI): domain Eukaryota; kingdom Viridiplantae; phylum Streptophyta; class Magnoliopsida; order Fabales; family Fabaceae; genus Biancaea; species Biancaea sappan. The sequence continues at coordinate 39,866,903 of CM073494.1, forward strand.
TTAGTTTTGGAATTTACAAAATTAAAATTGAAATATAATGTTAACGTTGCCCCCTAAATTCTGTAAACTGAATTGTAGTCTAGTAATCACATTCACATGTTCAGACTAATAATCTGGTGACCATAAGGACATCATTGGAATCCAGGTAAGTGGTAGCCGATTAATGATTCTATCTTAGCGAGTCATATTACATTGCATATACCGAGGTAGAATCTTAAGATGTCATGAGTAAGAAAAGTAACATTTTTGACACAATAAGGTTTATTATTGTCATTAACAATAATGGGAAATTAAAATCATTTTTATGATGGCATGAAGCCATGGGAAATATTAATTACAATTATGATTGCTAGCTTGTGGTAATATGCGATTAATTTATGGTTATTATGCTTATTCAGGAATGTTATTATTATTTTGATTAGACTGTTAACTCACTGCCACAATAAATTGAATTATGAAATTTGAAAGGGAATTGCATAACTTGTGTAATTATGTGATGTGATTATTATGCATATTTGATTGTATGTGCCTTCAGGCTAATAGTGGTAATGGGTTAGTATCCCTCTATATGTGACGAGCTATGACTGGTCAAAGATAGACTCAGTAAGCCATTAGGGTAATGCTTTCCTCACAGTGAGAAAAGGGAGCCCAGGCGGGGGACGGACCTGTGTGGCTCCCTACTATTGAGACAGATAGACAATGCATCATATAGACATTGAGTAAGGCCAGAGGTTGAGTGAATGATCCCGGGGTGGCCCCATCATGTGATGAATACCATACCCTGATCTGTGATTTATAGGTGCAATGCACGAGGTGCAGGTTTCATGATATGTTTTTTGACTATGTGTTTCAGTTGAATTCTTGGCCTTCCGACATATTTGATGTAATTGATGTCATATTTAGAATTTATTATTTTCTAGCTGTTACATTCATTGAGTTCTTGTAACTCACCCTAGTTTTCATATTTTTTTTTTCAGATCCGGTTATGGAAGAGGAAACCCCACTTGAGGAGTGGTAGGGGTTTGCCTGAGAACCTTGCCCGTTGCCGGGTAGGTTCAATGTTTTTATTTGAGATTAAGATCTCTAGGTGCTCTATGGTCATTAGGACACTTAGGATCAGACTGGGGATTTTTATTTGGAATTCAACAAATAAATATAATTACTAGAATTTTTGTAAATTATATAATTTTTATAATGAAATTATTTACATCAATTGAATGACATGATGATTGGAATAATTTAATTTAATTTTATAAAATAGTTGATTTGATGTTTGATGAATTTTTATGATTGATAATTAGATGTTAAATTATAAAATTCCTTGGATGTTGAATTGAAGACATAGGTAGATATATTTTAGTTATTATTAAATATGTTAGTAGAAGTAATTATTAAAAGGGGTAATTTTGTTGAATTAGTAATTATGTGAATACCATGAAATAAATAAATAGAATCTTTATAATAGTAATTTAAATGCTTTGGTACAATTGAATAAAACAAAAGATCTAATAAGAATAAGAGGCTTACAGTGACAGAGAGTAATGTCACTGTGCCAGTCACGGGCCCGGTAGCGAGTCGTGACAAAACTGAGAAATGAAAAGAAGAAGAAGAAGAAGAAGAAGAAGAAGAAGAAGAAGAAGAAGAAGAAGTAGTAGTAGTAGTAGTAGTAGTAGTGAAGAAACCTAGAAATGGAAATAGTGAAGAAACTGAGAAATGGAAAGGCCATAAAGCTTGTCGGCATGTTGCATGTGTATATATGAAAAATCTAACCACATGAGCTATATTCAACTATTCTTTTCAAGTTTCACCTTTTTTTTTTATCATCTGCTTATTGGAAGAGGACTCATAACTCCTCTCAATATCGTCATGTCTCATGTTTGTAAAGTTTGTAATAGTTTAGCATTAGACTTAAAAAATGATTTTTTTAGTTTTTATATTTAGTATGAATATATATATATATTATATAATAATATTTTTATTTAAAAATAAAAATTAATTCTACTTAGACTTTATGTTTTAATTATTATAATTATTTATGAATTATTATGCATGTTTATGACTTTAAAGTGCGAAATTTGCATATAAATTATTTATTTTACTTGTTTTTTTAATTTTTTTGTAAAGATATATAGTACATGTATATTTTTAAATTTTTTAATTTATTTACCTGAGTCAATAATTGACTCGATGACCCAGTAGTTGAACCAATGACCTGATGACCCAGCGACTGATAAATATGGTTGTAACCCAAGAGGGGGGGTGAATTGGGTAGAATAAAATTTATTTAAAATATAATAGGAAGCTTAAGATAATTTAAGATTCAGAAACAATATATGAAGGCAATACAGAAAACAGAGTGATATGAAGATGAAACAAAATATAAAGTATTCAAACAATTAAAAGAGTTTAAGCAAATAAAAGAATAAAGAGGAAAGATAAACACAGATATTTATACTGGTTCAGCTTAATCCAAGCCTACATCCAGTCCCCAAGAATATATCTTGAGTATTTCACTATGAACCACAAGTTTTATGCAGAAGGGCACTTGTGAGCCACTACAACAGAGATCTTTTCCTTTCCAAGGGTGTCTCTCCCCCTCACAGATTTGCTTTCTTACAAAAACAAACTTCAAGAAAGAACTTTCTTGATACACTCAGAGAAAAACAATTTTCAGATGCCAACTCTCAAAACAGAGTGAATATGACAGTAGCAAGCTCTCTTTCAATGCACAGATTGATTTTTGGGATATGTATCACACTTGATTTCTCTTCTCTGTTCCTATTAACCTCCCTAAGACAGCTATTTAAAGATCAAGGAGAAATAAAGCCGTTGGAGATAAATTACAATTTGAATCTTGTATTACGTCAACAAGAACTAGCCGTTAGAGCTGTTTTAGGATGTCGGTGGTCGACCAATGTGGTACGTTGGTCGACCAGTGAGCTCCAGAGTTGAAATTACTGGGACGCTGGTCGACCAGTCTAATTGCGTTGGTCGACCAGTGCTTGAGTTCTTCTATTACTGGAGCTTGGTGGTCGACCAGCGGAGTAGAGGTGGTCAACCAATCTTCAATGCTTCCTTCTTACTGGAACATGATGGTCGACTAGTACTTCAAGGGGTGGTCGACCAGTGAGTGGCAGAATTGATTACAGAAATTCACTGGTCGACCAGTGTATGAAGGGTGGTCGACCAGTGTGTCACTTTGTTGTAGACATGTTGCTTCTGTCAACCATTGGTCGACCAGTGTAGCCATAGTGGTCGACCAGCGTGATATAATCATTCTGACTTTTGCTTCTGTGAACCGTTGGTCGACCAGTGCAGCCAAGGTGGTCGACCAACGTGATGCTGAAATGCATAAGAGCTTTTAGATATGTCTATTTTAGTTGATTTGTCAATCATCAAAATTAGAGAGAACTTTAAATGCAATGAGTTCAACAATCTCCCCCTTTTTAATGATGACAACCGAATTAAAATAGTTACATATCTGATATACTCCCCCTAAATCATATATCTTGATAAGAAAAATCTTTAAACAAATAAGAGTTAGTATCAGTATCATAACACATTTAAGAAATAACACATTTATAAGAGTAGCAACATAATAATCCCAATAAACAGATTAAAACAAAGTACTTGTTCTCTAAACAGATGAAAACGAAAATAGAGTAAAACAAAGTAAAATAGAGTACTTCTCCCCCTTTGTCATCAACAAAAAGAGAGGGAAATAAGAGTCAAGGCCGTTGATGAAGATCACGAATCATGTCCTTGATCTGCTGAAGCTCAGAAGCTTGAGTAGAAGAGGCTAGTTCCAAAGATTGGAGTCAGGTATTCATAGAATCCATCAAACCCAACATGTGATTGGAATTGTCCAATAAATCACGTAGCATCTGTGAGGATGGTTCTGAAGGATGTGAAGGACCAGCTGAGGAATCGACGGGAGAACCCGTGTCGTCGTCTTCATCAGAATCTTCTTCACTGTCACTTGCTGCAATATAAGTATGCACCCCACTTTCTCTTCGTTCTCTGGCCCACTTCATGGTTACATTATCAGGAGCTCTTCTCCATTCGTTTCCAACTAACTCAAAATTCATGCGCCTCAGAGAGTTTTGATCAATAATGGAGGCAGATTTCATGACATTGAAATGATTGTTGATCTTGCAATGTTTTACAATTTTGGAAACAATGTGAGCATACGGTAAAGGAGCATTACGTTTGGAGACACTGGAGGCCATTCGTTCCATGATGAGGTGAGGAATATTAAACTTAGTGCCATTTAGAAAGCATGCCATCATAAAGAATTCAGATTCACTTCCGCCAGCCCAATTACCAGGTTTATTAATAAAGATATGAGTGATAACGTTGAGCAATAACCTGTCATTGACATCCATAGCATTGATTTTGACGCCTTGGCCAGAGTATTCAACTTCTCTATTGATAATCCGATAAGTCTCTTCTTTGTTGTAGTCAATAGAGCTAAGAGAATAAAAGCTATCAGAGAAGCATAAATAGGAGTTATCTGGCGGTGGAACCTTAATAATTTCTGCAAGTTGGGTTTCACTAAACAGAATTTTAGTCCCTCTAACCTCAGCAGTACAAATGCCCCTTCTGGAATTGTATTCAAATGTAGTGTAGAAGGCTTTAACAATTTCATCAGACCAGTGACCCTTGTAAGTAACAAAATGCTTCACCCCCAAATTATCCAAACAATCAATGAAAGGCATGTTTCTGTGGGCAAAATAATCCCAATCTAAAAATTTGCTGAGAAGGACTTTTCTAGATTGAAAGAATGTTGCATACCGTTCTCGTTGTTCCTCATTGACAAGGAGATCGCCCATAGGTAGAGTACTGGGGTTTTTGGTGCGTGCCTTCCGTGACCGTGAAGATGAAGCCATAACAGAGAGTAGACGGAAACGTTGAGACGACCGAAATTAGGGCAGAGGTTAAGGGAAAAAGGTAAAAGATGGAGAGATTTGAGCAGAGATCTTCGAAAAAGCCCTAGACGGGGCGATCGTGAGAGAAAAGGAAGGTTGGAAGGCAAGGAGGAGATGAAGTGATACCTTGGAAGAACAGAGACGTGGTCGACCAGAGAGAATAGAGGAGATCGACTAAATGGAACTGTGAGAAATATTTTGAAAAGCAGAGAAGGTTAATATATAGCGGCAAGAGTTAATGAGCGTTGGTCGACCACCAGATGTGCATTGGTCGACCATCGAAAGAAGAAAAATAAGAGGATACATTCTGTTAAGCGTTGGTCGACCAATGGTAGTGCACTGGTCGACCATCGAAGGAGGAGAGCATTAAGGACATGAGCGTTGGTCGACCAATGTGAGTGCGTTGGTCGACCAATCCGGACCAGTTGTAGTTATCATACATACTGCCTCAAACTGGTCGACCAGTGAAGCAGGCGTTGGTCGACCAACAAAAATGTGCAGAAAACAAAATATAGAGGAATGTGCAAAACTTATGGTATTTCTAAAAGATTGAATTCCTGCAAATTATGGTTAATGGACACTCCGAAGCTTAAGTCAGTAGAGAAAAGAGAAATATTCAAATTAAACAGATATGCAATGATGAAATAATTTAGAGTTCAAAAGGATTTGCCATACCAAGTTCTCTTCTTATAAAGCAAAAACGTTCCTCACATAGAGGTTTTGTGAAGATGTCAGCTAATTGAAGTTCAGTTTGCACAAATTCTAGTAAGACATCTTGCTTTTGAACATGATCTCTTAGAAAATGATGTCTTATTTCAATATGTTTGGTTCTTGAGTGCTGAACTGGATTTTTAGACAAACAAATGGCACTTGTATTATCACATTTAATGGGAATATTTTTAAGAAAAACACCAAGATCCTCCAGTTGTTGCTTCATCCATAAAATTTGAGCACAACAGCTACCAGCTGCAATGTATTCAGCTTCAGCTGTGGATAAGGCAACACTATTTTGTTTTTTTGCTAAACCAAGAGACAAGAGAATTACCAACAAATTGGCAAGTTCCACTTGTACTTTTTCTATCAGTTTTGCTACCCGTAAAATCAGCATCTGAGTAGCCCATTAAAACATTTGAGGATCCTTTAGGATACCATAAACCCATCTTAGATGTGCTAATCAAGTATCTAAAAATTCTTTTTACATTTTTAAAATGAGATTCTTTTGGACATGCCTGAAAGCGTGCACACATACAGACACTGAACATGATATTAGGTCTACTGGCTATTAAGTATAAAAGTGATCCGATCATACCTCGATACTTAGTCATGTCAAATGGTTGACCCTTTTCATCCAAGTCCAAATATGTTGATGTGCTCATTGGCGTAGATGCAGGTTTTGCATTTTCCATTCCAAATTTTTTTAGCAATTCCTTAGTATACTTGGTTTGACATACAAATGTACCATGATCCATTTGTTTTATTTGAAGTCCAAGAAAGAAGTTCAGTTCACCCATCATTGACATCTCAAATTCTCCTTGCATAATTTTAGCAAATTCGTTGCAAAGCTTTTCATTTGTAGCCCCAAAAATGATGTCATCAACATAGATTTGCACAACAATCAAGTCATTCTTTTCCCTTTTAAAGAACAGTGTCGTATCTACCTTACCTCTTGAAAAATTGTTTTCTAAGAGAAAAGAGCTTAATCGATCATACCAAGCTCTAGGAGCTTGCTTAAGACCGTAGAGAGCCTTTTTTAATTTAAACACATAATCAGGTTTTTCAAAGTCTTTAAAACCAGGGGGTTGCTCAACATAGACTTCTTCTAAAATGTTGCCATTGAGGAAAGCACTTTTATATAATTTTTATAATGAAATTATTTACATCAATTGAATGACATGATGATTGGAATAATTTAATTTAATTTTATAAAATAGTTGATTTGATGTTTGATGAATTTTTATGATTGATAATTAGATGTTAAATTATAAAATTCCTTGGATGTTGAATTGAAGACATAGGTAGATATATTTTAGTTATTATTAAATATGTTAGTAGAAGTAATTATTAAAAGGGGTAATTTTGTTGAATTTGTAATTATGTGAATACCATGAAATAAATAAATAGAATCTTTATAATAGTAATTTAAATGCTTTCGTACAATTGAATAAAAAAAAAGATCTAATAAGAATAAGAGGCTTACAGTGACAGAGAGTAATGTCACTGTGCCAGTCACGGGCCCGGTAGCGAGTCGTGACAAAACTGAGAAATGAAAAGAAGAAGAAGAAGAAGAAGAAGAAGAAGAAGAAGAAGAAGAAGAAGAAGAAGTAGTAGTAGTAGTAGTAGTAGTAGTAGTGAAGAAACCTAGAAATGGAAATAGTGAAGAAACTGAGAAATGGAAAGGCCATAAAGCTTGTCGGCATGTTGCATGTGTATATATGAAAAATCTAACCACATGAGCTATATTCAACTATTCTTTTCAAGTTTCACCTTTTTTTTTATCATCTGCTTATTGGAAGAGGACTCATAACTCCTCTCAATATCGTCATGTCTCATGTTTGTAAAGTTTGTAATAGTTTAGCATTAGACTTAAAAAATGATTTTTTTAGTTTTTATATTTAGTATGAATATATATATATTATATAATAATATTTTTATTTAAAAATAAAAATTAATTCTACTTAGACTTTATGTTTTAATTATTATAATTATTTATGAATTATTATGCATGTTTATGACTTTAAAGTGCGAAATTTGCATATAAATTATTTATTTTACTTGTTTTTTTAATTTTTTTTGTAAAGATATATAGTACATGTATATTTTTAAATTTTTTAATTTATTTACCTGAGTCAATAATTGACTCGATGACCCAGTAGTTGAACCAATGACCTGATGACCCAGCGACTGATAAATATGGCTGTAACCCAAGAGGGGGGGTGAATTGGGTAGAATAAAATTTATTTAAAATATAATAGGAAGCTTAAGATAATTTAAGATTCAGAAACAATATATGAAGGCAATACAGAAAACAGAGTGATATGAAGATGAAACAAAATATAAAGTATTCAAACAATTAAAAGAGTTTAAGCAAATAAAAGAATAAAGAGGAAAGATAAACACAGATATTTATACTGGTTCAGCTTAATCCAAGCCTACATCCAGTCCCCAAGAATATATCTTGAGTATTTCACTATGAACCACAAGTTTTATGCAGAAGGGCACTTGTGAGCCACTACAACAGAGATCTTTTCCTTTCCAAGGGTGTCTCTCCCCCTCACAGATTTGCTTTCTTACAAAAACAAACTTCAAGAAAGAACTTTCTTGATACACTCAGAGAAAAACAATTTTCAGATGCCAACTCTCAAAACAGAGTGAATATGACAGTAGCAAGCTCTCTTTCAATGCACAGATTGATTTCTGGGATATGTATCACACTTGATTTCTCTTCTCTGTTCCTAATAACCTCCCTAAGACAGCTATTTAAAGATCAAGGAGAAATAAAGCCGTTGGAGATAAATTACAATTTGAATCTTGTATTACGTCAACAAGAACTAGCCGTTAGAGCTGTTTTAGGATGTCGGTGGTCGACCATTGTGGTACGTTGGTCGACCAGTGAGCTCCATAGTTGAAATTACTGGGACGCTGGTTGACCAGTCTAATTGCGTTGGTTGACCAGTGCTTGAGTTCTTCTATTACTTGAGCTTGGTGGTCGACCAGCGGAATGGAGGTGGTCGACCAATCTTCAATGCTTCCTTCTTGCTGGAACACGATGGTCGACCAGTGCTTCAAGGGGTGGTCGACCAGTGAGTGGCAGAATTGATTACAGAAATTCACTGGTCGACCAGTGTATGAAGGGTGGTCGACCAGTGTGTCACTTTGTTGCGGAAATGTTTCTTCTGTCAACCATTGGTCGACCAGTGTAGCCATAGTGGTCGACCAGCGTGATATAATCATTCTGACTTTTGCTTCTGTGAACCGTTGGTCGACCAGTGCAGCCAAGGTGGTCGACCAACGTGATGCTGAAATGCATAAGAGCTTTTAGATATGTCTATTTTAGTTGATTTGTCAATCATCAAAATTAGAGAGAACTTTAAATGCAATGAGTTCAACAGCGACCAGCCTATGTCAATAACTAAGCTAGTTCCAAAAACATTTCCTTGAACATCTACTACTCCTTGGGTGGTAATCCCACAACATATGCAAGACCTGCAAAATTCAATTAACGAGATGAGATAAAAATCTCACTGAGTAGGTATTTTCTTCATTATTGTTTCATGAGAAGTCCTCAAGCATCAACCATCAAAAGGTCACAAATCAGTACCTCCATCGTTTAGGTTGTTTCACACTTTTACTCCCAGGCACACATCGGTTATATGAATAATATAACCCAATTACAATTTAGTACAAACATATATAGAGTACTCCAAATTACCTAAGGCAATCTCGAACTTCAACATCGACGAATCTCTTAGTGCCGTCCATACCCACAGACATCACTATCTCCAAGTCTAAAAGGACTTTTCAATTCCTGGCTTGAAGGCCAATAACATCTTTGAGCCCATAAGCTCCATCTTCTAAAACCAATACCAGGCAATTTCACATTGAACTTTGAGTTACATAGTCGTGTCTCCCAACATGCAACACAATAATAAGATAAATACGTAGATGCTCCAACTAACACATGACAATCTAACCTTCAACACAATTGTGTACAACTCGAATGCATGAAGCAAGATAGGAACAAATTCCACATCTCCAAGCCCTAAGGATAGTCAATGTATCTTGGCTTATGGGCCATAATATCTCCTGACCAATAAGTCATAATATCTCCTAAATCAAAGGTCATGGTATCTCCTAACCTTTAGGTCATGTCAACTCCCAACCTATAGGTCATATGTCTCTAACAAACCCACACAAAGAGAAAGTTACACTTCAATCAATATGTACTAATTCAATCTCCAACATAAACATACACGTTAATGTACAATGCATTCAAGCAAGTGTAATAACCCTGTGACTCGAAGGCCATAATAATTCCATAACCCGAAGGCCATAATATCCTCCCTGCCAAAGGCCACAAAAGTCTCCATTAGAAGAGATCACTTCACCCTACTAAGTTACCCTCACAATACAAACATACATGCAAAGTACTCAAATGCCCAAAAAGCCCAATGCAGGCATCTCCCTACCAAATGACATTACACTCCAATAGCCTGTGGCATAATAGCACCCTTGCCTGAAGGCACCACATCCCCTTTGCCTGAAGGCAGAAATGTCTCTCACCACTGCATGGGTTGTGTAAACAATTTTAAACGAGGATCACTCTCCCAAAATAATTGCATGCTTTAAAGCTAACAGACAAACATACAATAAGTACATGAATTGTCACATCCCAAAAATCGAACATGTGAGATAAACATAAAAAAGCCTAGGGTGTGCCTCTGTGGTACCCCTTAATCTCCCTGAACATTCCTAATATCCATAATTATATAAATCATAAATTTTCAAAAAAGATATTTTGTATATATATACAGAAATATTCAACATTTATACATTACTTAGTATGATACCACCTTGCAAGACTAGGTGACCTATACAGACTACAGAACATTTTCTAATCCTTACCAAATCTAAATCTATATATCCACCAGACAAAAATGGAGTATAACCTTAAAGGCTACTAATCCTCCTCTTTAACCATTGAATCTAAAAAAGATAATTATAGAGAGTGTGAGTTCATCAAAACGCAGTGAGTAAACAACTGCGTATGAAAATATCACAAGCACAAATACCACATTGCTAATTCAATTAAAAGGTATCATTCAATACATTCAACATATTCGTATGTATAAATACTAGTGTTTTATATCAATTTTGAAAATCCTGTGAGCTTACATTCTCACAACCATATTAAGCCCAAAAATTTATTGGTCCTCAATAGGTTTACGCTCCCCAATTTTCATCCTTAGGAATTTTTATCCATGGATTTATTAATTGGTATATTCATGCCTATTGAGTGATCAATCCCTCACTTTATATTGCATCAGATTTCTTGGGTGATCATTCCATGCAATTCACATCAGATTTCTTTGGTGATTAACCCTCAAACATCTATGCATCATATTCAGTTATATCCTAGCATCAGATTTCTTAGGAGATCAAGCCCTTAATCTTTCGTACTTAAAATTCAATTAGAACCTTGCATCAGATTTCTTGGAAATTTAACCATCAACCTTCCATGCATCAAGCACAATCACAATCATGTTATATAATCATATTTTTACAAACATGTTCAAGTTTATTTATGGAACTACCACATCTAGTTATTTAGTCAACTAGAAAAATTAATTCTCATAAGTTAATAAAATAATCTCAATAATATTGTGATTTTTCTCAACTTGAACGTATATTGGTAATCTTCTCAATTTCACAAATAATGCAAATGGGATTTATATTATGCTTTGACTAATTTAGTAAATTAATTTTGCAAGGTTGTCGACTCACCTTGATATTTGCCCAATTTTACCTTGAACTTTCCTCGAAGATGTGTAAGATGATGAAAGGTAATTCCTTCTTACTCCAATCTAGTTACAACATCTTAAAAGATATGAAAGATGCATCAAAGAATCCATCCCTATAAGATAATCATGCAAAAACATGTCAAGGTCACAAAATAAGGGAAATTCCTACTATAATTTTGACCTTTGATCACTACTCTAGACATAACTCTAAAAGAATAAATAATTTTCTAATAAAACATGTACCATTAGAAACTAAACTCCAAGAGCTTTCCAATGATATCTTATTTGCTAAAAACGAAGTCTAGATAAAAGAGTTATGACCATTTAAATTGATGCTACAGTAAAAGTCAGACGATCAATGATGCTACAGTAATCGTGACTATAGTAATCGCCACCGACGCTACAGTATCAAAATCTAGAAAAATGCACGTTCTATAGAAACATGAATAGTAACTCGCGATTTCCTTCTTAGTTTTTCATGATTTTGGGATCAAATCTTATCATTTAACTTGATTTCTTTCATAGGATTTCATCCTTAATGCCTAAGGAGTGTTTAGACACCAAAAACCCCAGTTAATTCCAACAATCCAAATCCAAATCATCAAATCTTCATCTAGAACCTGAACTTTTTCGAATATTCGAATTCTTGTGTTCATCATCTTAAATCCAAGAAATTCTCTTAATTTTCTCCAAATTTCTTGTTCCATTAACATTATAAATCATGTAGGAACATTTTAGATTAACACCCATACTTAAATTCATCCATTAAAACCCAAAATCACATTTTCTTCCTCAAAGTACAAAAAAAAATCCGAAAATGGAATTTGAAGTGGAGAATTAAACTTACCTCCATCTTTTGTAACTCATATAAATCAAAAAACACAACTCAAGCCTGAAGAAAATGGAAGAAGAAGTTGTAGAAGATAGGAGAGAAGCTCGCTTCTTGCTTCTCAAATTCTCAGATGCGAAGAATGAAGAGAAGAGATAGAAAATAGAGTTTTTGTGAAGAGTTGGTGGGTCTTGGGTGACCCATGGGTATCCATAACCAAAAATCCAAACCCACGTGACCAAATTAAAAGCAATCCATAATTAATTCTTAAATTAATTAAATTTTGTCCTTTTCCCTTCTCTCATAAATTCCACATTCCATAAAAATATACCACACAACATTAAAATACTCAGTCTAGTCATTTCACCCAAATTCCATAAGTAATATTCAAAAAAATTAATTAAGTATAGAAAAATTAAAATGACTAAATTAAAAGTATTAAAATAATGCTATAAGGTACCGTAATACTCTAAATTTGGTAGGTATTACATGAATTGTACCATTCCAACTCTAAACAAGAAACACCCAATATACATAATCACTACAAGAGGTTCTTTACACTCCACCATCATATACGATTTGAATTTATATCTTACTTATGAAGATACAATACCAAATACAAAGTATACACCAAAACATCAAATTCTCTAAGTCGTAGGGCTAATTTATTTACCTCTTCTAGGCATGAAGCCGAGTAATTCCCAAGGTATAAAACTGTACCATCTCCATGGCATAACGACATAAAACCTCCTTGCCACAATGTTATACAATTCTTCATTTTCTCTCAATTTGCTATGCAATATATATCTAATATATATGAAAACACCAACATGGGCAAGCAAAACAACCATGCTTGTAAATAAAAAATCAATAAACATCCCCTAATGGAAAAATGATATCGGGCATTTTTTTTATATACTTTTTAGTCCCTATCTTAGTCCTATGGCTATTCCAATGTTGCCAATTCTCTAATTTTATTATGTTTTAGAATTTATTGGGTATAAACTATTTATGGATTGAATGAGTTTCAATTTTATATTTTTAGAACTTGAATTGCAAAATGCTCAATCTAATTCCTACAAATCTTAATTTTGGAGAGAAAAATGCTAACATGGACAAAGATGCTGATTTGGATGCTAATGTGGCACTTTTTGGGTGATGCAGATGCTGACTAGGATATGCTAGATGTGGGGCCCACTTGAACTCTTATTCAATACCATGTAGTCATAATTTTTGGGCAGAAATATTAAATTTTGTAGGTCAGAATATCATGGCTGAAATATTAATTTTGCCATGATATTCTGCTGCTGTTCTTCTACTGTTTGTTACTTTTTGCTGCAGAAATATTAATTCTACTGTTGCCATACCTATCTGCTGCTGCAGAAACATTAATTATGCTGCTGTTTTACTGTCAAAGTGCTGCCACATCATGGAAGAAGCATCTAGGGTAGAATATTCTAAGGCATTGAAGGGGCATCAGTTTTAAAGAAGAGAACACTTTTATTTTTTGGGAACCAGAACTTAGAAAATTCATAGCTCTCTCTTCCTCTCTGTTTTTACTTCTGTTGGTTGCTGTTTTACTCTCATGGAGGGCTAAGTTTTCATTGTAATTAGTCACTAGACCACTGGGATGTTGTAGCTTAACTAAGAATGCAAGCTAAGTGTTTTATTCTCCATTTTCATCTCATTTCGTTTCTGTTTTACTGTCATGTTTATTTTACTGTCAAATTCTGATTAGAGCTTGAGAATGTAACATAAACTGACTTATATATAAGACATAACCTTGCTTGATTGATTAGGAAAGTGAGGGAGGCGAAATGACTAGTTAAATGATATATTTAACTTGGTTTGGTTGAGATTTTTCACTGAATGCATCTAGTTATAGTAGAGAGATGTTCTTGACTGTAATTAGTAGCATTAAATTCTAGATGTTATTCTAGAACCATTTTCATAAAGAACCAAACAATGGAATGAGAACAAAACTGAATCAATGAGTTAGGTAATGATAGTTACACTCCCATGAATCCTAGTGGCTGATTACATAATCTCTTTACTGTCAATACCTTGAAAATTCTTCTGATGTTGCTGCTGCTACTGCTGTTGCTGCTGTTGTAGTTATTTGCTGTTCTGTTCTGTTTATTTTGTTAGTACTGCCACAAACCCCCCCACGTTTATGTACTCTTAATTAGTGTTTAGGTGTTTAGAACGATTAATTAGTATCAAGAAGTGAGGCTTCTTGAGTGAATACGACCTGGGGATCACTATACTGCAAATTGCCACAATTCAATTCTGGGCGATTTGACATCGTAGTGGCGTGAACCAAAAAACTCCTTTCTCCTTGCTACCATAATATCTCCTTTCCCAAAATATTCCAATCACAATACCAAGCATTTATAATTATATATATTGTTCACAACAATACTCATACACACAAGCAAGAAATAGTGTGCAAGATTTTACTCTTACCCTAAGCTAAGTGAAACCATTTGCTCACCTGGAATCCAAGCCAAACTCCACCATTTCCAAGTGCTAGCATCGTGAGAAAATGGTTCAAGAAGTATCGAAGCCAACACTTTATCAAACATCCATGAAAAGAAGGATTTAAAACCACATACATAAGAAAAATCCCCTCCTTGACCACTGCAGCGCCACACTTGGCACTACAGTGTTGAAGTGCAGAATTTGCATATTCCAATTTGTTGCCCATTATAGCAATAGCCATAACTGCTATCACATATGCAAAACACATCTCCCCCACTGCCTCTTTCTGCCTCACACAACTGCAGTGTCCTATACAATTTGCACTTTCTCCCTTTGATTTTCTCCAATCTTGGGCTTTTAGAGTCCAAATTCCATCCACAATTCCTTCTCCTAAGGCCCTATCAAACTTATTCAATAATCAAAAGATTGAAAGTAAAAACATAATTTTGGCATGAAAAGAGACTATATTTCAGCACCTTTGAAAAAGCAAGATTTTCAATTTTCCTTGGAAGATTTTAGTTCCAACTCCCAAATAACTCCTATAAATTTACACAAACCTCTTCCCCAACATCCCAAACAGTATCAAAGAGGATTTAGAAGCTAGATTAGCCCCAAACAATTTAGTTTTCACCCAAAATCATCTTAGGGTTTATTAAAACCGAAAACAAAACTAACAGTGAAGATTTCGAAGTTTACCTCCAATTTGAACATTTTTCATAGACATGAGAAGTTGCCAGAGGTTGAGAACTCTCCCAAGATCATAGATTTAACAAGCCTCCAAGGATTTGGGCGAAAAAAAAAGAGTGAAGAGGCGAAAAGAGTGTGAGAGGTGAACCTTAAGATGAAGAGTGTGTGTGTTTTGATTTATGGGGTGTGAATATTAAGTGAGAGTATGTTTACGGTCAAAATTACCTCCTGGCCCTTCTCCTTCCAAACTCCTTTCAAATAACTCCCTGAGCAAAATAAAGCTTATGCAAAAATAAATTATTTTGACTACAAAAATCACCCAACTTGGATCACTAAACCCCACAAGATTATTTACTCCCACATATAACTCCAAATGATAATTTCATGATAATAGTGCATTTTCAGTTCACTCCCTGTGTAGGGATAAATTTAAAATTTTTTCCTTCTTAACCAATGCATGGCATCACCAACTCCAATCCATACACAACATAATGACATACAATATTGAAATTTTCTTGCATGCCAAAATTAACTCTTTACATGTCTACATCCTGACCCAATTATTACATTATCAACCCCTTTAAAAAATTTAATCCCCGAATTTTTGACAAAAACCATGCTCATAAGGTCTCCTTTACTCCCTCATTGACTACTTCCAACGAGAATCCACTAACTTCAATATTCTCCAAGGTAACCATAGGTAAATAGCTAGTTAGTCAATTCATAGTTATATTCTTATTCTCTTGGCATTGACTGCCTTAAATCCCTGCATACTTAAAGGTGAGTACTTAAGGATGGTCTCCTACTCCATCACATAAGAGACTCATACATCGACCAGAGTCAGCAATATACATAAATTGTATGCTGCCTCCTCGGCATTACCTAACATGCACAAATCTCCCTTAGCTTTATAGGCCAACTTTACGTTGAGCGGTCGTAGCATGTGCGACCTTTCTGTACTTATACTCTGTGACAGCTTGACCTCAAACATCTTTGCCCAGATTTTTTCTCTCTTCAAGTCATCATGGTGGCTGCAATCAAACTTACGCACCTTGAGGTATGACAATTAAACTCGGACCACAAAGTTTCAGTCCTTATCCTACATTCAAGATACCTCTGCAGCTTACAAGTCCTTCTTTGTAATACCCCAAAAAATCCATGATTTTTTGGTATTACGTATAGATAATTTTGTAGAATATTTCTAATGGAGCAAATATTTTTTGTGGTGTGGGAAGGAAAATGTGAGGCTTAGAAATGGCAAGGTTGTGGAATAATTGAGTGGTAGAGAGTCGAGGAATGTATTGATGGAACCAAGGGCACCAA
Organism: Biancaea sappan; assembly: GCA_037074585.1. Taxonomy (NCBI): domain Eukaryota; kingdom Viridiplantae; phylum Streptophyta; class Magnoliopsida; order Fabales; family Fabaceae; genus Biancaea; species Biancaea sappan. The sequence continues at coordinate 39,883,669 of CM073494.1, forward strand.
AGGAGTTAAGAGACAGGTTGGATAATAAGAGGGACTAAAGTGAGATAAAGAAAATTATGGGGCACCTAGGATTTAGAAACACTCGAGGTGGGATATAACAGATTTGCTTTTACCAATCTTGACTGAGGGTCAACTGGAGGGCAATGTAGTAATTTCATGATAAGTGAGTATATGTATGTGGCCCCGCCCCTTTTTCCTCATTTCCTCTTTTTCTTTCACCTTCTCTCTACTCTCTCTCTGCACAACTCCATCAATCGGGCTTCAAGGGATGGATCTCAAGCAAAGGGGTGAACCTCTAGGATCCTAACAACGTAGGAAAAGTAAGGAATTGAGATAAGAATTCCTATTTCTCAAATTTTTCCTATTTTCTAGTTTTAAGGGTATTTAGGGTAAAATCGATATTCCAGCTTTGTTTCTCGATGAAAATTGGGGCTTTTGATGTCTAAATACTCTTTAGACATCAAGGAAGAGATCCCATAGAAGGAATCATGGAAAATGGTGGAGATTTGCCTAGATCTAGGCCAAATCCAAGAGGAATCGCAGAATAACATGATCGTGGTTCCCAGATGCTAGGGTTTAGAAGATTTGGGGAAGAAAATGGTCTTGGCACCCAAGCGCTAGGCATGTTATGGCACCCAAGCACGCCAAGTATTCCAGTATTCTGGGGCTATTCTTTAAACGACCATATCTTTCACCCGAACTCTATTTTGGGCAAACTTTATATTGTTGGAAAGCTCTTTGAGTCTAGTTTCCAATGGTATATATTCATTACTGATTGAGAGTTATAATTGAAGAAGTAGGTAAATGTCAAGATTAGTGGTAGGAAATTTCTCTATTTTGTAACCTTGATAGTTTTGCATAATTACTTAATAAGGATGGTCGAGGAGCAACGTGGCTACTGAGAGAGCATGGAATCCAGGTGAGGGTTCTAACTAGCTTTCCTATATGCAGTTATGCATATATGTATATATATATATATATATATATATATTGTTTTATATACATTATTTATTAAATGTATTAAGTGTGGGATGTGTAGTAGGAATTATTTAGGATATGTGTGGTGTGGATTGGTTGTGGTATTTATGTAGGTGCATTGCATACTATCATCTACATATTTATATTATGGAAAAGCATAAATGAGAGGGAAATGGAAGTGGGAAGCTACCCATTGTGAAATGCCACTGAGTGGTGTCAATAGGTATGCATACACATTGAGGGTTGGTCCCCAATGTAGTGTGAGTTGCATCTCATTAATTTGCATTTTATATATTTTTAAGCGCGGCTTTGTTATGATGCGTATGGGATATATGTACTGGCTAAAGGCATGATCTGGGAAACCATATGTCTGTTATGGTTATGGATACGATCCAATAGGCGATATATATAATGGGATTTCTTAAGTGATAATCTATGGGAATATAAAACCACGTTGATTAAGCTCTTGAAAAGTGATATGGAAGCATTGACACTTGTGTAGGGTCTCATGCATTTATTTATTGTGTGGTGTACAAGTATGTGTTTGGGGGAGAATATAATGGGACATGATACCATATACGTGCCTACAGGCAGCTTGGTGTCACGTGGGATAAATTCCCAATTTGGGTTATATATATATATATATATATATATTATGTATATCTTTGTAGTGCAGAGCTAACATTGGTGAGTCTGTAGTTTAGACTCACCCCCTCATAGTTATAAGTAATTAGGATGGTCAGGTCGAGGATTTATGGAACGAGGATGTCTCCCCATCGTTCAAGGTTAGGTAATTTATTTTATTATATTTCTCTAGTGTTCTCTGTAATCAAATAGGCCACCACTTACGATCCTACAATAGAAATCTAGGCTTGCGACAGTGTTGGTAACACACAATCTGAGCTGGTCACGAGTTGAGGTTAGGTCATGACAAAAATGGTATCAGAGGTAGATAGGTTAGTTTAAGTCTGATACCAAAGATGGTATCAAAGTGATTGTTGTTTTGGAATGAAAGGTTAGGTATCCTATTGATTACGGAGTAAAGTAACCTTAGTGGGTCCTCTTCTATCGTTGTGAACCATGGTACAACTATAGAGAGACAGCTTCATTAAAGGCCCTGTAGGATATGTCTTCCTTTCTTTTCTATTGGGTTCCTTCTAAAGGACATGTTTAAGCTCATGAGCAACTCAAACACATACATGGTAAAATGTGTATGTTTAAGACGCATTCCAAGTGATGTAAGGCACGAGTAATTCAAAGCTACAATGGTGGACGTGGCAAGATAGCAGGATGGAGAAGTGATGATAATCTTGAAGTAGAGCCTCATGGGTATGCTCCCTGGTAGAAACTTATTTAAGCCAAGAAGAAGATGGGGAAAGAATGGAGAGGCTTAACAAGCAGTAAAAAACGATGAGGATATAATCCCATGAAGGAATTTGGACAATTAGTGTGAGAGACGCTAAAAAAGGTAGTGAGTTAATAAGTGTAAAGATCGTGTTCACAGAGTACGAAGACTACACAAACAATGAAATACATGGAAGATTAGCTTCGTCCCTGTCGAGAAAGAGAGAGCTTATGGATGGGGGGATGAAGTGCACAATGGCAGGATCCCAAATTCTCACCTAAGGGATGGGAACAGTTTAGGAGGAAGATCTTGAAATAGTTCCCGATAGATTTGGGCATCACATTTAAAAAACACTGGCACTTGTACTGTAGGTGTATCCTCATGACCTCTATGGGTTATTTGTGAATGAGGAGTGGGCATTGGTTCATGCCACTATGATACCGAATCGTCCATAATTGAATTAGTGGCAATCTTGTGGTATAGTGATCCCCAGGTTGTATTCACTTCTAACTTAATTGATTGTTCCTAGCACTAATTACACTGATAATAAAATACATAAAAGGGGGGTTTGGTTGTGACAGAATATAATCAGCATACAACAGAAATAATAAACAACAGTAAACAACAAAGGAGAATATGTAACCAGCCACTAGGATTTATGGGAGTACAACTATCATTACTCAACTCATTGATTCAGTTTTGTTCTCATTTCACTATTTGGTTTTTTATAGAAAGGATTCTAAAGGAACTTCCAAAATATATCATGCTTCTAGCTATAGTCAAGAAGAACTCCATTAATCTATAGCTAGATGTAACTTTAAAAGACTATAACCAAATCAAGTTAAATATCATCTAACTAGCCATTTTGTTTTTACTCAATTTTTCAATTAGTTAAGCAAGGTTGTATCTCATATACAAATCATTTTATACCTCTATAAGTTCATATCAGAATTTATGATCAGCATAAACAATAAATGCAGAACAGAAAATGAAAATGAAATGAAATAGAGAGTAAAACAACTTATCTTGTACTGAAAGTTCAAACTACAACATCCCAAGGTCCTAATGACTGATTACAATGGAAGTTTAGCCCTCCATGAGAGCAAAACAGCAACACAACAGAGAGAAAATAGAGAGGAAGAGTGACCTACGAAAATACTAAGTTATAGCCTCAAAGAATAATCTGAGATACAAAACTAATGCCCCACTAAATCTAAGGAATATTCTACCCTAGATGCCTTTAGTTGACCTTCAAAAAGGGCTAAGGTGTGGCTGATTCCTTTTTTACAGAGGAGACAGCCATAGACAAGCAGTAAAAGCACAGAATAGGTATAACAAAAGAGCTCTTTTATGTGCAGAATCTGAGGCCTTCTATTTCCAGCAAAGTTTGGGAAAAAGAGGGGTTGCATGCATGGCAAAAAAGGTTAGAAAATTCTGAGATAAAGGCCCACATGTCCATGTCATTAAATCTATAGAAAAGAGGTGCCCAGTCAGCATCCTACTCATCAGAAAAGTGCCACGTCAGTGTCCATGTCAATAGAAGTGTCATGTCAGCACCGCATTATCAAGAAATCTCCAATATTAATTTTTGCAAAATACACAAGATGGATTAAATTGAGTCTTTTATAATTTAAGTCTTAAGATACAAAAATAATTCATTTTTCATCTAAAATTGATTTAGACTCAATAAATCAGAAAGTGTAATAAAATTGGAGAATTCCTATAGATGAAAATGTAAATAGACCAAGATAGGGGTTAAAATGTACATAAAAATGCTATATATTACATATGCATGGAATTATGAGAGCAAAAATTATTGAGTCAATCACCCCTAGGGGTTAGCCAGTGGGTTGATACTCGATGTGGAGGTTTGAGGTCATGGTTTAGGAAGCGCCTAAATTGTATGTGCTGTCATCCAGAATGCGAGATAGGGAAATCTCTGATAGAGGTATTCCTTGGTGGTATCAGAGTGGGCAGTGAAAGTATGATGTGCAGGGTAAGTAGGATGTGCCTTGAGTGTGGCTCAAAGTCCAAAAGGAGGGAAGTTCCATGTGAACTTCACTACCCTCCTATAAGGTGAGAGGAGATATGCTGGAAGATGGCAGGAGTGACGTAATCCTAGCCTTTTGGATGGATGCCCTAGTGTGCAGAAATGTTCTTGTGCAGTCTAGGGGAAGCTGCTACACAAAAAATCAGTAATGATAAATATATGTTTGATATCATCATGTTTGAAGTTATGAAGGGAAAAAGATGATATCAAACAGACATTCAAAAAGGGGAAAGAATGTAATACCCTAAAAAATCCATAATTTTTTAGTATTACATAAAGCTAATTTTGTAGAATATTTCTAATGGAAGAAATATTTTTCGTGGTGTGGGAAGGAAAATGTGAGGCTTAGAAGTGTCAAGATTGTGGAATAATTGAGTAGTAGAGAGTCGAGAAATATATTGGTGGAACCAAGAGCACCGAGGGAGTTAAGAGACAGGTCGGATACAAAGAGGGACTAAGGTGAAATAAGGAAAACTATGGGGTACCTAGGATTTAGAAACACCCGAGGTAAGATATTATGGATTTGCTTTTACCCCTCTTGACTAAGGTTCAACTAGAGGACAATGTAGTAATTTCACCATAGGTGAGTATGTATAGGTGGCCATGCCCTTTTTTTCTCATTTCCTCATTTCCTCTCTCTCTTCACCTTCTCTCTCCTCTCTTTCTCTCTTCCTTCTCTCTACTCTCTCTCTCTCCACTCAACTCCATCAATCGGGCTTTGGGGGATAGATCTCGGGCGAAGAGGCGAACCTCTAGGAGCCTAACAACATAGGGAAAGTAAAGAATTAAGGTAAGAATTCCTAATTCTCAAGCTTTTTCCTATTTTCTAGTTTTAAAGGTATTTAGGGTAAAATCGAGATTCTGACGTCATTTCTCGATGAAAATTGGGGCTTTTGATGTCTAAATACTCTTTAGATATCAAGGAAGAGATCCAATAAAAGGAATCATGGAAAATGGTGGAGATTTGGCCAGATCTAGGCCAAATCCAAGAGGAATCGCAGAAGAACGTGATCGTGGCTCCCAGGCGCCAGGGTTTAGAAGATTTGGGGAAGAAGATGGTCTTGGCACCCAAGCGCTAGGCATATTATGGCACCCAAGCACCAAGCATTCTGGTATTTTGAGGCTATACTTCAAATGGCCATAACCTTTTCATCCAAACTCTATTTTAGGCAAACTTTACATCGTTGGAAAGTTCTTTTAGTCTAATTTCCAATGGTATAAGTTTCATATGGAGATTTATTACCAGTTGAGAGTTATAATCAAAGAAGTGGGTAAAGATTAGGATTAGTGGTAGGGAATTTCTCTATTTTGTAACCTTGATGGTTTTGCATGGTTACTTAATAAGGATGGTCGAGGTGCAATGTGGCTACCGAGAGAGCATGGAATCTAGGTGAGGAATCTAACTAGCTCTCGTATATGTGGATATGCATATATGTATATTTATATGTGTATATTTATATTATTTTATATACATTTATTTATTAAATGTATTATGTGTGGGATTTATAGTGGGAATTATTTGGGATATGTGTGGATTGGTTATGGTATTTTTGTGGGTATATTGCATATTATCATCTGTATATTTATATTATGGAAAAGTGGAAATGAAAGGGAAATGAAAGTGAGAAGTTACCTATTGTGTAATACTGTTAAGTGGTGTCAATGGGTATGCATACGCATTAAGGGCTAGTCCCCAATGTGGTGTGAAAAAGAGTAGGATTTGCATTGCATCTCATTCATTTGCTTTTTATATATTTTTTAGCATGGCTATGTTGTGATGTGTGTGGGATATATGTGCTGGCTAAGGGCATGATCCGGGAAACCATGGTTATGGATATGACCTAACAGGTCGAACACATAATGGGATTTCTTGAGTGATAACCCATGGGAATATAAAACCACATTGATTAAGCTCTTGAAATGTGATACGGGAGCATGGAGCCTTGTGTAGGGCCTCATACATTTATTTATTGTGTGGTGTGCATATGTGTGTTTGGGGGAGAATATGATGGGACATGATACCATTTGCATGCCTATAGGCAACTTGGTATCACGTGGGATAAATTCCCGATTTGGGTTATATACATATATTCTGTATATCTATGTAGTGTAGGGTTGACATTGATGAGTCAGTGGTTTAGACTCACCCCCTCACAGTTACAGGTATGCAGGACAGTCAGGTAGAGGATTCGTGGAACGAGGATGTCTCCCCATTGTTCAAGGTAAGGTAATTTATTTTATTATATTTCTCTAGTGTTCTCTATAATCAAATAGGTCACCACTTACGATCTTGAAATAGAAATCTAGGCTTGCGGCAGTGTTGGTAACACATTGTCTATGCTGGTCACGAGCTGGGGTCGAGTCGTGACATTCTTCCTGCCAAGTCGTATTGCTATACTCCTTAACAACTCTACACATGTCGTTTCCAAATCTAAGAGGTCTTTCAACCCCAAGTAAGACAATGATAAGGGCTAGCGACAAGTGCTAACAACCTTGTGAGACTTTTCCCCTCTCTTTATTCTTATCATGATCGTCTTCCACTCCCATCTAAGATAACCTAGTGATTATTACCACCGCAATCGAGTGGAGTTCATCCCCCCCCCCCCCAAAAAAATCCACTAAGGTGTAAAGGATGCGAAACCCGAAGACAAATCTCCAAATCTTCTGCCTCTCCCTAATGATGAAGCTCGTGTCAAATTCTTGTACTGTATTTAAATCCCACTAAAGATGTCACACCCCATCTAAGGTCATGACTAACACAAATAGAGCCTGCCTCTACCCGTAAGCCTTATCCTAAGAAGACAACAAACACATGTACCTCTAGAAACAAAGACAATAACTTAATATACTTTGCTAACAAGCAATAACATATTTCACAATTCAAGATATAATATACTTTGCTAACAAGCAATAACATGTTTCACAATTCAACATATATCTCATATGTCATAACATGACTCAAGATATCTGAAGAAAACATAATTTTATATTTAATTGTTTATAGCTGTAATTGGATGTAAACCTTATCTAGGCATACTTGCCCCCCTTTTCTTTTTCACAACATAAACCAAGCTTAACTATACACAAGAGTTATTCATAATCGGGTATACTAGTCTTTGAACTCAACTAACCAAACCATTTACAATTACTTACATCCTTACAAAAACATATACCCATACATAGGTCGAGGATCCTACCCATGGACTTATAGATCAACACTAGAATAAAAATAAATGAGTCAAACATCTAACAGAATATCCACTCGAGAATCAATTCGAGTCACAACTAATTGGTACTCTTCTACAGATACATAGCAGGAAAGGCCTCTATCTCAACTAACTACCTGGGAAAAATATAAAGAGATAGGATGAGCTAAAAAGCCCAGTGAGTACTAAACTCATGATAGAATAAGTATAGAGGAAATAACTAGAGTTATAAAAGAAGCTAGATGGTTCATCTGGTATTAAAGCAATATAAACCCATGCTTTTAGAAATAAAATGTAAACAACATCAAGTGAAATCAAGTTTATAAAATTAAGAAATCAAGAAACAATATCAATTAACACATTTCTAAGGAACCTCATTCAAACCTCGAATCAAGTACCCTCTATATCAGTCCGCCACAACACCATATTATCTATATCCACCAACCAGTCACCCGATGTGAACCTCATATCTAGTGTCCTCCATAACGTATAGCCTCTCTCCCATATATGGCCTCAAAACATAGGGTTAGCACACTCCTTAATCCCCTACAAGCTGAGGTGTTAGAATACCAAAGCATGCCAAGGACTACGATGCAATGTAGTATTGTCGTTTTGGAATGGGTTCCTCTCCTTGCATATTCCACAATTTTCATATATATATATATGTATCTCATGTCTCAAAACCATTTGCCAAAGACTCAAATAATTCATTCTTCCATGATTTCATAATTCATAAAGCATTATATTAGAAAAATCTCAAATTATACCATTTATTCAAAACGATGATGAACCAATGCACGTAAGTATGTAAAACAAGAGGGCTCATGTCAAATAATTCTTCACATCACCATAAATTTTTAAGACTGATTCAAAATAAAATTGTATTCTCAATCTTATTAAAAAATCTTTCAATCAATTATATTTGAAATATCTTATTTATTCGTTTCAAGTGAGAAAATATAACTTGCAAAGGAAATTGAAAATCTTTTTTTTTAGAAAACAATTTCATGATAGGTTATATTTCATGAAATAGGAAAATATTTCATGCCAAGTCATTTTCGTAAGACTTGTCCTTAGATGAATAAAGTACTCTCTTGGAACGTGACTTACAAGCTATATCTAATGCTTATCCAAACCCCTATGAAGATGACTTAGTGAATTGGAAAGTATCCTAAGAATTATAGTTGAAGAGAAAAAGTTATAAGGTCAAAACATGTCTAAAAGGGTCCATGCCTAAATCAAAATTTACTTTTTTATAGTTTGCTCTTTTTCTTCAATTCTCCTACTGTTCAACCATTCTCATCATTGTTTTATCCCATTAATCAATTACTAATTTTTCCTTAGTCTTTACATAGGTAGCACAAGATTTAGCCATCTCTAGCAAACAATTGTCTTAAACTAGAAGTCACATGCATAAAGAGAGCATACATAAATAATTCATGGAAATATACTTGAACCCTTTAACTAACCCATTTTAAATTCATAATTAGTCTTGAACAGCACTTTAATCAGACCAATGCATATTCCACCTAATCTTTATTTGAAGTGACCTTATGGTTTAGATACCAACAACATCAAGCAATCCCATTTCAAGTGGAGAAACTTTTGAGTTTCAATGTAAATCAGTCCTAACTTTTAACAACAATAAGTACCCTTCAATATTCTTTCTTTCATCAAGTTTCATGTCATATTTGGCTAACATAAATTTCATAATTTATTTTATACAAACCCACATCATCCCAACCAGAAATTTAAATGCCAACGCCTAAAATTTAGCACATATATTGTTATGTTTTGAGGTTGTTTCCAGTTTTGAATTTAGAAAACTTTTGAAATTGATCTAAAGCTCTAAAATTCATGAAACTTAACGCATATCCTTACTCATGTGTTGGTATTCTAGGCAAAAATTTTAACTCAAACCTTCACCTTTTGACCCCTCTAATGGTCACATTAGTGACCACCTATCAGAATTATCTACATTTCACAAGTTCGGATTCTTCTAATTATTTCAAAAGTCAAAACACATCCAAATGTGACCAAATTTGGTAGGCTAGAAGAGTAAGGTCTTAACTTGATGCCATAAAAAATTGTTTAAAATAAGATCATTTGATCCCTAAAAGTAACTAAAATGTGCAGTTGTCTAGACTGACCTTTTACACAAAAATTATGATTGGCCAATAACCTCCACTTTCAATGTATGTAGAGGGCATACAAGCCATTATCCTAATCCTACCCAACCCCCTAATATGTAAAATAGAGAAATAGAGAAAGAAAAAGTAGCATAGGTGTCACATCCCAAAAATTGGACATGTGAATCATACACTTATAACCTAGAGTATACTTTCGTGGCATCCCTAAATTTTTTGAACAGTCTTAATATCCACAACTATGCAATTCATAATTTTTCCAAATATAAGTTTTCGTATTCAAAAATAAGAAAATTCAACATTTAAACTTTTATCCCAATTTCCACAACAATAGAATTATAACTAACCATTCATAACAATAAAATACAAACTACAAATTATATGTTATGATGTAACATCGCAAGCCTAGGCAACCTATAAAGATTACAGAGCATTCGCTAAGCTTTTACAAAAAATTGGATTCATAGGCCTACCAGATAGAATTAAAGTTAAACTCCAAAGGGGCTTCTAATCCTCCAATGGGTACTCTTCCTCCTCACCGACTATATCTAAAAAAGATGTTCAAAGAGAGTGTGAGTTCATCTAAACTCAGTGAAAAAATGACTGTTCGTAATAAAAATATCACAAGTACAAATACCATATTTGCTAATTTAGACAAAAGATACTATTTAGCACATACCATATACATAAATACATACACACAGTATTTCACGCTACATTAATAATTCATATTCATGTGAGCCTATGTTCTCACAACTATATAGAGTCTAATCACGAGACTACCTTCCTGAATTTCTTAGAACTTAATAGGTTTACACTTCCCAATGTTCGTTTGTAGCAATATCCATCTACGGATTTACTAATTGGTGTATATCCTAGTTTCTTGGAGGATCAGCCCTCAACTATACCTTGCATCATATTAAACACAATCACAACATATGTTCAAATTTTCACGAACATGATCCAAATTACATAAGGAACCCTATGATCTAGTTATCATCATTAACTAGATAATTTAATTCACTATAAAAGTAATATATAAATATCATCAACATTGTGACATTTGCCAATATAAACACACATCGGTATTCTCCTTAATTTCACAAGAGTCATTGTTAACTAGAAGATTGAATAATTTATAATCCACAATTGATACAAATAGGATTTATATTGCACTTTGATTAATTGAAATAAATTAATTTAGCAAGGTCACCTATTCACTTTGATATTTGCCCAAACTTACCTTGTCCTTTATAAGTAATTGAATTTGATGATGAAAGGAAATTTCCTAGTAAAAGATATTATAAGAAAATATAAGAAAGGGAATTAAAATGAAGGAAAAAAATATTTTTCAGGTGTCCTGGTCAGTTAGGCGACAAAATCATTGACAGAGAGCAAGTGCTCTTTGTCGTTCTATCGCATAAGTGACCGACCACAAAGAACCCATCACTTAAGTGACATACACGGTTGCTTAAGCGATGGCTTTAGCAGAAAAATTCTACAGAATGTGATTTCTATTGTACCTTTGTCCTACAACTTGTTTCTAGCACATACCATCTCACTTTAACCATGATTTTAGTTCCCAAATCAGTATTTTACTTTCCCAACTCACCATAACTCATTGTTAACACTTAAACCTAAAAATCAAACTCAAATTAAAGATTCAGCACCAAAATGCTCAAAACCATTTCTATTCTAGGTCACCAAATAAATTGAAATCTAAGGGAAAACAAGGAGATTGAAGCTTATCTTTGATCTCTACTACACCAAAGATTTAGATTGATGGTTAGAAAACATCAAATTATTTGAAGCAAAAGGAAGAAAACGCTAAAGGAATGGGGAGAGAATTGTACTGCTCTTCTTTGCCTAAATGCCGAAAACGTGAAGTAAGGGAAGAGGGAGGCTGTTAAAGGCATTAAGTGGTCATATGGGTTATTGGAAAACTCATGGGTATCCATACCCAATGTCCATACCCATTTGACCAAAAAAAACAAAACCAAAATTAATTCTCCTATTAATTAAATTCAGTCCCTACTTCCACAAATTCCACCATTCAAAGAAATACACTGCATAGCATTAAAAATAACTAGTCCAATCATTTAACACAATTTCCATAAATAATATTCAAGAGAATGATTAAATATGAAAAATAAAAATGATTAAAATGAATAAATCTAAATAATGCTATTAATACCGGAAATAGTCCTAAACGTAATATCCTTGAGATATATCTGAACCAGAGTTGAAGGTTGCAAAGTGGTTAGCATAAAAGCAAGAAGCTAAACATCAACTTGTTTGCTTGTTGTAGTGGTTATCTATTTACCCCTAATAAAATTCTCATAACTTTGCGTTTTGAGGAGTGAGTGTAATATTATCCTTTAGATATATCTGAACCATTATAATTCTTTTGTGTTCTCTATCTTTCATTGCTTCCCTATATCTTTATTTGAATATTAAGTAGCATATTATCTAAAGAAGTAAATTAAATTATAACATGACCCTAATTTAGACTAACGAGTGCCTAATATTCAATGAAATTTTGGTTAAGATTTTAAAATCTAACAAGGTACCCAATTCACCCCCTCTTGTATACACAAGTGAACTAACATAAAGGAAAGAAAGAACGCAGCTTGCTACTCTAATCTCCCGATCATTTCTTTCGGTTCTCATTCCAAAATAACTTAGGAAAACTGATTAAGAAAAGTATTCCATATGAGCAAACCAAAACCAAAATAGCAAAAGTCAAACTCAACTATGTGTCACGTGAATCAGGATACCATCTCCTCCCTACACCGGCAAGGACCAAACCCTTTAAAGATGATGCCATTGCTACTTTTCTCCCACTGGTTGAGTCGTAGACTGAGGTGATCTCCATATTGGCTTGAGTTCAAAGGGTAGAAGAGGTGTCGCCAAGGCTTGGTCTCACTCCTATTTTAAATATCTTTATGTTTGTTTAATTTTATTTTTTTCTTTTATTTTATAGTTTGTTCTTTATTTTTTATTTTTGTTTTCTTCTATTTGTCCTTTTCTTTTTTGAATTTTAATCTGTCTTCATGTTTGGGAGTAAGTTAAGACAAAATACGATGCTTACACTCTCTATTTTTCATGAATTTATTCAACAAAAGTATATTGTCTTTTGGTAGAATGCTTGGTTTAAACAGTAGGTAACTAGTCACTACCCTGCTTGTAACTCAATTAGTCTGAGATTAAGTTGTAAGTTCACAGATAAGAGCTTGAACTCCCTTATAATAAGAAAGAAAAAAAAAGGTGGGTAACTAATCAAGTAGTATATGTTTGGAAACACCATTATTATAGTTAGTGTGTGTTTGGAAAACTGTGGGCAAACAATAGTTTGCCGAACATGGTTTCAATGAATGTGAGGAAGACAGTTGGGTAAACGTGGTTTGGGTAGACCATGAACGTGATTTTGTTTAGATGTTGTTTTGAAAATATGATTTTGGATGTGTAATTGTCAGAAAGGGCATGGATGTTATATGTCACTAATTACTCATTAAATTTATTAAAATGTACTTATTTTTTATTTTTTTTGCTTTTTATTTCAAAATTACTAATTAATCACTAATTAGTCGTTAAATTTATTATTTTAATTTAATAATTTGTAACTAATTTTCTTAATTTAGTGACTACCTAATTTTTAATTACTAATAGCTAATTATATTACTAATTGATCTTTTTAATTAATCACTCATTACTCATTGATTACTAACTAATTGCCAATTAATCGATATTTACTGGCTAAATTCCTATTTATTTAGATACAAATTACTTTTCCATTAATTAATAATTAATAATTTATTAGTAATTACTTATTCATTAATTAATTACTACTTATTCATTAATTAATTATAATTGATTACTAATTAATCACTAATTAATTACTAATTAATCATTAATTAATCACTAACCACAATTAACTATTTAACATAACTTCAATTACTCATAGCCCAGTCCATAGTTAAAGCCCATAGCCTACAACCCAACCGAAAACCAACAAAAAAAAAGTGTTGTCTTCTTCTGCTGTCAAATTATCTTCTATCAACCACCATATTCTCTCCTCCACCAACCAAGTTCCTCCCTTTCCTCCTCCATCATCTCTCTTCCACCAACCACCATAACAGAGCATGTGACAAAGCAGCAAGAGGATTCATACGCATAGTCATCTTCTTCTCAGGTCGATAGGTCACGAAGAACTTGACTTTGTGACTTGCTGGATTTTGCTCACAAGAGAAGCCAAAGATGTTTTTTTAGTCGTTTGACATCCTTTCGCACATCCCTAGTAGCCATAAGCATTGAAAAACAAAGGAAAATACCATAGAATAGCATATCATAGAATAACACCAATGCATTGGAAAATAGGGGCGAACGAATGAGATGAATAGACGACAGATAATGTATAAGAAAGCAAAGGAAAATGAACCTGAAAGCACAAGAAAGTGAAGACACATGCACAAAGAACCCAAATAGCATGAACCAACAACAATGAATGAACCAACGAACACACATGAAAATGACAGAAAATGAAGGAACTAGATGGAAAATGAAGGAAAGTGAAGACATACACACACATAGCAAAGGATAAAGGAGGAAATCAACATTAATGCCCCATCAAACCACATTAATGTCACACAGAAGTAACCCAAGAGTGGCATCGGACGAAATCACTGTTCAAGGCAAAACATGGTTTAAACTTGCTGGCTTAATGGTTTTCCAAACATGCTAAAATTGGTCCTAAACGTGGTTAGATGGTTCTAAACATGGTTTGGGTGAACGCATCGTGTCCCTAAACATGCACTTATTCTGGATTACTATTATTTTGAAAGAAGTAAAAGTCTCTTAGACAATACTTCTCCCCTTTTGGGGAATGGAGTGATTATCTGAAGCTAAATTGCACGTAGAATGTACTTGACAATTCAAATAAGCTATCTTATAGTTTATTTGACTAGCTTATAAGCTTGTTTGAGTAAATTAAAAGTTTTTGGTATACAAACTTATTTGAGTAACTTATAACTTTTTATAAAACACTACTTTAAGTAACTTATAGCTTATAGCTAATAGCTTTTATATTTTTCTTCTTCTTTTATCATTATTATTTTATTAAAGTTCCAACATTATTCTACTCACAACCCGTAACATAATTTCTTCTTCTCCAAGTTTCTTTCACACACCTGTAACAAAATATTGCTATTATATTATAAGACGTTAGATAATAAATTGTAATTATTAACAAAAAATGATAAGGTTAACACTATTTTAAGATAACATAATAAAATGATATTATTTTGGAATCTCAAATATTTATTTTAATTTTTAGTATTTTTTATTTTCAAACAAAATATTATAATAGTTCAAATTAACTAAAAAAATCCAAAAATATATTTTTGTCTAAAAATAAAATTTGTATAAAATATCATATAAGCGTATCATTTTATGTCATTTTACATTTATCAACTAATTTAATAGCTAAATTTATCAAATACTTCTAATGCAATAAGTTAGTTTAACAGCTTTCAGTTGAAAATTAACTTTTAAACTTTCAGTTAACTTATTAACTATTTGTGTCAGATATAATCTTAGCTGACAATACAATAACCTATTTGTTCAGTCATTGTTTTTTTTTTTTGGTTGCTTGTTTGGTGGTGCGGACCTTGGTAGTGGGACTCTAGGCTTAATTATTATGATGGGGAGCCTAGGAGACCATTGGGCCTCTGAAGTTCACCCAGCCCACTCTATTGAATCAATTACTCTAGGCCCACAAAACTGTTGTAAAGAAGTCAGGACTGATGAACGCATCATCTGAAAAATATCCAGTTTGTACTACAATGTACTACCATCCCCAATTTGCGAAATTCCAATTCAGTACTGCAATGATTTGAGACTTTCTCCAAATTCTAGAATTTTGTACAAAAAGAGAGAGATTTGAAAAGGTTGCAATTATAATAAAAATATTAATAAATTATAATCTATTCAGCAATTTTATTTTATTTTTCTTTAGATTCACTCTTCTATATTTAAAATATAGATTCTTTTTTCATTCCGGTCTTTTTTATATTTTTTAATTTATTTTTTTATTTTTTATTAAAAGTTTTTCTTACTGTCCATTTATTGTCTTTATTTTTACAATCTAATTTTTTACTGTTCAATGACTTAATATTAAATAATTTTTTGAATAAAATAACATTTATTAGTTAATAACTCAAATAATATTTTATTATGAGTTAAGCATTAGAGTTTGAGCATCGCTTTTATAAAATAGAAAAAAAAAATATTAGATTACTAGACGTAAAAGAAAATTATAGAGGCAACCTTCGTATAAAATATTTTATGGTTCCAAAAGGCAAAAGGAATAGAGTATATAAAGGGAAAAGCTGTATAATTGAAGAGTGTAATTTCCCCTAAAAATAATCTTTGATAATGAAGTCTGCATAAATGGTGAATAATTCACAAATTTACACAGCCACTGAATTTTCATAAGGAGAAGCAATCGGTGTTGATCTGAACCGAGAGAGACAGGGGCGACGCAGTCATGGAGTGGGAGGATCGAACGGCCTCAAATCGGCGGCGAGCAGCCGGGCGGGGAAGGTTCTCCGGCACGACGGTTTCCAACGAGTTGTGTTTCCACGACGGGCATGCCCTCTTGTCGCTCCACCTCGCCGAGGATACCACAGGAACAGGGAACAGGGACGTCATCATGGGCCGGGCAAGCCCAATCCCTTCTCCACCGCTCACCAAATTTCCCATTTCTAGTCCCATCAAGCTGCATATTATTCTCATCACAATATATTGCCTTCTCCAGCTTCCTTCATTTTTCACCCTGAAACGCAAGTATCTGTTATGTTTAAAGAAACAACTTCAAACATGGCAGTTATAACGGAAGATAAATAATGAAGCCTAGGTTTTGGCTTACAGTGGAAGTTGAGTTGGCTTAGTGGGATGATTAGAATTGAGAGTTTGGTTTGAAGTTGGAGGGGGCAGATTGAGGCAGCAAGTGGTCCTCATGCTCCAACACTCAACTCTCTCACGTCCTAACCCAATACAGAGAGTCAGAGATATGGAAAACCAAAATCAGAAAAGCAAAGAAGCTACATGGAGAAGAAGGGAACTATTGGGTGCGAATAAATGGAAAGAGAACTCAATTGGGTCGATGACGAATGATGATGATTGGATGGCGGTCTGTGAGTTGGACACGTGGGTTGGACTCTGGCTTGCCGTGTATGCACCAATTCGGCCTTTGAGACGTGCCCGTTTGAACTTGGATCTCAATTCAGAATCAAATAGGACAGGGGAGTCATAGTCACGGCGAATGTCTAAAGAATAAAATTTGGTCAAAACACCATATTTTTCAATTCAATCTTTTCAAGAATTACTTTATTTTTTTAATTTAATTTTTTATACATGAGATATTTTTTAATTTGATCTTATGACCAAATTAAGAAAGTAATTTTTATAATATAAAAGCGCTATTCAGCAACTTTGACATTTATTTTATTTATAATTTATAATTTTATTTTATATCAATTATATTTTATATATTTTTAATTAATTTTAATTATATTTATGAGTTTAACGTTATTTAAATATTTACTAGTAAAACATGACATCACATCTTATACGTATTAGTGTCTATTAATTCACTTTGACTTTGTTATATGAGATTAAAACTTATAATGATCAAAATGTCCCTGTGAATTCAATATTAATACAATGTTTGTGAGGTAAGTTTGAGTGATTTTGATCATTATAAATTTCAGTCTCACAAATAAAGTTTAAGAATAGATTTAATAGTATTGATGTATGTAAAATAAAATATTACGTCAATATTTTTTATTAAAATATTTGAACAGGTTAAATGTATAATCTAAGTCAAATAAAAAATATTATAGAATAGAACTAAAACATGGGTTAAAGACTTAAAGTTGAAAGATATCCATATTACTCTTGCCTTTTTTGTAGAGTAACCAAATTGAAGGATATTTATTCCGCAAAGTTTGGAGGGTTCTTTGCTTCGTCAGCACTCAAAATCAAGATACCTCAAAAGAAAACCCACTTTACGTCTACGATATTTGCCCCGCGTTCTCACTTCTCACCCCAAAATGCAAGCTGGGTCTGGGTAACAGGGCCGGACCAAATTTGGTTGAGTTTAGAGTTCAGATTAAAATATTATATTACATGTTCCTTTTTAAAATGATCCATGTGACTTACTAATTTAAAAGAAAATGAGGTTATTTGACATTTTCTTAAAGAAAAAAGAAAAGAAAAGAAACGCTTCCCATCAGTCTATGACATTAGAATTACAATTTTTTTATTTATGTTTACAACTGTATGCATATTTAATTATATGTAGTTTTGGATCTTTTGATCATTGGTCATTGAATAATATTATTATTTACACAAAATGAAATATTATAAATAAAAAATGTATAAGCATGAAATAAGAAGTTGTTTAATTCATAATTTTTATTATATTATCTGAAAATATAAAATTATTATAATTTATATTTTATCTCATTTAACTTTTAAATTTTATAAGAATTCTCCCACTTTTTAAAGATGTGCAAATCACCCTCTTCATTGGTGGATCCATTAGATTTATTGCAAGTTCACTTCTGTAAAAATGATCTAGTTAGACACAAAGAAAGTTGGAGGTAGGCACAAATTTTGTTGGCTTATCACAAATAAAAGAATGGCTAACTAGCAAAGTGATCTATAATGATTCATGCCCCGTTCGAGGGCACATCAGTAGTTGGAATTCTTCCCTCTACTGTAAGCCTAAATTATGATTATATCAACCAAATCTAATAACAATTAATCATCAAATAAAACCACTAAAGGCGTAAGTTAACTGGTAAGGAGCTGTCCTGGTTTAACTAGAGGTTTCGAATTCGAGTCCTTGAGCATGTAGTTGTATTAAAACTTAATAGGGAGAGCTTTGCCACCTATTGTGGTTCTACCCAATTCGAATCTATATTACTCGACACCCGTGATTTGGTGTTCGGACATTAGAGGATTGTTTAGCAAAAAAAAAATCATCAAATAAAGAGTTAATATCCATATCCCAAAAAGATTATTCACTCATAAGTAAATGATTTGAGATCTATGCCATACAAAAATGTATCTACTATGTTTCTAAACATTCAAATAGACAGCTAAAAATCATTTTACCAGAATGTCTACAAACATAGATCACAAAAGGAATCAAAATGGGCTTCAACCTCAATATCAAATCAGTTCATTCATACATGGAGTTGCCCTAATATTTCACCTATATGAATACAGAGTGGCATTTAGACTTGTGATCAAAATGGAAATAATCTAACGAACCCCAAACAAAAAGGGTCCCGATTTTTCATTCTGGATAGATTTGGAAAAGAAACCAGTGAGTAAAACTCAGTGAAGAGACCAACCTAATCTACTACTCAATAGGGAAAAGTATACTTTATGTCCCTAATATTTATACCTTGTTTCATTTATGCTCCTAACTTTTTTTTGTCAAATATGTCCCACATGTTTCATTTTTTTTTCAAATATCCCTTTTTTTTTAAAACTATCAATGATACTAATGGAAAATGCTGACTGGACGGTCCACGTGGCACATATCATCCGCCACATATTTGCCACATGGACCCATACCCAAAATTACAAAAATGTCCTTCATCTCTCTCTCTCTCTCTCTCTCTCTCTCTCTCTCTCTATATCCGTCTCTTTGCCTTTTCTTTTAATTGTTCCTTTCTCCCTATACATTTCTTCCACTCTCTCTCAATTGTATTTGTCTCCCACTCATGCTCTCTTTCGTTCTCCTTCTCTGCCTCGCTTTCTCCTTTTGCCTCAATCTCCGTCAAGCTCTCTCTCTCTCTCTCTCTCTCTCTCTCTCTCTCTCTCTCTCTGTGTTTTATAGAAAGAAGAATAGGGAGATGACTCCCTTCCTTTAGCTTTATCTTCCCTCTCTATCTTGTGCTATTTCTTCCTTTGCTTTGATTAAATGCTACACCAGTATTTTTCCATTTTATCATTACATTGTTTTTCCATAAATTATGCAAGAGTGTTTTTATTTTGGAGATGAAGTGTTGCCTTTGTTTGATACCAGTATTCCTCAATTAAAGTAAGGCATGCATCAGCTTCTAGATGCTGATAATGTGAGTACTTTGCAACACTTAACACACTCGCAACATTCTTCAATCAACTTGCAAGATCCAATTTAGCCCCACACACTCTAACACACAACTTTGTTCTGTATTACACTCTCTACCCACTACTCTTCTTTGGACATGACTCAGTCAAACCTATTCCATTCACACTTGAAGACACAGACTGATGACCCTCTTCACTCAAGCTTTCACCTTATCCCCATCTCATCTCTTCTTTGCATTAACCCATCTCTCCCTCTATCACTTGAATAAACACGTCTTTCTTGTATTTCTTATTCATTTCCCATTTTCTCTATGAGCTCGAGCTCTCTCCCAAGCTCGGTTTCTCTTTGTTTCTCCTCTCTTTAGCACGAGTCCTCTCTCTCTGTCTCTCACATTTTCTCGCACTCCCTATTTCATGAGTCTGTGAACTTTTTTTTTTCAAGTATGTTTTTGTGTAGGTTATGTGCATGTATTGTTAATAACATATTGTGATATGGGTGAATGTGTGTGATGAAAATGAAGAAAGGAGACTATTCTATGTTGTTGCATTAGTTCTGTGCTTTTAGTGCAAAAAATGAGTGATACAAAAAGAGGAACAATGATGCAATGAAAATGTGAGAGAGAGATTGAGAGAAATAGGATGGAGATGTGAAGAGCTTGGCACACAGAGAGAGAGAGAGAGAGAGAACTTGATGGAGATGAAGGCAGAAAGAGAAAGCAAGACAAAGAGGGAGAACTAGAGAGAGCACAAGATAAAGAGAAAACTGAAGGAATGGAGTTGTCTTCCCTGTTTTTCTTTCAGTGTAAAAAAGAGACGAGAGAGAGAGAGAGAGCTTGATAAAGATAGAGGCAGAAAGAGAAAGCGAGGCACAGAGGGAGAACCAGAGAGAGCATGAGAAGGAGACAGACACAATCGAGAGAGAATGGAAGAGAGAAACGCAAAGGGATAGAGGAACAATTGAACGAGAAATAGAGAGATGAATGAGGAGAGAGCGACGGAGAGAGAGAGAAATGAAGGGCATTTTTGTAATTTTGGGTATAGGTCCACATGGAAAATGATGTGGCAGGTGATATATGCCATGTGAACTGCCCAGTCAATGTTTTCTGTTAGTATCATTGATAATGTTAAAAAAAACGCATATTTGAAAAAAAATGAAACATGTGGACATATTTGACCCAAAAAAAAAAGTTAGGGGCATAAATGAAACTCGATATAGACGTTAAAGATATGAAGTATACTTTTTCCTAATAAAAATTATCACATAACCATAGCCCATGACATACAACAAATTCCATATGGCAGTCATACAAGCAGAAGCTCAATCTCTAACAAAATTTTAGGACCATCCAAGTTACTGTTTCTGTTACTCGTAGCCCCAGCCGCACCCTCCATCTCTCTAATGCGAATATCCTCCCATGTCGCTTAATTAAAAGTTACATCAAGTTCTCCATCCTTATTGACCCCATCCCATGGGAGTGCACTCCATGCCATCCTCCATTTTGTAATTGCACACAACAAGCAAATTCATGATTGAACATATCAATTCATAGCTAGGTTGAAATAACAAAATTGAATCATCATTTCAGACACATTTATTCAGAGAATTTGTGAGAGTAAAGGTTCTACAAATCAAATTACTAAGATAAACATTCCATGAGCCACCATTTATTTTAATAAACTAGGGAATGGATAACTTACCTCTCACTATGAATTTCTATAGATCTAACACTAATTCAGATATCAGAGTATAGCATTATAGTTAAGATTTAAAATAAAGATCATTAGCATCTTAGTAAGGTAGGGTCATCTACTCACCTCATTGTCCAAATATGGAATTCTAATACTTCTTGTAAGCAGAACTGAGGTAGAATGTTGTGCTAAGGGCTCTATGGAGACAAACCATGAAAAGGGATTAAAAAGAGAAAGATTTGATAAAGTTCTAAGCTAGTCCAAGATCAGCTCTCAAGTAGACCGCTGCCTTAGGTGTGAGAGTCAAAAACTAGCCTTCTTAGGTTGATCGGCACTTGAGGCGCCATGATCTGCACCCACACTCTACACTCAGAAAAATTCTTCCTTGCTATTCTCTTCTCCATTTTAAAGCCCGACTCATGGCTCCATTAATACTTCCCATAGGCCCCAAATACCTCAAAATAAATTTATCAATTAATACCTTACTATCCACCATAATGGACCATAGACCAACATTCATACCAAAAGCTACAAAAATTCCCAAAGTTTTCTCTTCTTATAAGAGAGGTGCCAATGAATCATTATATCAGCCAAAAGGAGCAATTTCATGTATAAAACTCCTTTCTTACCTCATACAACCATAAAAGAAACAACCCACAACTATCCCTTAAGACATTTTTAGAAAAAGACCCACATTTCAAGGGTTAGGGCTAGATAAATGAAAATTTAGGGAAGAAAGGAAGAAGATATGGAGATGTATTTGAGATCTTGTGGGTCATGTATATATCATACATCTTGCCATATAGACAATGCCACCAAAGTCTTAGAGCAAACACCAAAATCTTACATAGTTTAATTTTGTTCATGCCTCTTGAACTGCCTTGATGCATACGCTACCACCCTTCCATGTTGCATAAGCACACATCCTAGACTAGTTCTTGAAGTGTCATAATACATTGCATAGCCACCAATTCCTAATGGCAAGTTTAACATTGGGGCCATAGTCAAACACTCCTTGATATTCAAGAATCTCTCCTCACACACATCTGACCATTCAAACTTGACGTTCATATGGGTCAACTTAGTGAGTGGGGTGGCAATCTTACAAAAATCCTTCACAAACTAGCAGTAATACCTCGCCATCCCAAGTAAGCTACATATTTCTATTATTATGTTTGGTCATGGCCATTTTTGAACTGCCTCAACCTGCTTGGGTCTACTTGGATCCCTTCCTTTAACACTACATGACCTAGGAAAGCCACTCATTCGAACCAAAACTCGCACTTAAAGAATTTTGCATACAATTGCTGCTCCATAAGGTTTGCATAATGATTCCTAAATGTTGTTCATGTTCCTTAGGATTCTTAAAGTACACTAGAATATCGTCAATGAAGACTATCACAAATTTGTCCAAGAAGGTTTGAATACTTGATTCGTTAAGTCCATGAACACCACTAGCATATTAGTCAAACTGAAGGACATCACCAAAAATTCGTAATGCCCATATAGGGCAAGGAAGGTTATCTTAAGAATATATTTTGCCACGTTCTTCAGTTGGTGATACAACAACCTAAAGTCAATTTTGCAAAAGCATTGAGCACCTTGCAATTGATTGGACAAGTCATCAATGTGAGCTAGTGGGTATTTGTTGCATATCGTCGCCTTGTTGAGTTTCCTGTAACCGATGCATAACTTTAGAGACCTATCTTTCTTCTTAACAAATAATACTAGTGCACCCCAAAACGATGAACTTGGTCGAATGAATCATTATCCAACAAATCTATAGTTGACCTTTTAACTCCTTAAGTTCTACAGGATCCATATGATATGGAAAGATAGAAATGGGTTGAGTCCCTGAAATTACATCAATACTGAACTTGATGTCTCTATCAGGGGGTAACTTAGGCAAATGTTCAAGGAAAATATCTGAGAACTCCCTTACCACTGGAACTAGGTTTAGATTAAGTGTTTTCTTATCCACATTCTTCACTAATCAAATATCCTTGACATCCCTTCCTCAACATTCTCTGAGCACTAAGCATTGAAATGAGCTTGTTCGACGCCACATTCCGACCACCTTGGAAGGAAAAGGAGTGTTCCCCTAGTATGATGAATTTCACTACTTTGTTATGGAAATCCAAGGTTGGATGACAAGATGCTAACCAGTCCAACCTAAGAATTACATCAAAGTCCACTATATCATGTAACATTAGATGGGCTAAAGTATATTTTCCACATATAAAGACTTTGCATAGACATATTCCACAACCAAAGGTTTTTTCTATACGAGGAGCCACAAAAAAGGATTCCTCAAACCAAGTCAGCTCGTAGGCAAAATGTTTGGCAAACTACATACATATGAATGAATAGAACTTGAATCAAACACATAAGCCTTATGAAAGCAAATAGGGAGAATACCTGACACAACTACATTTGATGGTTGCACGTCCTAACTAATAAGGGCATAGACACAGGCTTGACAGCACCCAATGATGGTTAGCCCTTACCTCCTTGACCATGACATGTTCCTCTCCTAGCACCACCTCCTTTCGTCAAAGACGAATGTGCTCTTGCAACAAGAACTATCTCTACCTAAAAGCGATAAGGATAAGTTGACCCTTGCTTGGATCCAACTGTTGAAAAATAGAAATAAGGATAGCTGACGGGATGATTGTGATGGCTTGCCTATAGAGAAACACCGTGAGGGTAGCCATGTTGCTTTGGATAGTAACAAACATAGCTAGTTGAGGAGGAGCCTCATCTCTTTTGCTGAGTCCCTTCACAGACCCATGAACCTCTTAGGCATAATCACTTTCATCATGAGCCCTTGCCACTTTTCGACCCTCTTGATGGTCATGTGTAAGCAAGGTGGGTGGACGCAACGAAGCCCTACTGGAGCCTGCATGCTCCCAATCATCAAAAGGCCCCCCACAATGCATTGGGAAGTGACAATATTCTACACAACAAAAAGGGTATTTTAGTCACATAAAAAAATTATTAATCTAATGAGGAGAAAGACACGAAAGGAAATATCGATGAAACATCCCTACAGAGTCTTTAGTAGAGCCTTGTCCTATGGTCATGCTCGGGCTCATGACAACAGGGAAGATACCACCAAGGACACCTTGCTTTGTAGCCCATAGGAGAATTAAACCTGGCTTTGATACCAATTTTGTCATGCTTCGTCTAAGGCCACATGATTGGCATGGATAGTGGGAATTCTTCTCTCTATCGTAAGCATAGATTATGTTCATATCAACTACATGCAATAACAATTGATCATCAAATAAAGAGTTAAAATTCAAATCATAAAAAGATGATTTAATCATATAAGTAAATGCTTTAATGTCCATGCCATACAAAAACACATTCATAATGTTTCTAAACATCCCAATAGATAGCTAAGAAATCATCTTTCTAAAATGTCTATAAACAAATATTAGAAAAGAATTAAAATGTACTCCTCTCTCAATATCAAATCAATTCATTCATACATAGAGTTGCCCTAACATTTCAGCTAAATGATTACAGAGTGACATCTAGACTTATGATCAAAATGGAAATCTACTAGCAAACCCTGACAAAAAAAAAGGGTGTCGATCTTCCACTACTCTGCTACTCTTCGTACAGAGGCTCTTCGTCTACTAAAGGGGTTGTACAGATTAGGAAAAGAAGTCAGTGAGTGAAACTTAGTGAAGAGAGAAACCTAATCTATTACTCAATAAATAAACCATCAATAATGTGAAATTCATGAGTATAACCACAATGAAAATTATCACATAACCACAGATCATGACATACGACAAATTACACATGGCAGTCACATAAGCTCAATCCCTGATAGAATTTTAGGACTGTCTATGTTATCATTTCTATTTCCTGTGGCCCCAGCAGCATCCCCCTTATCTCTCCAATACGAATATCCTCCCTTATCATTTCATTAAAAGTTATATCAAGGTCTCCATCCCTATTGATGCCATCCCATGGGGGTGCACCCTATGCCATCTTCCATTTCGCAATCACACACACATACACAAAAGCAAATTCATAATTGAACGAATCAATTCATAACTAGGTTGCAATCATATAATCGAATCATCATTTCAAACACATTCATTCAAAGAATTTGTGAGAGTAGAGGTCATATAAATCAAATTGCTACAATAAACATTCCATGAACCACTTTTTTTTTGTAATAAACTAAGGAATGGATAACTTACCTCTCATCAAGAATTTTTGTGGATCTAGCACTAATTCAAATATTAGAATTTAACATTATAGTTAAGATTTAGAATAAAGATCATGATCATCTTAGTAAGGTAGGGTCAGCTACTCACTTCACTTCCCAAATACAAGATTTTACTATTTCTTGTAAGCAAAAACAAGGTAGAACGTTGTGCAAGGGCCCTATGGAGAGAAACCACGAAAACGGACTAAAAAGGAAAAGATTTGACAAAGTTCAAGGTGCCCAAGCTAGTCTAAGGGCTAGTCTTAAGCAATCTAATGCTAAGACACTAGAGAATCAGAAGCCAACCTTCTCGAGTTGGCCAATGCCTGAGGTGCCATGGTTTACACCTACATTTTACACTCTAAAAAATTCTTCATTGCCACTCTCTTCTTTATTTCAAATGCCCAACTCATTATTGGCTCCATTAATGCTTCCTATAGGCCCTAACTGCCTAAAAATTGATCAATAATACCTTATTATCCACCATAATGGACATAGACCAACATTCATACTAAAAGCTACAAAAATTTCGAAAGTTTTCTCTTCTTACAAGAGTGGTGCGAAGGAATCATTATTTCAGCCACAAGGAGCAATTTCATGCATAAAATCTCCTTTCTTACTACAAAAAACCATAAAAGAAACAACACATAACCATCCCTCGTGACATTTTCACAAGAGACCTACATTTCGAGGGCTAGGGCTAGATACACAAAAAATTAGAGAAGAGAGAAAAAAGAGGTGGTTACCTTGCTAAGATTTTAGATTTCCTATATGGAGGTTGTCACTGGAACTCAAAGACCGCTAGAGAAGTGATGGAAAGTGAAAGGAATCGTGGTTGAAGTGGAAAGATATTGAGGAGAAAAAAGAGGTGTGTAGAGTGGTGAGAGTGGCATAAGACTTGAAGGAGGGCTAGAGAGACTGAAGGATTAGTCTCTTTTCCCATTTTGCCCTTGGCTCACAAGGGATAGGGATGACAAAAGTGCAACTTTACATATATAAACTGATTCTAACACACCAAACCTTTTATAATTCACCATATGGTAATTTATATGACCACATAAATATAAAAGAACCATAAAAATTCAAATATTACAAAAAACCCACAATTTTACATTTATTTCATTGTAGTCCCAAACATAAGGGTCATACATATAATTCCACATTATACAAGATAATAACACATAATTACCACATGTATTTAGAAAACATATGAGCAAGTTGAGGTGAGGGAAATTTAAAAGAAAGCGTGAGAATAGACAAATAAGACCAACTTCTTCGCAACACCAAAAAAGTTATTTGCATGAAAATTAAGATGAAGATAATCAGAAATCTAGCATGGGTAATCCCTTAGATGCAAGAGCAATCATGGTTAACCTGAGATTAATTAACCTTTCGATGTTTTATAAAGACCCTCTATTGGGGATTAATGGGTGTAAGCAAGAAGAGATGAGGGAGGAAGAAAAATTTTGGATTGAAAAAGATTTATTAGAAGATGAAGCGGTCATGGCTAAGAATGAAAGTGGTGACCCCTTTTGCCCCTATGTTGAAATCAATTGAGAGGAAAGGAATTCTTTATGAAAACCATGGAAAAAGGCCATTATAGTCAAAGTTCTTAGGAAAAGGGTCGGTTTCAAAATGCTATTGAATAGGTTACAAAGGTTGTGGAATCCAAATGGAACATTCAAGATGATAGATATATTAGACAACTATTATCTCATTAAATTCACTTCATTTCAAGATTATAGCTTTGCCCTCCACCAAGGCCCCAAGATTATGGCTGGTCATTATTGTAATACTCCAGGTATTATGACGTCATAAGAAAGCATAAGTGCGGGCATGTAGAAATTTTTAAAGAATAGATGGACGCCTATAGGGATTTTTTCATGTTTGTTATATTAATTTTGTGTATCTAGGGTATGTGCATGATTTTTTCTGTGTGTGAACATTTGATTGTGTGCAACATGCATCCATTTATCCATGAAATATGTGGTATGATCAATGTGGTATTATGTGATGGTTATTCTGTTTGTGAATTGTGATTTGAGCTAATGAGAGACTGAAATGACAAATAAAACTTGATTAGGGGTTGGACAAAATTACACAAAATGGGACCAGTAATATGTAGGGATTAATTTAGTAAGGATAATGTGAGTTTTTAAAAGGTAATTAGAAATTTAAATTAGAGGAAATTAAATGTAGACAAAATTAAAAGAATAACTTCCTTAATTTATTATAACCTATGGAAAATTAAATAAGTAGATAAATAATGAAATAAATAAAATATGTGATGGTATGATACTCCTCTAGATAGGCCTGCAGGCTAGAATAATTAAAATAGGATAATTAAACATAAAGGAAATTAAATCAAATAAATGTTAAGATTGTAATAGGAAAAAGGGATTGTATATAATGATTAAAAAAGGGAGAACATGATTAATAAATTGAGATAAAAATGAAATAATAAATAATATAATAAAATAGTAGTCTAGTTAGAGATAGGATATAAGATAAGACTTATATATTAATTCAATAAATTAATCAAGGTACGAAGATAAGCCTTCCAGGAGCCATAGGCTTAAAGTAGGATTAGGATGGCTAAAAGATTAATACACTAAATAAGAGGAGGCGTGTAGATAAGCAAACTTAAGAAGATAATGGATAAAACTTAAAAATAATAAAATAGGATTAGTAAAATTAGATAAGAGATAAAATAATGGATAAGGTAGATTAATATTAATAGCATAAAACATATATATATATATATATATATAGGATAAAGGTGGGGGCGTGAAGGGCTACATATAAGAAGACCACTTTAATTAAGATTAGGCTTCTAGAAAAGAAAGAGATAAGGGGGAGACAGAATTAGTTCTAGAAGGATAAGGAGGCGTGAGGCTACTAGGTACATAAGGAATTAAAAACCTAATTAGATAAACAATCAAACTACAAATTTAATTTAAACACAAAGCAATTAAAGAATTTAGAAGCTAAATACTAAATTATGAACTCTAAGAGCTAGACCTACAACAACAACAACAACAATAACAACAACAACAACAACAACAATAATAAAGAATAAAAACAAATAAGATAGAAAAGAAATAATAAAACTTAAATTGGAAATAAGGTATTAGAGCTTAACTAGGTCTTGTAGCCTGAAACCTAAACACAAACTAATTAGACTAAAAAATTCACTTAATAAAAACCTACAGGCCATAAACTCAAAAGCAAGACACCCCCATGGCCACTCTATCTCTTTCCCCCACTCTCTCTCAGTTAGGTAACCCTAGCAAGCCTAAACGTACACACACTTCCCCATTCGACCAAAATAACCAATTGTACATATGAATGAAGAGTACTCACACACACATATTCATACGCCTAAGCCTAGTTCCAAAATCACAAATTTAAACACCTCATCCACCATCATAGCTTACACGCTTTCGGATTCTCGAAAGCATCATCTCATTGAAATAAGTGAAGAACAAGTAAAATCTCAAACCCACACTCATACCCTCTGTCTGATTACACTCAGGCTATGTTGGAGGTGTTGTAGAGGCTCTAGGTGAGTGGAACAATCTTGTTTTAATTGGATCTTATTATTAGTTATAATAATATGATGTAGAATATTCCCAAAAGTCACAGGGCATAATAATTTGAATTCAAGATATTGATTTCGGGACAAACATGAACTGTGACTTATGTGTTAATGTTCAAGTATGAATATTGCTAGATTTCATTGTAATTACTTATTTAGATGATGGATAAAACTATTGTAGGAAAATTTGTGATTCTGGTTATATGTGATATTTATGCGCGCCTTCGAGTTATTGTATTTTGTGTTTGTAATGTCGATTGTGCTTAGGCAGGATAGTAGCCCCTTTTATAGCAAGGAAAAAAGCCTAGGTCACAAGGCACCTTGGCCAGTGAGTGTGGAGACAATAATTCCCCAGTAGGAGGTATAGCCCGGGTTAAGTGATAAGCCCATGAGGTGCCCTAATTGTAAGGATGAGGTTGTGCGTCATGGTGGGGAAAGAACTTGATGAGCGCGAGTCATGTGCGTTCCCAAGAATATATTGTCATTGATGAGTACTAGTCTCGTTAGTTTAATTTGATTCCTTGCGGTTTTCTGGTATGTATATCCTAACTATGATTCTTGGTTGAATTTTACCCTTCAGGCATTCTTGCATGATTGACAATCTATTGGGACTTTGTTTGGGCGGGGTCAATTTACTCACTGATTTTTCATAACTCACACTCTCTGTGATTTACTTTTACAGATTTGGCCATCGTCAAGGAGCACCCGCCTGAGAAGTAGCAATGCTTGGTGTGGACCTTCCTGTTGTCGGGTTGTATATCTATTTTAACGTCAATAGGTCACATTGTCATTGCATATGACACTTAGGGGGATTTTGGGATAACGTACGGGATTGTTTAATTTTGTTTATTTAATTCGATTCATTTGAATTTAAAATGTGTTATGACACTTTTTTTTTTGAAAAAGGAATTTACATTGCATATATGTAAGGTGAAGTTAAACTCTTTAAATTACTTGGTTATTAATTAAATTAGGTCGCTTTAATTTTTTGAAACCTCCATGTGGACATTTGAAATACATGGGGCATTTCGAGGGCAGGTTAAGCTTACAGTAATGGAAAGCATCATTACTGTGCTGGTCACGTGCCCAAGGAGCGGGTTGTGACAATTATTTTCTAATTCAATAATGGAAATCGAAGTTTCCCCATTTAAGGACATAACGAAAAGCAAGTTGTATGGATTCACATTCTGGAGCTACCAATAATATTGTGAATATTGATTTATTTGATGTAGAATAAGGAAAGATTATGAAAAATAATCATGTTG
Source organism: Biancaea sappan (assembly GCA_037074585.1). Classification (NCBI taxonomy): domain Eukaryota; kingdom Viridiplantae; phylum Streptophyta; class Magnoliopsida; order Fabales; family Fabaceae; genus Biancaea; species Biancaea sappan. The sequence continues at coordinate 39,914,321 of CM073494.1, forward strand.
GTAAAGTAGGAAACATTTATACATAACTATAGGGATTAGATCAGTATAACCATAGAAATTATCGTAACTGTAAGGATTAGCATAAAATTTCTTTCCTTTTCTAGAAGCATATAATGTATATAAATAAAGGTTTCTTTTATGAATAAAATGACCAAGTATTTTGAGTTCAAGTTACATGGTATCAAAGTTGGTTTGATTTCTCGATGGTGGGCTACTCTTATTGAGTCATTTGTTGTTACCCATGTAGTTTAACCTTCCAGTTGTCTCGTTTTGGTCATGCGGAGGGTTAAGGTGTTGAATTCCCAATCGGAAAAAAGAAAGTGTTAAAGGTTCTTTATATAGAATTGGGAATCCTTCTCATAAACTAGCTTTTGGGGTGAGTTAGACATAAGTATCATTCTTAACATTGACAAACACTATGGCAAGTTTGATATGCCATTGTTAAGACTTTGAAAGCTAATACGTGACTCTTAGCCAAAATTGGGAGGAGAGTGGCATTGGAGAGATGGAACATAGGCAATATGCCAGACTCTGCATTGAAACAGATTTGAGAAAGACCTTGATTTCTAAAATTAGAAATAGGAAAAGGATTTACAAAGTGAAATATAGAGATCTTAACTTGATTTGCTTCAAATGTGGACATTGTGGTTATCATATAGATTAATGAAAAATTTGCAGAAAATCTACAAATTGGAAGGAGAAAAGGCCATTGTAGAAGGGATAGAGGGAGGTGATGCAACAATCTAGGTTTATTCATAAAATGCAAGCAGAAGAAATCCTGATCTTTCAGGAGATAATTTTAGACCATGGAGTATCACCTAATGGAAATCGAGACAAAGAGTAAGGACATTTGGAAACTCAATTGGAAAAAAAAAAGAAACAAATATGGAAAAAGATGAAAAAAGATGTATTAGTAAAAAAAATGCACACGACAAACAATTTAGCTTAAAGTGGGTCACATTTTGACATTTTAGATATCCCATAAACTTGGGAGGAAATCAAGGTGTAGAATGATAATTATCAAAGCCAAAAGGACAAAGGGAATCATATGACATATTGTGAAAATGCTTGAAATGCAGAAGATGTTATTCTGGTTTATTCTAGCTGCACTTTGGGTCAAGGAAATGCTCAAAGCCAAAAACCTCATGGCAATTGTCACAGCCCAAAAATTAGGCACGTGACTAGCACGGTAACCAGGGATATATTACCCTAGACTGTGAGCCTATAAGAAACTATTCCTATATTCAAATAAATCACTCAACTAAAACAATTACACATAGAATAAAACAAGACTTAGGTGTCCCACGTAACTACAGAGCATACCATAAACTTACTAGAGGGAGGAAACTAACCCTAAGGTTCCACCATGAACCTAAGACGTACACTAAACATACTCCTTGAATAGGTTGATACCAAAACCTACATGGAAAACATAAAAGAAGAAGTCGTGAGTATATATGATACTCAGTAAGAATCAATCTTGCTCACTCATTGTCTACTTGTAAGATAGTTTTCTTTTTATTAACACGGGGAAGCCGCTGAGTACATCATATGCGATATAATTATGGGCCATTTCATACTAAGGCATACCAATGTATGAGATTTTATGCTAAGATACAACCTCACATCATCTCATGCATCATTTGTACATTATACCAATGATCATCATATATGCATTTATGATACCTAATATTTCTCATGCCAGAGGCACATTTGTGAGGTGAAGAAAATCATAATTTATCTCATGTCAAATGCAAGACTGTAAATGGAATTTTTCTCAAATTAAACCATAGACATCACATCACATATACTTGGCAAACAAGCTCACTAGATTGGGTCACTATAGGCCATTGCAAAAACTAGCTCTGGAATCCCACCAAGCCCTTTTGTTATTAGGGTCACTATGAACCAGTGGCTCACCAAACCTTTTCGCTACCAGGATCATTGTGGATCCTTATCAACCTAGACCCTCATCTCACCATGGTTATAGACTTGCAGGAAACTAATCAACCATGACATAAAAGCTCATGTAGTACAATTGTGCGCAACAACAATCACAGCCAATACTTAAATCGTCAAGCATAGTGCATCTGTCATCACTCAACAAGTATGCCTTAAATCAAGCAAATAGATACATACACATAACACATCAATAACATATTACTTAGTGTCATTCTACACATGAATTCATAAGTAATTAGAATACTCATGCATGAACACATGGTCTAAGCATAACAATAGTGACTAGATATTTAAGACCTCAACACATTATCACATAATTAAATCACTCTATAGTCCTGTCAGCATTCCTAAGACAACATATGTTTCTGTGATGTTCTATTCCCACAAGGAAGCTAACATCAACAACATAGGATTTATTTTACCAACATGGCCATTGAACTCATTTTACATACAAATATATATATTTGGCCAACATAGTAACATGGTCAGTAATTTCTACACATAACTATTCATATTCAAGAGTTCATTTTCTTGTTATCTTAACCAACAATGGCAAATGGAAAGTTTCCAATTAACATCTAGATGAATAAATACCTGTACATATATAATGATTTACAAAAGGAAAAAGAACCTTTCTAAAGACTAAACATCTAACACATAGCATCAACAATATCTCATATGATAATGAGCTATCCATCCACATTATGTATCTCATCACATCACACTTAACCAAGACTCGATATAACCACACACCATTTGCATGATCACTCCAATACCCTTCCACATTAGTTACTTACTTCAATGATGAGCTCTAGCTATAGTCCCCTTAGGATAAATTTAGAGAGAGGGTACTACAAGATGATCTAGGGGTAATTCCTCAAGAAATATAAAAAGAAAAATTTCCTAACATCTCAACTTTGGTCCCCATTTTCATTAGATAGGAATCACCAAACAAAATACACGAAAACCATATTTTAGGTTATAATTATGTTCATAAAATTATAAGGTACTTAATTTAGAGGTAATCCCTCTTAATATTATCTAAGTTCCTTAAAAAGATCATGTTTATTCCACTTAGGACTGAATTTCAGAGTCCCACATTCTAGAATTTTTTGGGCAAAATTCACAACTCCAAAATTTATGAATTTTGGTGGGGAAATCCCTAACATGTCTAGAATATTAGATAAAAATTTTAGAAAGAAATAACAACATTTGCCCTATCAAAACCACTATTTTGCAACTTTTGTCCTAATTGCCTCTACAACATGAGGGTCTCAGTCTTGCAAGCCATTGACACACTAAATCAACTCTAAAACTCACAAAATTTGGTAGACATGTACTTTAGTGTTATGACAATTGACCATTTGATCTTCTAACCTAGCATTAAGTAAAACTTAGTCAGGTTAGTACAAATTTTGAGATAAGTTCTATCTCTCTAATATTTGACCTAGCAATGGTTTCCCAAACACTATGAAACTATCCAAATCATATCTACATATGTCAAGGAATACCTCATAAAAATTTCAAGACCATATGAGCTCATTTCATACTACAATCAACTCAAAACATCATCAACAGTAATTGCTAGCAAACATGCTTCCAAAAATTTCTAACCTTCAGTCACTCTATTAATCATAAAACACAAAAGGTAAATAATTATTGAATGAAACTTAATTTAATACAAACTAGATTCAAATACCTTTCCAACGATATATAGTTTGTTAAAAAAGAAGCTCAATTAAGGAAGTTATGACAATTTTAAATCATGCTTATAGTTACAGCCTGGGACTGGCACCCACATTGGCACCTTGGGGCGCCAAGACTATTCTTCTCAGCGTCATGGGCACCCCTTGGCACCTCGGGTGCCCAGGACTGGGTAAGGTCCGCCACGGTCGCAAAAATACACAAAAGTGCATCTATATAGTCCTTTAAACATCCTAAAGCTTAACCTCATCAATATGGGTCATTAAGCTCTTGTTTTTAGCATTTAAAAACATCTTAAAAGATCAATTTCAACATTGAATCAAGATTACCATCAAAATCATTCAAGACTATCCATATTCTTTCCCTAAAATTCCCAAATTTCATTCTTCCACTTCATGTGTTTCCATCCATGTTTTCTTTGAATTTCCAGGTTCTTTATACATTTTATAAACTTGGAGAAACAAGTTACTTCAAGACCTAACCCCAAATTTCTTAGTTCTTAGAATCTCCAACCTAGGGTTTCTTGTAAGAATTCAATAAGAGAAGGGGGCTTGATTCTTACCTCAAGAAGGGGTTCTGGTGAGGAGAGAAGGCCGTCGGTAGAGGAGTTTTACCAGAGTTAATGGTGGAGCCACCATTGTGTCATTCGGCCAAAGAGAAGGAAAGCATGAAGGGAGAGGGAGAGAGCATGAAAGGGATGAAGAAAGCTTGAAATGGGTGGGTGAGTGGACAATTTCTTATGTTTTGGGAGTTTAAATGAGTGTGGCGCCCACCTCCTCTCTCATTGGGACCCTAAAAATAAGATAAGTTCACTTACGTCCCTTAAAAGGGGTGTTGATAATTCTTTTTAAAGAAATAGTCTGTATGGGCACCAAGCCACACTTATAAAAACACATATAAAACCTAAAATTTTATTTTAGTTTGTTTTAGTCGTTCTCACTAACTCATCCACTATTATGGCTCTATTTCCACCATTCTCAAAATTCTAGAAAATTTTATTTTAGTTTGTTTTAGTCGTTCTCACTAACTCATCCACTATTATGGCTCTATTTCCACCATTCTCAAAATTCTAGAAAATTTTATTTTAGTTTGTTTTAGTCCTTCTCACTAACTCATCCACTGTTATGGCTTCATTTCCACCATTCTCAAAATTCTAGATTCCTTACTCAACCTTCTCGAGCTTTTTTCTCCTTAAGGGTCCTTACTTATACCAATTACATGGAATTACTTATCCTTTTCATTTATTTTCACTTTAATCCCTTAAGCTCTACCTTATTCCACACAAGCATACACATGTGAGGTTTAGTCTTAACCCAGGTATCTAATTCCTCTAGTGTTACAACAATTTTAACTTTAAGAGCCATTTTTTAAAGCCCAAAAAAATTGTTCATTTGAATAGGCCCTCTTAAATATAGTACCACTTCCACTTTTAACATTAATTTCTCTAATCTGTTACATTTGCATAATCAATGCAAAATCCACCTTAAACTTCTCCCAAGGAATTGAAAATAGTAAAAGGTCAAATTGAGAAAAAGATTCCTCTCAAAGCAAAAAGACCCTAATTAAGCATTAGGATATTTGGAAGGCTCTTTGGCAAGCATTATCTCAAATATTAAAGGTTCCACTTAACTTATGAATCTGATAGCATAGAATTATGGAGAAATTACCAATAGAACTTTCTCTCTCTTCCTTAAGGATATTATGTAGAAATACAATGTCTATTTGTTGATAATTTTTGAACTAAGAATTAGTGAAAGCATAGCTAATGAGACTAATAAGATAATTGGGTTAGGTGAGGTCTTTAAATTTGATGCTAATGGACTCACATGAGGAATCAAAGTTCTATGGAATGCTTTTGTTTGGAATGTAAACATCATTTTTGCACATCCCCAAAAATATTAACACTAGGGTCTAGTTTTTAGGGGGAGGAAAACTTTCTTATGTCAGCTATTAATGAAAGCCCACAATATACTCTGTGAAAGGATCTCTGGAATCAAAAGAAAAATTACCCTAATAAACAACCAAAACCCATGGATTTGCTTGGGCAATTTTAATGTTGTGCTCTCAAGTATTGAAAAATTAGAGGAAGGGAGGGTATTAATAGACAAAGCTTTAGGAATTTGATGAAGGATTATCTTTAAAGTTGTGAGCTTTTTGATATGAAATATAGGTCGATATTCATTTACCAAAATGGTAAATTAAAGAAAGGCTACATGGGCAATGATTAATTTGGATTGGGTGAATAATTTTGATAGTACCATTGTTCAACATCTTCCTTTTTTCAAGTTAGACCATATACCCCTCTTGTTGAATTAAGGTAGTAAGCCAAATGAAAGGAATAGTAACTTTAGACCTTTTAGGTTCATGGTTGATTGATTAACATATACAACTTTTAAAGCAGTGGTAAAGGGTGCTCGAGATGGTAACTTAAATTGGAATACACCTTCTTAGCATTTTATAGAACGTGTCAAAAGCTAGAACAATGAAGATTTTGGGAATTTTTTTCAAATGAAAAAAAAAATCCATTAAAAGCCTCAAAAGGATACACAAGAGACTAAGGTTTAAGGACAACCTTATTGTCCAAAGCCTTCAAAAAAGGTTATATGAAGAATATGAGCAAACACTAATACAAGAGGAATTAGATTGGCTCTAAAGGGCCCAATGCAAATGGATTCAACAAGGGGATTGGAATATAAGATTTTTCCACACTATAAATAAGATAGGAAACACTAGAATCATATTACAAAGATTAAGGACAATTGCAATAGCTAGATCATTGAGCTCGAAGGTTTTAAAATGCTCTAACAATTATTTTGAAAAATCTATATAATGCTGAAGATAACCTCACTTATAAAGAGTATCCCAACCAAAAGGTGTTTCCTAGACTTAGTAATTAGATGTTTGTAGATATTCATAACCCCTTACAGATAAGAAATCAAGGCACTATATTTAGTATAGAGGCCTTTAAATTTCCAAGGCCAGATAGCTTACCTATGTTTTGTTTTGTTTTTTAAAAACATAATGACATATTATTGGTGCCTCTTTGATCTAGTTTTGTTAAGAAATGCTTTATTAACCCTTCTCTATTAGAATTTGTGAATGATCATACTGTTTTTATTATTCCCAAGATCGATAATGCTAATCCAATTAAACAATACTACCCTATAGCCCTTTGTAATGTCATTTATAAGCTTAAAATAAAGCTAGTGGCTTCGAGACTTAAACCTTACATGGAGTTCTTGATATCTCCTAATTCATGCAGCATTGTCCTGAGTCGACATATTTTAGATAATATCATCATTGCCCAAGAAGTTATTGATAACATAGAGGATCGTTGCCTTCAAAATTGACCTAAAGCCTATAATAAACTAAATTGAGAATTGTTGAAATACACCTTGAGAAATACCAAGCTTTCTAGTGAGCTTATCAACATTATCATGAAGTATTGTTTCTACTTTTAATATGTAAATTGCAATCTATGGTGAGACTACAAATAGATTTAATTCTTCCCATGGTATTAGGCAAGGTGATTCCATACCATTCTACCCTTTTGTGCTTTGCATTGAAAGGCTAGCAAACATTATTAAAGATATGGTTTGTCTTTAAAAAAAAATGGAAATTGGTTAAGCACATAAGCTTTCTAAAAGTACCTATTACTTGCCAATGTTTTACTAATAACCTCATTCTTTTTTCGTGAAGCTTTTGCTTCCTAGATGAGTGTTATCTTAAATTGCCTTAAGCATTTTTATGTTAGCTTATGGGAAAAAGTGAATATTGCCAATTCAAAACTGTTTTTCTCTAAGAGAGTCAACCAAAATATGGTGAGAGAGATTAGCAATATTTCATACTTCTCTCTTGCTATGGACTTAAGGAAGTATCTAGGGGTGCCTTTCCACCATAATAAAGTCAATACTAACACTTGCCATTTCCTTTTCGATAAAAGTCAAGATAGAATGAGCTCTTAGAAGGCTCAAATTTTCGAATTGACTAGTTAGGCTACTTTAACTCCATCCCTTTATATTGCATGCAGAAAACTTTAATCCTTTTCAAAACATGTGATGATAATGATAAAACTTGCAGGAGTGTTTTAGAGGGCACTATTGGGGACACAGTAAGTGTATCAGTCGTACAAGTAATAGAGTGATGAGAAAAGTATCATTCACTCAGGGAATGAGTTGTTAATTACCCAAGAAATTGAAATTTTACTAGTTAGACAATTCAATTCAAGTTGAAAAAAGTTCTTAGTAACATAAAAATTAATATTTGACCAAAAAAACAATGAATAATAAAAACACAGCACTATCAATCAAAGAAAATAAATCAAAAAGGTCTAGGATTGCTAATCCCCTTCCTTCATCCTAGAATTTGCTAACTTTCTCTCTCCCTTATGAACATATCAATTTTTAGATGCTAATCTTAAGACACTAAACTACCTAGAAGGATTCTCCCAAACCTCAATTAAGCTAATCTAACATCTTCATAATTAATTATAAGTGTTGGATTCAAATAAAGATCAAGCCCTAATTTTGATTAGATGAGGTTATCAATATATCCATATGTTGTTAACTTAATCGCTTCTCTCAAACTCTTAAGATGCATGAACTCACTGTATTCATTTGGTAGCCTATTCTCACATCCCTCACCAAAGTTTAGAGAAAGCACCAAGCAATCAAAAAAGTGATCAAGTTTAAGGAAATTTTATTGATAAAAATACAAGTACAAAGAGAGCAACAAATTCTATTCATAATTCCAGTTCATAACAATCCTAGATGAGAAAACTAACCACTCATGGTGGTAAAAGAGCAAAAATCAGTAAAGAGAAAGAAAGCATGAATCTGAGATAGGGATGGTAGAAAATGGCTCCAAGAATGATCCAAGATCAAGTTCCCTCGCTCATTGGGTCAAAAACAAAGTCTTCTTCTATCCTCAACCCAGAATATAGTGGTAAAAGAGCAAAAATTAGTAAAGAGAAAAAAAGATGAATCTGAGATAGGGATGGTGGAAAACGGCTCCAAGAATGCTCCAAGATCAAGTTTCCTCGCTCCTTGGGTCAAAAACAGAGTCGTCTTCTATCCTCAACCCATAATACCTAGAAAGATTCTAAAAATCTTATTTAAAGCTTCAAATTTCATAAATGATGTTGTACCACCTCACTATAGTGAGGAAAGTCTCGCTTTAGAGAAAACACACAATAGCAATTTCTTGTGAAAAGGGGCCGAATTTGATCTCCATCTCTTCAGCATTCCACATGTTAACAACCAACCCCACAAAAACACACAAAAATCACAATTACTAGTGAAAATCATAGTCAAAATACTAAAATCTAATAATAATAATAATAATAATAATAATAACAACATTAAACACTTTAAGGAAATTAGAGTTAATTTTACTAAAAATGCAACAATTAAGCACCAAAGGAGATATGAACGATCATAAAAAGGGATCTTAATTTAATGAAATTAGGATATTAACACTCTTACAAACTTGAGATTTTGCTTGCCCTCAAGCAAAACAACTCTGATACAAAGAAACAAAAAGCATACAACTAACTCAAATAGACATGCAAATTCTTCTGTAACAAAGTGAAAAGAGTAAAGTTGAATAGTGGAAAACATCATCATGATAGAAAACTAAAATTAGCTTCATAAAATTACATCAAGATAATGCTCTTAAAAGAAAGTAACCAAGTGTGAAATAGCATAGAAAAATTTTAGTAAATGCATATCCCTACAAGTTATTAACCTTTTACATCCCAAAGTATTCCCTAACAACTTGAGTTACAACCTCACCATGAATTTTTTTCTCAAGGGTTTAATTCCAATTAAATTATTAGAGTAAACCACAGAATGCAGAAATTTATCACTAAATGATCAACACAAAAAATTCACAAGCCTAAACCCATTTTAACATAGTTTCACATTATCAAGATCAATTTAAACCCCATCAAACAACAACAAAAGAAACATTATAATCACACAAATTCTGATTCTATCAAAATCACATCACAAAATGCCAATTAAACATAATAACATCAAACAATTCAAACCGCACTCAACTATTCTACTAGAAAAGTATAAAAAAGAAATAAACCAAAGAGATAAAATTATAAGGTTGAGGAAGCATGGGTTGTCTTCCAAGAGCGCTAAGTTTATAATCTTTAGCCAAACTTTACTTCAGCTCAAGGTGGATCCTCCAATGTTGGTTGCTTCCCAAATGCGTTTGACTAAGGAATAACCATGTTTGTAATGTCATGAGGTTTGAATTTATTGAGGCTAACATGAATCTCTAAGTCATCATCTGCAACTTTAGGAACTTCTTTTGTTCTTTTCCTCATGTCTTTAGCATCATCCAAGCCCAAATTTTTTGATCTCATCAACTCACCTTTCTTATTCATTTGCACATGAAAACATCCTACTGATTCATCTTGGGGCTTCAATGACTGATGAATGTTGATAGTCACTACTTGACCTTAATTCTCATTATTTACACACTATCATGCACATCGATTACCATTTTTCTCGTTGCTAAGAATGGCCTACCCAAGATTATAGGAATTTCTTTATCTTCCTTGAAATATAATACAATGAAATCCACTGGGAAAATTAACTTATCAACCTTTTCTAACATGTCCTCAATAATCCCCATGGGATAACATAGAGAGCTATCAGCTAGCTACAAAGTGATGGTGGTGGTCTAGCTTCCCCTAATCCCAGACTCTTGAAGATAGCTAGAGGCATCAAGTGTACATTCTAAATCGCATAGTGAGTGTCCAGAAAAGTTTTTCCCAATCTCACAAGGAATTGTAAACCTCCCCGGATCTCGTTTCTTCAAAGGTAGCCTCTTTTGCAATATTGCCGAACACTCTTCTGTCAATGACATATTCTCAAACTCCTTGAACTTCTTCTTTCTAGACAGTACATCCTTCATAAATTTAGCCTAATTCAGCATTTGCTTTATGATATCGGCCATTTTTATATACATTGTAGTCCCTATCTTAGTCCTATTGTCATTTTAATATTGTTAACTCTCTAATTTTATCATATTTTGGATTTATTTGATGTAAATTAATTATAGAGCTAATAAGCTTTAATTTCACATTTTTATGAGCTTAAATGATAAGACCCAATTTAATCCTTATCTTAAAGTTACATAATTAATTTAATTAGAGAACAAATGCTGATCTGGATGTTTTGCTTATGTAGATGCCACCTGGACGTACTAACTTGACATTTTATGCTGACTAGGACATTGACCAACTTTGATGACTGTGTGGGCCCACATTTCTACAAAAGCAAAAAGCAGCATCAAAAAAGTGCAGCAGAACCGATAGAAAAGCAACCAGTAGCATGCATCAGAAGTAGTAACAGCAGAGAAAGGAACAGCACAATGAAGTCAAAGAAGCTGAAATTCGTCCCTCCCTCTCCTTGGCTGAATATAGAGACTTTAGACCACTATTTCACCATGTTGAAGACTCCTTTCTTCTTTCATTTCCCTATAATTTTGTAGGTCTTCTTCCCCCCTCCTTTTTGTGTATTTTGGCCTCCAAGGAAGGCTAAAAAGTACTGTAATCAGTCCATGGATGAACTGAAGTTGTAACCTGAGTTTTTGGAGCTTAATCAAATAAGTTTCTTGTTGTTCCTCTATTCCATTTCTATTCTGATTTCATACCTCTATTTTCATGTTCATTAGTGTGCTGATGAGCCTCTTTGAGTATGATTAATGGTTTTATTTCTTTAATTTGAGATGTTATCTTGCTTTTACTGGTTAGTGTAACAAGTAGAATGGAAATGGCTTGCTTAGATGATTATCTAACTTGATTAGGTTATGGCTTAATCAGATTATATATGGTTAAGTTTAATTTATATGTAATCTAGTTCTAGAAAGTCTCTTGAAAATATTAGTTAGAAAACCTAAAGATAGAACCACTAGAATTAATTTAAAGGCAAGAATGATGATAGTTGCAACTTTAGGGACTCTATGGCTTATTACATTTCTGCGTTTAGTGTAATTTCATTTCTATTTTTTTCTGTAGTTTATATTCTATTACTGTTTTGTTTATGTTTTATGCCTTAATTATTCACTCACGCCTGTGTTAATTAGGTAGTTAATCAAGCTGTAATTTAGGTAGATTAGTATTAAAACAATCAATTAGACAATTAGAAGCAAGGCTCCTTGAGAGAATATGACCTGGAATGATCACTATACTGCAAGTTGCCACAAATTCAATTCTAGGTGACTCGACGGTTGTAGTGGCTTGAATCACTATAACGCTTTAATGAATTTAATGTTGATGTGCAATTGTTTAAAAATATTCAGGAATTTCTTATACTATGCATCAAAATTTTTCTTTTTACACTGTTGTGGATACGAGATTGGCAGAGTGAACTAAGGAAGCACCTCTTTTTTCTTGAGCCTTCACTTCAACTTTATCACTTGTGCCCTGTAAGTCATCACAAGGTACTTTTTCTACTTTCGAAATCTCTTCTTTATAAGCCTTAGAATAGGAGGTTCTAGACAATTGCTCGCCACTTAATACCATAATAGCTTTACACTCTTCCTTCTCTTCCCTCCGTGGGTTAGGAATGGTATCACATGGCAAACTCCCTTAAAGCCTATTATTCAATGCACTCGCCAATTAACCCATTTGAGTCTCAAGATTTCTTATGGAAGTGGCTTGGCTCTTAATAATATCATCACTATTAGCTATGTATTATAGAAGCAATTCCTCTAAGGATGATTTCATCTCCATTAGAAGTGATGGAGCTTTATTCTATTGAGAATAATGTTGCTGATGAAAATCAAGTGGCTAAGAGGCTTTACCATAAGAAGATGATGATGTATTAGGCCCTTGAGTTTACTCCATGAAAACTTTGAATGATTCCTCCACCCCAGATTGTAAGTATTAGAGTATGGGTTGTTCTGGTTTCTCAGGGCATTTCCTATATAGTTTAATTGTTCCAATGTCATCGAATCATCACAAGCCCTATTCGCATGACTATCCCTACAGAAATCACACTTCAAAGCTGATAAGGAAATTGCCCTTACTTGAGCCTCACTAAATTGCTTTGTGAGTGAGTCTACTTTCTGAGATAATGCCTGATTCTGAGCTAAGATGGCATTCAAGGTGTCTAACTCAAGTACCCCTCTTATGTTCATATTCTGGTCATAGGTAAATGAGTGATGATTACCAACCATTGTTTTAATAAGTTCTCTAGCTTGCTTAGGTATTTTAGTATTCAAGGAACCTCTGGCTGCTGCATCAATCTTGACTCTGGTAGAGTAAGTCATCCAATTGTGAAATGTTTGACTCTGTAACCACTATGGAATAGAGTGATATGGACATCATTGAAGTAAATCCTTAAATCTTTCCCATGTGTCATGTAGAGTCCTTCCATCTTGCTAGTAGAACGAATTAATTTCACTCCTTAACTTAGTAGATTTGGATTGATGAAAATATTTGTCAAGGAACTTCTTCTGCAAATCTTCCTAGATAGTGATACTTCCTTGTAGCAATGACATTAGCCAGCACTTGGCCTTATCCCTTAAAGAGAAGGGAAATAGTCGAAGTCGAATAGCATCTTTAGAAACTCTATTGAACTTCATTGTGTTGCATAATTGGAGGAAAATTGTGATGTGAAAATTGGGGTCATCCAATGGTCCTCCTCCAAACTGATCTTGCCCAACCAAATGCACCAAAGTTGGCTTGATTTCAAAGTTGTTAGCTTGGATTAGGGGCCTCACTATGCGTTAAGTACACCCAGCTATATTGGGTGACGCATAGTGCCCAAGAGTTCTTTGGTCCTCGTATTGCCCATTACTGTTACCATTGTTTTCACTACCACCATTATCACTGTTTAAATCAATTGTTTCCATAGTGCTTTATTGTGATGTCTAACCACATAAATCCCTTCTTTTTAAATATGCTTCTCTCCTTGTCCTCCTTCCGAGTTTCTCTATTTCGGGCTCAAAAAGAAGTTCAAAAGAATTAATAGTACCTTGCATAATAAGATCTAGTAAAAGAAGTAAGTAAATAGTGCAACAAATAAAATGAATAATTAAAAATGCAAGAAGAAAACAAAAATAGAAAAATGTCTAATCTAGCACCTCTCAGTTTCTATGGATATTGGCACCAAAATCTTGTTAGGGACATGGCAAGTTTACCGGTCGTGCAAGTAATAGAATGATGAGAAAAATATTGTTCTCTCAGGGATTGAGTTTCCAATTATCCAATAAACTAAAATTTTACTAGTTAGACAATTCAATTCAGGTTGAAAAAGGTTCTTAGTAACACTAAAAATTAATATTTGACAAAAATAACAGTGAATAATAAAAACACAACACTATCAATCAAAGATAATCAATAAAAAAAGCCTAGGATTGCTAATCCCCTTCCTTCATCCTAAAATTTGCTAACTCTCTCTCCCTTATGAACTTATCAATTTTTACATGCTAATCTTAAGACACTAAACCACCTAAAAGGATTCTCATAAACCTCAATTAAGCTAATCTCACATCTTCATAATTCCTTATGTGTTGGATTCAAATAAAGTTCATGCCCTAATTTTGATTAGATGAGGTTACCAATATATCCATATATTGTTAACTTAATTGCTTCTCTCAAATTCTTAAGATGCACAAACTCACTTTATTCATTTGGTGGTCTACTTTCACATCCCTCACCAAAGTTAAGAGAAAGCACTAAGCAATCCAAAAAGTGATCAAGTTTAAGGAATGCATAAGAAAACAAATGAATAAACATGTATTTTATTGATAAAAATCATAAGTACAAAGAGAGTAGCAAATTCTATTCAGAATTTCATTTCATAACAATCCTAGATGAGAAAACAAGCCGATCGTGGTAAAAGAGTGAAAATTAGTAAAAGAAGAGAAAGAAAGCATGAATCCGAGATAGGAATGAATGCTCCAAGAAAATGGCACCCCCTTCTATCCCCAACTCAAAATACCTAAAAAAATTTATCAAAATCTTATTTAAAGCTTTAACTTTTGTAAATGTTGTTGTACCACCTCGCTGCAGTGAGGAAAGTTCTTGCTTTAACAAGAATGATCTCGCTTTGGCACAAAAAGTTATCACAAAGCAAAATTGCATAAACAACAATTTCTTGTCAAAAGGGATTGAATTTGATCTCCATCTCTTCAACATTCCACATGTTAACACTCAACCCTACAAAAACACACAAAAACTACAATTATTAGCGACAATCAGAGTCAAAATACTAAAATATAAAAATAATAAAAAAATAATAACAACATTAAACACTTCAAGAAAATCAGAGTTACTTTCACTAAAAATGCAACAATTAAGCACCAAAAGAGATATGAACTATCATAAAAAGCAATCCTAATTTAGTAAAATTAGGATCATTAGAGGAATCATCTTGTGTCATGGTCTAATGTGTGTAGTTCAAAAATTGGGGTTTTGGGCTTTGTTGTGCTAGAGACATAAATATTTCTATTATGATGGAATTAGGTTGGGGCATGATTGCTTGAAGGGGAAAGCCTACAAGTAAAGATTCTTTGTGTAAGAGTTTATGGATTGCTTAGGGCAAAGTCAAAGAGGAGTTAGCTTGGAATCTAGGTCAAGGAGATTGTATAGATTTATGAATGGACAAATGGGTCTTGGGAGAACTCTTTTTAGAGGGAAAAAACAAACCATCCAATTAATGAATACTTATTTTACTTGATTGTTGCTCGATGTTTGCATGTGATAGTTAGAGATGGGATACAATTGACCAATTTTTACCCATTCACATGAAAAAATAAGCTTGTTGCACTTCGTCCTACTACAAACTTGTTGGGTCAAGACCTCATTAGTTGGAGACAAAAAAAAGATAATTTATTCTTGATTAAATTAGCATATAAGTACATCACAATGGGCTAACACTGATAGGAACATTCTATTTGGAAGCAAATTATGAATGGCTTAGGTCATACTAAGTTAAAACCTTTCTTTAGCTAGCTTCACATGGTAGTATATGATCAACAAGTTTATATTCCACTACTCTTTTTCAAATTCTGCTCATTGTGTTTACTGCATTTCTAGTTCTCAAAGGATCACAAATGCTCTATGGGATTGTCTCAATATTGTTGATATTTGAAAAAATTTCATGCACTCTTGTTTTTGGAACATTTTCTTCACATTGAATTTAAAAGATTGGCTAAAGTATAATTTGCAATCTTAGATAGTTAGAGATGAACATACTAATTGGAAGATCCTTTTAGCTAATAGTTATGACAAATTTGGCGCTAAAGGAACACATTTGTCTTCTAAGTCTGAAGAGATAAATACTCTTGTCTATTGCATCTTGCTTTTCAACAAAGAGGTCTAGGGGTTAAACGATTCCAAGGTTATACTAATTCGAGGAATGAAGAAATACTTATTGGTTGAAATTCCCTCAGGCTAGATCTAATGTAATACAAATGAGTCTTCTTTTAAAGATGGCATAAGCATTTTTTTTTCTTTTGGGTTCTTTTTAGAGAGTCAAGGGGCTTGGATAAATGGGTTTGTTAGGAAACTAGACTCTAGTGGTATTCTTACCATTGAACTATGGGGCATTCTTATAGGTCTTGAGTGTGCTTAGGATATGGACATCAAAAAGCCATCGATTTGTGGTTGGATATTGTGTGATGGTCATGATGTCGAGTCATGACATAAGGGCCCTTGTGTGGGGACTAAGGTGAGAGAATGTGAAAACTTTTGTGATTGATGTAAATTGTGGTGAATTTATGATATTTGTTGGTTGTGGTAGTCATGAGGTTATGGATAAGGAAAAGTATGTGATGGATTGTCACATCCCAACTTAGCATGTGACCAGCACGGTGAAAGGGTCTAACCTTACACTGAAAGCCCTACTACCAGGACTCCAGACTTAAATTCATTACACCTAAGAGAGAAGTAATACCCAAGGTTATCAAGTTCTAGAACTTGCGTAAGCTCGAAAGAGCAATAGCAGGATCAGAATCATAAGATTGAATTGAGGATTATAAGATCTTGTAAAATTTTATAAATAAATTAATAAAAATATATATAGCTACTAATATAGCAAAAAAAATCAAAAGTTCTTTCATAAAACATATCATATATGACATATATTGCAAAAATAATCCACTCATCATCAGAAGAAATGTTGTCTATGTCATATTGAATTCTAGTTTTTCTATCTTTTAGTTTTAGATTGTACATTACAAAAAACTAAATCATTCATCTTCTTTTGAAGCAATCAATTCCTCCTCTTTATGTGCACCTATGTGAGAAAGATACAAAAAAATTAAGAATGAACGAAATATACATAACATAAACAAAAGCATATAATCATTCATAAATTATGTGAGCAAACTAACTTGCAATATTTTGTTATCAGGTTCTAGATCCTACTCATATGCACCTACGATCCTACAAGCCGGCTCTAGATCCTACTCTGAGCTCGATCAAAAATGAACCTACATGCGAGCCTGCAATATTTTATTCTCAGGTTCTAGAACCTATACCAGCTTACGAGCCAGGTTCTACAAATTGATAACTATGGTAATACCAATCAATTTTTTTTATCATCATACTAAGAAGAGCAATAGTAACTACGTCTCATATAACTCAAGTATCATCAACTTTACACAAAGAATATTGACGTATAAACATTCGTTTCAAGAAAATTCGCCACCCAAGATCAATTATATTAATCACAAAATATCTTACGAGATCATAGAGCGACGTCTATAGATTCAAGAAAATACATCAACAATAAATAAAGAAACAAGAGAAAACAACCCCAAAAACAAGGAATTGGACCAGGGAACCGATGTTCTTCTATAAGACCGACCGCCACAGCTACAAACTCTGTAAAATGCTAAGGAAGATTGGAGTAGGTAAGTTAATTACTAAGTGAATAACCATTATTCTATAGATAAGCCATAGAACTCAAACAATAACAAATCATAAACTTCGATACATAGCTTGGCCAAGTAATTAATCTCCATAATTCAAATAACTAGTTACGAACATATATTTATATATATCCCATTATGAATAACCAACCACAATTGCATATTCAATTCCAAACAAATAACCATAACCATCTATATACCCTTCCACACACAACTAGCGCAACCATATATATATATATATATATATATATATTTATATATAAATGCAGGTCTAAGCAATTGTGATAAATAGTCCCAACCTTATGTTTCCAAGGAGATGATAAAACCCCAACCTTATATCCTCTCTTGGCTTAAATGCCCAAGATAAGTATATATCCCATATGCATACCTAACCCCATCCTTATGCCTCTAGAAGCCTCCACAAGTGTCAAAGATGATAAAATCCCAACCTTATGTCTCCAAGGAGATGATAAAACCTCTACCTTATATCCCCTCCTAGCTTAGATGCCAAAGATATGCATATATCTCATATGCATACTTAACCCCATTCTTATGCCTCCAAAAGCCTCTATAAGTGCTAAATCTCCTGGCACAATATCCAAACCAAAGTATAATAATAAAATTACCTTAAGTCAAAGAGTCATAAACACAACTAAACCATTATTATTAACAATAAAACAATGATCAATAACCAATACTGCCTTTGGGAACTATAATCTTAATACCATAACGTGTACACAACTAGATTTAACAATATAGTAACATGAAAATGAAACATTATAGCCCACAACTTTAATAAGTACCATAGGCTAAGTCCATAATCATGATTTATTCACGTTTATTAAACATGTAATAACCACATATATTACTCATTAAGGAATTACTCAAAATAAAGTATAAGAAGAATAATCCAATACCCTACTATCTTCCTACCTCAATAACTAGATCAAATAAATTTACAGAATTGAGGATAATTATATTTTCATAAAGAAGGTGCCACATAATTTATCCAATATATTAGTTGTAGGACAAGAATCATAATTACAATAGTTTCAGGTTAGAAGAGATACCTGCCCCATGATTAGATTCTTACCTCTTAACTCTGGCAAGTTGCAACATGCTTATCCATCTCACAAACTAAAATATAAGAGTACAATCAAAAGAATAATGGTTTGCTTCATACTACATTTTAGGGTAATATTACCATTACTATAAGTTAAATGATATATCATTTGAATAATTATATAACAACTCTTGAACCTAAAATGAATATAATCATCAATTTCTTAAAATTAATGTTCAATAGAAGTTATAGGGAATTTAGTAATTCTATCCTCCTTATTATAATACCAATTACCTTAAGAATCACCAATGTATAAGGATAGCAAATCAGAGTATTACCATTTACCTTGCATCAATAATCAACCTAAGTAATTACATCATCAAAAAGATGTTTAGAAACTTAAACCTTATCATTCAAACGCAATTAAGCCTTTATTTCATTGAAATAGCAAATTTGTTCAATTAATCCTAAAAGGAAGAACAAGTAATAAAGAGAAGAAAGAAATTCATTCTCACTCACCTTAGAGTAGCCAAGCTTACATTAGTGTCCTCCAAGGAGTTGCGAGAAGTATTGGAAATGAGCTCCCTAGGAACAAGAAAACCATACATAAGCAAGGAGAGAAATTCATGGAGGTTTGAATGCTATCACCAGGCTGCTACAGTAAAGGGCAGCAGCTCTCTACCCTTCACCTGCTATGGTGGGCAGTTTGCCTACCTAGGCAATCTTTGCTGCTGCGACTGCCATGCTCACACTATAGCGGGTAGTTCATGTGACAGCAGCCCCAAACCAGCGATTTTGAGCCCCCTTTTTGCCCATGGTTGTCTCTCAATCATTCCCCTATCATGCATTATTTTATTACCCAACTTAAGACTCTTTCATGGATAGCAAAAAGAGCTACAGCCTTCAACAAAACCCATTACAATCCTAAATAACCACATTCTTTCCAATAGATTTTCGTACGTTGGAAACCTTAAGTTGGGATTTGTAGAAATTTGAGTGTTAAAGGTTGATTTACACCTTGAATCTTCTTTCTTGAGTATAGAAATGTGTTTGAAAACCTAAATCTATGATTTATAGTGGTTGAACATGGATTAAATGGATGATATGAAGAAGGAACAATTATTGTTGTCATAAAATGGAAATTCTGTCTTAAAGTGGGGGAATCATAAATTTTTGGTAAACCAATCTTTATTTTGAGTTCGGAAAGGGTTTGGGGATGGAGTAAACTAATTATTAATGGATTAAAGTGTTGGTATATGGCCCATGGAAGTTTGGGAACAAGGAAATTATGTTTGGAAACTTTTTCGTGCCAGTTTCATGATGCAGAATGTTTGTCATTGCTGCAACAATGTGAACCACAATTGAAGCAATGGACATGTCTGGTGCAGCGCTAGGTTTGGGTGCTATAGCAGTAGCACGTAGTAATTGGTAGTTTTTTGCTCTGTTTCACTGCTACAGCTGTGAAAAGCCTGCTACAGCGATAACAACACTTCCCTCTTTATATTTTGACACTTTTCCTTGCTATTTCACGTGTTGGATGATTAGGGATGATATTCTAAAACCCTAAGCACTTCTTGCATGCTTCCAAGAAAAGATTTGAATGAAGATTAGGTCATTATTCAAGATGAGGAATTAACTCTACTTATCCCTTGATTGTAATATGCTATCTATTTTATGTGATGCTTTAGTTATACTAAATGATATCCAAAATGAATCGGGTCTAAAATAGCTTAATGATGGATTCACATGAATATATATATATATATATATATATAAGGTAGGATGGAAATCCTGTTTAGCCATAAATTATCAGTGCTGGAAATTAGAAACAAAGCTATATGTGTTAAATGAATTAGTGAAATCTTGTGTGCTATACTATGTGTACACAATTGTGGTGGATGTATGAGAAAATATTTTACAACAGCAGACAGAATGATAATAATAATTATAATTGTGAAAAAGGAATATTTTTTTTCTATTTCTCACAATTACTTCACATTCTAACACAAACTTTTACAACAAATATAAAAAGAGAATGGTTTTTTCCATTTCTTTTCATGTAATTCTTATTTCCATTCTCATTCTAATTCTTATACCTCAATTAGTCAATTCTAACAACTAAACCCAAGTTTCAGTTCAAAGATATTGACTAAAGAGAGTGAAGCATTGGCGGTGGCAAGATTGTAAAGTATAATATCTGACAATAGTTGGATGGTTGGTGCTATTTCATTGCCTTTGCGTCAAAATGGAATAAACCGAACCAAACAGTTATTTATTTATTTAGCCTTTCCCAAAGACATTTTTATATTATCTTCGATATTTTCACCTATACTAGAAGTCTGAAACATCTAGTCTCCGTATAATTGTTTGGCGTTTCTACGCCACGACGTCGTTACAAATTTTCCCCCAATTGTGAGTCGTAACCCTACCGACACTGTGAAACTGTGACCATATTCTCTCTCTCCCCCTGTTTTCACTGGAAAGTCACCACGATTCCAAACCCTGATTCTTGCTATCACCTTCGTGGATTCCGAACATTAATTCATTTGGACCCACTTCTTGCTTCTTGCAAGTCCGTGCTGCGAGTTCTCCTCTCTTACCCAGTGGCCATAATTCCTTGTTAAAAACCCTAATTTTTTTCTTTTTTCTAGCTCCCTTTTTAGTTGCTAAGCTGAGCTATAGTTTGCTGTAAAGTGGGTTTCCCTGCTTTCGATTTGCAGCTGAGCCAACTTAGAAATTCAGTTACTCGGCTGACGAGTCTTGAAATTTTCTGTTCTTAAGAGGTGTAGGGTTTCCTGGTACGGGATCTTATGGTTGATAACAATGGATGGAATGGAACAGCTTAATAATAGTAAATTCAGGACCTCCAGTGAGAGTCGACCTCCGAACCCGCTTGCTGCTGAATATCGGCAATGCCTCAGCACCGACCGGATGGCGGGATCGGGCAAGAAGACCCTTGTTCGTCACCCTTCTCTTGTAAGTTTAAGTTATACATTTTTCTTTTCTTTTCCCCGAGAAATAAGTCTTGCCTACGTTCATGCGCCAGTGCTGTTAATGATTGATTAGCTTTTTAAAGAAGAGAAAATACAAAAAAAGGTCGAGTCTTCCTTCTAGCTTATGATTAATTTAGATTCCTGCACTGAAAAGAAAATCTATTGGCATAAAGGAATGTGTAACAATGAGAGTGGGATAGTGAGTTTAGTCAGATAGCGTGATGCAAAAGGTGAAAATATTTTCATTTTGTCCCTTGTTGTCTGTTTGGATCCAATTGCCTATTTATGTCTTTGTTTAGTGGACATTTGGTGGGCACCTGAAAATGTGCTTCATTGCTGGTGGGAATGTTTCTCTGTAATGTGAAAAACTGATGTTGCACTCTATTCCATTGTTTGTATGTTTCACCCCCTAAAATTTTTACGGCAAATTTAGCAGATGAAGACAAAGGTGTCTGAAGTATCTGCTGACTCGGGACAGGTTATTGAAGATTGCGACTCTGAGTTTCTACCAATGCTTCATTCTGGAGCATGTGCTGATATTGGGTTCCGGTCAAGCATGGAAGATGTGTATGTGTGCGTGGACAACTTGATGCTGGATTATGGGCTCAAGAATCATATAGATGGACCCAGTGCTTTCTATGGGGTATTTCTCTATTCTTGGCACATCAAGTAATTAGCTTGGGTTTTGATTGTAGTGCCTGTGTTGTTTATAAATGTTAGTTTTTCTTTTAATTGGTTTTCTTTCTTGGATATTGTGTGCTAGTTTTTAGAAATTAACAATTTACTTATATATGCTGTTCTTGTCATCCTCATATGCCTATTATTTTCTTTTCTTTCATTCTGTTACCCCATCAACCCATGAGGTCCTTGTGGATCTGTGGAAATTCACTGGAATGGTTCAAATGCTAGTGTTCTCTGGTGACAGTAACACGCTTTTCCTATGGAACAATGCATGGGTAGATATTTTAAGCACACCATTGGTTGTTTTTTGTGTTTTCACCTCTGACTAATATTGAAAAGTGTGTAATGCATTTGTTTGCAAACTTGTCATGAGAGTCATCCATTACTTAATATGGGTTTGTCAGGTATTTGATGGACATGGTGGAAAGCATGCTGCTGACTTTGCTTGCTGTCATTTGCCGAAATTCATTGTGGAGGATGAGAGTTTCCCAAGTGATATAGAAAGGGTGGTTGTGTCAGCATTTTTTCAAACAGACACTGCCTTTGCAGAAGCTTGCTCTCTCAATGCTGCCCTTTCCTCTGGCACCACTGCATTGGCTGCTCTTGTAGTTGGAAGGTTAGGTTTTTGATACTTTTATCATTTTAAGTGCACATTTTGCTTTTTGCAAATAATGTTAACGTATGTTATTTCCTCTACTTCTGAGTTTTAGTTTGCTGTTGCTTTAAATTTTGGCTTAAACCATGTGGCTGTTAAAACTGGAAAAGTAAGAGCAATCCTTTTCATTTTATTCCAATGTTTTCAGAGTTGAGCCTTAAAAAAAAAAAAAAAGGTGAGTCCAGCGTAGATTTTTTTTTTTTTTTGTGGTGCACGTAAACATGATGATCTCTGATAAGGAATTGGTTTTGTTATTATGCAGATTGAATGGATTTGTGAGCTTTTTATGGGTTTGTTTCTTTGATTTTTAAATCTAACTATTATATGTTAACAAAATTTTCTTCTATTCTTTGTCTCAATCCTAAAAGCCTTTAGTCCTTTAGTCCTTGTTACACCTATTGGGGGTTTCAGGACATTTTAGTCATCGAAGTTGGTACAACACATATTTCATACACCGTCTTTTCCAAAACAAAATGACACGTCATGCCTTTTGATAAGTTGCATCTTGATTGTAGTTTCTGGTTGCAGGCTGCTGGTGGTGGCAAATGCTGGAGATTGTCGAGCAGTGCTGTGTCGCCGTGGAAGGGCAATTGAAATGTCAAGGGATCACAAACCAATATGTGTCAAAGAGAAGAAGCGCATTGAGGCATCTGGAGGCTATGTGTATGATGGATATCTCAATGGACAACTTAATGTTGCTCGTGCTCTAGGTGATTGGCACATGGAAGGAATGAAAGTCACAGAAGGTGGACCACTCAGTGCAGAGCCTGAAGTCATGATCACAAAACTGACTGAAGAGGATGAATTTCTCATTATGGGTTGTGATGGGATTTGGGATGTCTTTAGGAGCCAAAATGCAGTGGATTTTGCCAGGCGTAGGCTTCAGGAGCATAATGACCCTGCCAAGTGCAGTAAGGATCTGGTTGATGAGGCTTTGAAGCGGAAGAGTGGAGACAATTTAGCGGTGGTCGTGGTTTGCTTCCAGCAGCAGCCTCCACCTAACTTGGTGGCCCCGCGTACTCGAGTTCATAGGAGCTTCTCCGCCGAAGGTTTGAGGGAGTTGCAAAGTTTTCTGGATGGTTTGGGTAATTGAGTTGGTGAAAGTCCTTCTGTCTTTTTCAGACTTCATTTTGTATCTTAAGATTTTTTCATAGGAAGGAGTAGACTGAGAGAGAACCTTAACTGTATTATATGCGGCACCCAGTTCAAATTTGATTTAATCTTTGCGGTAGCCATTTTAGCTGTTGACAATGTGAATTACTGGTCACGTCATTCCATGCGATTTTATTGACAGAGGCCTAATCGTTGCATGGGTCTAGATGTGGTCCAGTGTTCAATTTTCATGAACTGCGTGGCATTTGGCCATGGCTTACGAGGGGAATCTTTATACAAGTTTGCTTCACATCTTGATGTGCAATAAAAATAATTCCACTTTGCGTTAACTAGTGTAATATCCTTATGATCCTCAATTTGTTTGGGATGAAAGAGTTAAAAAGTCGCATAATTTGAACGCAAGGAAAGTAGACTTTGATCCCATGGGGCGTGGATAGAACAAGTGGACGAATTTTGATTGATTTATCTGTCATAAAAGCTTCAGCAGAAAATGCACATTTGCGATAATTTCCAAATCAAATTATGTTTAGATAATGATAATGATGTTCAGTGCAGTTGCAATTCAATTTTATTGCTGCCTTCAATGGCGATCAGAAATGATAACTGTTTTTGGCATGGATTGGTATATGATGATAGTCTCGTTTTATGACTCACCGTTAAGGGAATTATAAAGCTTGAGGATAGGTTTCATATTACACACAAGGGGCTTTAACAATACGCCACAAATATAGGGATTTGGAGGAATGGCCATACTCATCGTACCATAGTGTATAATATAAAAAGATAAAGTACGCGAAGAAGAGATCCCCCAAGAACTTGGATGTTTCCGAATCAAATCCTATCGTTGCATATATTATAACCCCATGTATCGGGAAGCTAAACAATTACGTGCAGAAGCCAAACTTGACGCTCAATCCCGTGTTCACCGCATATAATGCTAAAAGTTCCAACATCAGTTAGAAAAGAGGGAAACTACATTTATATTGCAGCTTCCTTGGCTAGA
This sequence comes from Biancaea sappan, assembly GCA_037074585.1. NCBI lineage: Eukaryota > Viridiplantae > Streptophyta > Magnoliopsida > Fabales > Fabaceae > Biancaea > Biancaea sappan. Next base: position 39,939,397 of record CM073494.1, read on the forward strand.
CTGATTAGTAGAGAAAAAGATGTGTCACAACCCCCAAATCGGGTACATAATTGGCGCGGATGGTACCTTGGCTACACCACCGCAAACCTAATTGTCTTTAACCCAAGACCTTGCTTAACATAGTAATACCTTTCATAAATGCATAATTATACATACATCATACTGTTCTTGAATAAGATTACAATAATGCTCTGAAAACTCATTTACATGACCTAGTAGAACCTATCCGATTATAAAGTCTTTCTAGAAATTCCTAACTACTGACTTGAATGGATAAATTTAACTAAAATAATACCTTACCCGGAACAAAGGAAAGGTCTCTGAACACATGTGCCTCTGAATAGCAGGATTCACCAGACCTGAAACTAAATCACGAGACTCACCAAAACTCTATCTATTTACAAACACAAGACATAAACCACAAAACTAAAAAAAAAAAAAAGAAAGAAAAACGATAAATATGATATATAACTCCAAGCATACCAGTTCTATATATATTCAAATTGACTTTTATTAGACTACAAGCAATTACTTAATTCATACTTATCCCATCTGTTGCAAGGAAATCATTTATCTCATATAACTTTAGTTATGTGCAGTCATATAACAATCGGAAACCATTCTCAAACATAAGAGTATAGGCACTCAATTTATTAAATCCATATTCATATACAGGTCAGTAGCCAATCGACTTCTCAACAACTCAGCGATCACATCACACTGGCCATGTGTATGCAGTAACGTAAGACCAAGGATGTCGAATGTAACATCCCGATTTAGCTCCTATTAAATATTTAGCATTTTAATAATTAGGATAGGTTATTACAAAATATCAAATATTCAATATTTAAGGGAAATTTATATACAAGAGAAATTCTTAGGACACAAAAATAATTAATTACCTAATTTTCAATCTAGTTCCTACCCAAAGATTTATTTGTAGGAATTTAAAAATAACTATAAATAATGATATATATTTATATAAACAAGTGGTCTTGCGCTAATAATATATATATATATATATATAAATGGTGTTTATATATATATATATATATGTATATATAATATGAATAGCTATAGAGTGCGTTGCGGCCATCTTTCCTGGTGGCACTAGATTAAGGTGATAGGAAATTATATGAACAGCAAAAAGTTTTCGGAAAGAAATGATAGTATATATATATATATATATATCTCCTATGGCAGCACTAGATTAAGGTGATAGGAAATTATATGTCAGCAAGTTTCAGAAAATCATTAGACTCCCATGTGCTGAAGATAAACTCATCCTTTCCGGCCACTTACAGTAATAAAACAATTAGTTTCGAAGTCCTTAAACTTGAAGGAAGCCACTCTCCATCGGAGATCACATCTTGGCCATGAAAGAGTATATTTAAATAAGCAAAAGAAGGGAGCATGATAGTGGTTGAAGGCAGCCCACTTTCTCGGCCACGGCAGTAAAAGGAAGGAGACCATGTGAGCTCATGTGTTATCCCATCCCTTCTCTGCAGGTTTTTCTTTTACAGTAGGATATTTTTCAGCTTAGAAGTCCTTCATCATGAAGGAACCTCATTATAAATAGAGGCTCGGTTCCTTTATTTTCCTGCACAATCCGTGAGTGATAGAGAAAGAGAGCAAACCGAGAGCAGAAGTAAGTATTTTTGTAGACCAATTTTCGAGTCTTCCTCTGCCCAAACCAAACCGACTAGAACTATCAAGTTTAACCCAAGTTTCTGCAATATTAAACCGTGAGTTCCTTGAGAAACCAGTACAGAATCAAGAGCAAAAACCAGTCCAAAACAACTCCACATTCACGTGAAGTCATCGGGTAAGTTTTCGAAAATTTGAGTTTTAGTTTAAATGCTTCTTTAGCTTAGTTTATGGGTAGAAATGATCACATAGGTCCTAAAAACAACTAAGAAGAAACCCTGGGCAAGTTTTAGATTCCAACGCATGAGCATAGTACGTGAAATGCATGTCAGGAACTAAAGTGAAATAAATGAAAGTTTATAGAGGTTGTTTTAATTTTAGAAAAAAATTATATTCTAGGGCTAGGGACCTAGATGAAATTAAGTATGAACTCACATGTTGCAAAGGAAAAATGGAAAATATTGCAAGAGGGACCTAGGTGGATAATAGAAAAGTTTGTAATTACTCATTAAAAAAATTAAAGAAAAATCTGGTTTTAACTAGAATTTAATTCTATGTAATATGTTGACTAAGAACTACGTTATTTTGATTAAATTAGATATTTAAATCATTATGTGAAAAATTATAAAATTATATATATATTCTTATATCTATATATTATACACTAATAAATACATATATGGTATATTATATACTTCATAAGTTATGTCATCTATTATACACCTACACTTTTATATGTTTATCTAAGTGTACTCATATACAAGTATATGTACACCAAAATTTATATACATAAGTGTATATGTTGATTTTATGAGATTACATGTATATTTATTATTTATGAATTTATAAGTATTTGATTAATTAAGCCATATATTTCATATATGGATAATTAATTTATCTATATGGGTACATGTAAATACATATACATATGTTTATTTTAAGAAAGATAATTATATATATATATATATATGTGTGTGTGTGTGTGTGTGTGTGTGTATGTACGTATATGTTATTTAAGAACTAATGATATATATATATATATATAACAAAAATATTATGTAAAGATTTAGCTTGATATGAGATTAGGCTAAATCCAATTTGGGATAGAATTAGAAATTTAAGTAGACCGAAGAAAGTTGGTATTTTGGAGCTTTTTATTCAAGATTTTAAATAAGATTATTGTTTGAATAGGCCAGAATTCGTGAAACGAATTCGTAGAAGGATTGAATAGCAATTTGATTCAAAAGTCAGAGTACAAAGTCCAGGTAGTTCTAGCCTTCATAAAAGCATCTATTTTACCAAAATTTATCTATAAAGTTTGAATGATATTTTTATGATGGTAGTTCTAGCCTTCATAAAAGCATCCATTTTACCAAAATTTATCTGTAGAGTCTTAATGATATTTTTATGATGGTAGTTCTAGCCTTCATAAAATTAAAGCACCTTTTTACCAAAAATTTATTTGTAAAGTTTAAATAATATTTTTATGATGATAGTTCTAGCCTTCATAAAAGCTTCCATTTTACCAAAATTTATCTGTAAAGTTTGAATGATGGTAATTCTAACCTTCATAAAAGCACATTTTTACCAAAAAATTATTTGTGAAGTTTAAATGATATTTTTATGATGGTAGTTCTAGCCTTCATAAAAGCACCTTTTTACCAAAAATTTATTTGTAAAGTTTAAATGATATTTTTATGATCTCTAGCCTTCATAAACGCACCTTTTTTACCAAAATTTATTTGTAAAGTTTGAATGATATTTTTTATAAGTGCAACTCTAATACTCATAAAAGGACTTTTTCCCAAATTTTATTTGTGAAAGCTTAAATGATATTTTATTATGAGTGTAGTTCTAGCACTCATAACGGCACCTTTTTCTCAAGTTGAAAGATTTTCCTATGAATTTTTATGAGCTACCATGAGCATGTATGAGGTAAACAGCAATTAAACTCTATTTCCACAGAGAGAATATAGAGATTAAACTAGTTCCACAGAGAAAACCAAATTCACACATGTTCCACAGAGAGAACAAAGAGCAAGTACTTAAGACCCACAAGAGGTCATAGCTTCAAATTTCACAGAGAGAATTGAAGTGAATTGCTTGATATGTGATGATGATTTATGTTGCCTACTTATATTCATGGATGACATGTATGACTTATTATGCTTTTATGACTGAAATATTATATTTTAAATGTTTAAGAAAAATATACTAGTTACTAAGATATCTTTATCTCACCTTCTTTGTGTTTTCAACAAACCATTTCAGGGGCTAAGTATAAAAGGAAGGGTGTGAGAAATGATTGAACTCTAGGAGTATCGAGTTGGAAAACTATAAAAGCATTCGAGTTTACCAAAAGTTGCAATTTTTAGACTTTTACATTCAAAAGTTGAATTACTATGTATGACAAACTTATGTTTTGTATTATGAACAATTGCATAATGTTCTTTACTAATCAAGGAATGCATACTTCTTCAAGTACAAGTGTTATGCATTGGAATTAGATTTTTAAAAAAAATATCTCAAATTTTAGTACAATAAAATTAAGGACATTACATCGAAGCCCGACCATATCACAATCACACAAAGGTTAGAAGCCCGTCGATACCTCAACAACTCAACGACTACATCGCACTAGCCCTATTGTGCATGTAGCAATATGAGACCAAGAATATCGAAACCTGACTGTATACACATAGACTTAACATCTCATATTATACAATCAAAATTCATAACATCCGTATAATCCCTTACATCTCATTTCAAGGGGCACATGACACACAACACAAGTGCTCGTATAACATAAAAACATGACCATAAGATATGCAATACATTGCACATGCTTACACATGACATGGCAATCATAACTACTCTTTTCAACTTTGTTATTTATAGGACTCGGTTGAATGCATCATTCAAGATAAGCTTGCATTCCGCTTCCATGTATCCTAGAATTTCTATTACCTAGGCTTAATCATATAATTCATTGTAATGACATATTATCCTTATCATTAGTATTAAGAAACAACACACTTTATAAAGAGGACACACGTATGAGATTCGCTTGTTAGCAACTCATTATCATCATAATTATTTACCACTTTGCTCATGTACACATGGATGGACACACTCAACATATAAAAGAAGTATTGGGCAACTTGATTCTTTCATTCAACCATAAATGTTCAGTCATTTAAATATAGGTACATAACGGAATGAGGACATCAAAATAATATTTTTATTTCGCCTCCAATATACATTTACAAATCATCAATCACATTAGGTAACAACCATAGACTTAGTTATAACTTTTACCTAAATTTTATGTTGCCTTGATTTTTAACATTAGCTTGGAAATTAGTATACCTTATGCTAACATATAATTATATATATACAAATTTATCCCACAACATATTACTTTCATATTTAGGCATAATTTATTACAAGGCTTACTCTCATAACGTTACCTTGGCAATAAAGATAAAAAAAAATGTCGACACCAAATAATCCTCATCCATGACAAATGAGAACTACACACTTGTAGTTGACAATAACACACACAAGAATACTATTTTCATTTTTAAACATTTGAGGAATTTGTACACATCAATATAACATTTATGCATTTCATGATTTCACCAATTAAATCCTAGGAAGGAGAATAAGTGCTAGGAAGTAAAAACATACAAGGTAGGGTTAGATCCCTCACCTTTGCCCATGCTTCATAGTTGAATGCACCTTTTTAGAAATGGCTTCACAAGCACCAAAGAGTCCAAAGAAGACCCCAAAACATCCTTCAATACCTACGAACCAAGGATGCAAGAGAAAAAGGTCAAATCCCATCTTTTATAACATGACAAGAGGGTGGCGTGGCGCCTGGGGCGCCAAGTCGCCGACTTTGAGTACAACAGCGGCTACACATGAATTTAGTTGAAACTCAATGATTTCCCACCATTCTTCATGATTTCATCACTGGGATTCCTATTCTAATGTTCTAGGATCAATATAGAACTAAAATCCCGAGAAAATTTCAAGAATAGGTGGTTGAATCAAGGATTCCTAGCTTAGAACCCTAATTTTCCTTCCAACACTTTAAACTTTGAAATCCATTTTTAATCTTGTTACATTCATGAATTGGTGTTTCCAAACTCATCAATAATTATCTTGGAATGTTTTAAGAAGAGAATCAAACCTCAGATTCTAGGAACAAGCTCAATTCCCAACCCCAAAAATTTGCATTTGTTCACTTTAGTCCTTCGATACTTTATTTACTCTTGCCACTAACGTTTTGCTTTTCGGTGAAATTTTATTTGGCCAAATGCAAGTCTTAATCCTTACTAACTTCAAATCTCATTATTAACACAATAATACATGTGGTATTACAAGATGGTTGCAAGATCAACTGAAAGGAAGCTAGCTGAACTTTGAAGCAACCATCGCTAATTACCTAACAAATAGTGGAGTTGTCCCTTGACATGACAAGCTAGGAAATGTTCCTTTTAGTTTGTACTAGCTTTCCCATGTTGCCTCATCCTCAGGTAACCCTTGCCACTTGATTAGCACCTGTGCCATAGCTTTGTTCCCTTTCTTCATAAACCCTTCATTGTAGCACAGATTCTACTATCACATCTAGGGGAGAAGCATTTAGCCAATTGTCATGAGGGTGTATGGAAGTGCCACTTGTAGGATTTGAGAATTTTTAAGGAGTGACACATGGAAAATAGGGTAAATCGGAGAATAATTAAGTAGGAAGTTGTTGGACATAAGTAAAATTGTCCACCTTCCCTTCTAGATAATTAATGGTACCTTTAATGTCACAGTGGATTGCTTAAGTGGGTGGAGTTTAAGATATACACAAGCTCTTACTTTGAAAACTCTATCATTCAATTAACAACCCTGTTTAGGTGGTACTTATGATTAGCTAACATTATTTCTCTTGCAACAAATCTTCTATCAATCTCCTCTACATTAGATTCTCTAGGTTGCTAGGGTAAGTATAGTGGGGGGTAGTTGCCTATACATGATTTCAAAAAGGAGTTATTTGAATATAAGAGTGATAGGTTGTGGAGTCGTACCATTCAACCACAAGATGTGACTCAATTTGGGTAATAGTGGATCACTTGACTAAGTCGGTGCACTCTATTTTGGTAAAGACCACCTTTAGTACAACCAAGTATGCTCAATTGTACATCAATGAGATTGTGAGGTTACATGAGTCTTAATCTCTATCATAACGGACCGGGGGTCCCAATTTACCTCATAGTTTTGGTAGGCCTTTCAGGAGGCTTTGGCACCCGAGTAGATTTGAGCATAGCTTTTCATTCTCAAGGGCATGTTGCAGTCTTGTGTCATGGACTTTGGAGGGAATTGAGGGGCACACTTGAAGTTAATAGAGTTTGCCTACAATAATAGCTACCAAGCAAGCATTCAAATGGCCCTTTCAAGGCCTTGTATAGGAGGAAGTGTAGGTCACCAATGAGATGGTTTGATATGAGAGAGACAAGGATTATTGGGCCCTATTTGGTCCAAGCAGAGGTAATCAAGGTCAAAACCATCCAAGATAAGTCGATGGCCACTTAGGAAAGACAAAAAGCTTATGCGGACAACCAATGGTGAGACTTGGAATTTATGGTTGGGGATATGGTGTTCCTCAAGGTTTTGCCCATGAAGGGTTTATGCTTTTTAGGGTATGTGGCAAGCTTAGCCTAAGATACATTGGTCCTTATGAGATTTTGGAGAAGGTAGGAAATGTGGCCTATCACCAAGCATTATCGGTGGAGTTGGATGGAGTGCACCCAGTATTCCACGTATCAATGTTGTAGAAGTATTTCCATAACCCATCTCATGTCATCTAGTCCCAGGAGATTACGTTGAATGAGAATTTAATTTATGAAGAGGAACCGATAGCGATATTGGATAGGCTAGTGAAGAAGCTTCGATCCAAGGAAATTCCTTCCGTGAAAGTTCTATGGCGAAACCATTCTCACTGGGAGGCTACATAGGAGGTGGAGAATTTAGATAGTTTTGTTTCATGAGACCGAATTTCTTTGAGGGGGTAATACTGTAATACCCGTAAATTTCATTATATTATTTTGTTTTGTTGTTTTTCTTCCTTGGATTATTTTCATAATTATTTGGTTTTCTATTTGAAATTTCTTGAGTGTTGTGATGATTATGTAGATTGTGGAAGTGTTTCATGATTTCTTGGTTAAAAAAAACTCATGATGAGGAAAGGGTAAATTAATTTACTAATGGAGTCATAATTCTATGTTTGGGTGAATTGTGTTTTAAAGGGTGACTTAGAAAGATTGTGCTAAGTGTTTGTAGAGTGAATAGGGAAAAAATGGAACTTGATAAAAAGGCTTAAATTAAAGAAATTAGAGTGTGGGCCCCATAACCCTTGAACCCCATCTCCCCTCCATTTTCTTTCCCTCAATCGTGTATATGTGTAAGTATATTGTATCCCATTTTCTTCTTTCTCTTTCTCTAGCGCCTCCTGTTAGATTTTTCATATGTACTATTGTAAATCATATTTATCTATACATATATTTATTTATTTATATGTATTGTTCAGTTTTAATAATAAATTAATTATAAATTCTTTTATAAATTAAACAATTCTTATTGAATTGAAACTAGACCTTGTGTGGGCTGACTAATGATGGGAATGTCAGCCCATTAGTGTTTTACAAGGAAGAGTCTCTACTCTCTGTCTATATATATCGTGTAGCAGTCCCATTGAAGTAACACCCTCTGAAAGCATATTAGGCCAAGAGGGTAGTTATACTCTCCTTAGTTATTTTCTTTTCTTTTCTTCAATTTTATTTACACCCGATCATTAATTACTATCAAGAGTTCTGTTGTTTTCCCAGGTACGCATATTTTTGTTATTGTTCATATATGCTATAGAACTATCTGTAATATATTATTGTATATAGGAATTGTTTATAAATTCCTTCAATTTGTATCAGAACCTGGTTAGCAGATTGTTCTATGGCTATATGAAAAATCATATGGAAATTTATATATTTGTTCATATTAATTGGGGAAAATTATTGTGATCTAGGAAAATTACTTTTATTATGAAAATTGTTTTCCATGGCTTGTTCTATTTTCTTTTCAAACCAAAACAATTTTTAGTGATTGAATAATTCTTTTAATTTAGATTTGACGTTGTTTTAGTTTAAACAATTCCCTTTTGGTCAAATCTAAATTAATTTGAATTAGGATTCATAAGAGTGTTTTTCTATAGAATATTAAATTTGTGTTTTGTTTATAGTTAATTATATAGAAACAAGATTCCTAATTTAATTAGGACATATATATGATTTAGTCATATAAAATTTGAAATTCTTATTTTTCGGAATTCATATTCTGTTTTGGGATTATTGAATCTATAGTTTTTGAATGTTGTTTATTAATAATCAATTGAATCAATTGGATTTTGTGATTACATTAAAAGTGAAATTATACTGATTCAATCTCTTTATTTGAGGTTTATAAGGATGATGATTTGATACCATCTCGTCGACTTTTTTTTTTTTACTGATAAACATGACAATTGATTCAATTTCAAATTCTAATTTACTCATCAATTGTGTGTATATATATATATATATATGTATGTATGTATATTCTCATTTGAATTAATTTAGCATAACGGTGATTGATATACATGACAAGGTTTATGAATTACAGTATATATTCAAACTTTGGTTAAATATTACCAGACTAATAGCACGGCAATATATATATATCAAAATTTTTATGAGAATTGCAATTGAAATTTTGGGATTACAGGATATCATATATATATATATATATATATGGAATTATAGTCAATTATGTATATATATGAGATTAAATTTGTTTATCTCAATTATATATGTATGTCTAAGTAATTTTGATCATGAGTGTATTGATCAAAATTTTTGAATTTTCTTGTAAATTTGGGACTAAATCTGTCAAGAATTCTATTTTAGATATTGTATTCTCTAAAATTCAGCCAGAAAATTTTTTATATAAATTTTGAATATTATTATCTGTTAAATATCCCTTATACTCTGTCCTGGAGCACCGTTTGTATATTTTTACTATTTTAGAGACAATTTGTTTTTATTTAATTATTTAAATTTTATTGTAGATTGTTTCTAAATATTCTGCCAAATTATTTTGGATATCTAAATATGCAATTTGAATAATTTTGTGAGATTGTAAGCTCATCTATTGCGAGTCCAATCTTTAGTGTTATTTTTGCGAATAATATATATATATATATATATATATATATATATATATATATATATTTATTTATTTATTCTTTCAAAAAAGTTATGGCTTGAAAAGGGAAAAATAGCAATTGTGGTGATAATAAATAATTTATTTTGAAATATCATTAGTGTACACACCTTATCGGAGTGACATTAATGTATGTTTCTTGTGGTAAATAATTTTTTCTTTTTTGGGTATTTCCTTTTGATATTTTTTAATATAAAAGGATTGCGAAATTACCTCAGTTACACATTACTGATCTGTTATCATGTGTACTATAATATGCTTTAATCTTGTATTTATAATTGATCTAAAATTTACTAACCTTGGATTACATATTTCTCTTAATTAATTATGCTTTTTCATATTCATTATTTTTTATGTGAAATATGAGCTTTTAACGTGTATGATATACTTCCCTATCGGATACTATTTCTGCATTGTTAAAGCTTATGTTTCCTAATATGTGCTATAATTATAGTTGTTATTTTAGTTTTAATGATTATTATATTTTAATGATTAACTATTGCTATCCAAGTAGGAGAATTGTTAAATTTATATATATATATATATATATATATATATATATATATCCTATGTGGATTAGCATTACTAAATCATTAAAATATTTTTTAAATCATTAATATATCAACTATATTAATTGTGTCTTATAATATAGCATTTTAATTAATTAAATGAATATTGTAACTGAGTTTATCTAATTTGGTTTATATTTCTCCTAATTCTTGGTGGCTCTTTTGACCTAGAGCTTCACCAAACAGATATTAAGAAAACATTCTTAAACGATGATTTTTTAAATGATATGCACATAGATCAACCTAATTGTCCTTTAGAAATATGGTCAAAAACATCTAGTATGCAAATTAAAGAGATCCATATACGTTTTAAAATTGGCCTTGAGGTAATGGTATCTAAAATTTCACCATGTTGTCACTTTGATCAACTTCAAGGAGAATATGTGTCTCATCAGTGTTTTTACATGATGACTAGTGGGAGTAAGTTTGCAATTTTAAATATTGTACTCGTAGTTTTTTTTTTTGGCCTAAAATTCAAGGAGTATTCCTTACTCTGCTAATGGCACCTTGGTAAATCATATTCTCCCTTTTGATGTGCCATAGTCAAGGAATTAATTTTTTAGTCTTTATATAAATTGAATAATTTCATTAGGCATGATATGTATTATTATATTTTTTTGAATATAATTGCTGATTATTTGTATAACTGTAACCTCACCTATCGTGGGTACAATTATACAAATTTTGTGAATTGAATGATTAAATTTTTTTAATCATTATTTTATTACATTAATAATAATTATATCCTATCGGTGTGTTATTATTAATGTAATTTGTTGTATAATGCATTGTTAATTTTATGCTTATATCAATTATCTTTCGAATACCCTATCGGTATTAGAATCTTTGGTGATATAAGATTTGTGGATTATAATTATTACTTTCTTATTTATTATGGTTCAGGACCTTTAGGCCGGACCATCATAAGTAAGAAATTTTTTTCTAAAAGGCATGATTGGCTGTGTATAAGAAACCATTTAATTCTCTTATTGCATGATCACATCGTATATATTAAATGTTCCTTTTGTTGTTATAATGTCAGCCTTCTTTATCTATGCTTGACTTCTGTCAAGACTTTGAATAAGACTAGTTTTGAGGACTGGAAATAAAATAATCTCTGAATCTCTATTTGGCTATCACTAATATGGACTTAGCTTTGAGAGAAGAAGAGCTTAGTGCTCTTACTGCCTCGTCCACTGCTGCTGAAAAGGCTTCTTGTGAAAAATGACAACACTCAAACATGGTGTGTCTCATGGTATTGAAATATACTATGAAGAAGTCAATTAGATAGACCATTTCAAAGAGCAAAAAGGTTCCGTATGCTTCCACTGATTAATGTACGCTCAATTTTATACTCATCCCGATATTGTTTTTGTTATTAATACTTTAAGGATATATTTGAGCAACCCAGATTTAGGTCATTTAAAGTCGTGAAAAGGTCATAAGATATTTGCAGAGAACCAAAGATCATGTGTTGACCTATAGGAAGTCTGATCAACTTCAGGTCATTAATTATTCTGATTTTTATTTAGCATGGTTGCCCTGACGGCTGAAAGTCTACTTTCGACTCTATCTTTTATGATGACATGAGTAGCTATCTCTTGGAAGAGTGTTAAATAGACTCTTAAATAGACTCTTACAGCTACTTCTACCATGTAGGCAGAGTATGTCACTTATTGTGAGGATATTTGTCAAGCCATGGAGCTGAAAGTCTTAATCTCTGGCTTTCATATTGTTGAAAGCATTTCTAAGCCACTTGTGATATATTGCGACAATACTGTTACTGTGCTTTTCTCTCAAAACAATATAAACTCTTCTCAATCAAAGTACTTTGATATTAAATATTTGTTTGTTAGAGAGAAAATTCTAGAGTTTCAGACTCATATTAAGCATTTTGCTACAAAGTGAAAGAAATGGTTGGATCTCAAGAGGGGGGGTGAATTGGGATTTATAAAAATTTTTTACAAGAATTAATTGGAAGTTAAAATGATTTTCTGTAGAAGTGTAATACTAAAGATAATAAATACAATACAGAAAATCAATGTGCTGTCAAGATAAATAATTATAAAGATCAAGGAATTAAAGAATAAATATCAATATGCACAAATTAAAGAGTAAGGGATAGAGAAAGCAAACTCGGAGATTTATACTGGTTCGGCTAATCCAAGCCTACATCCAGTCCTCAAGAGACCACTTGAGTATTTCCACTATAATTGCAAGTTTAATCCGGGTACTTGCAAACCACTACAACCACGCAAATTCGATCCGGGTATTTGCGAAACCACAATGGAGAATTTATGAATCCGGGCTCCTCCTCAACCCAAAGCAAGTTATTCCAACACCGGTACTTGTGAACCTCAACTCAGAATAATCTATGTGTTGATCAAAATCAACAATACAAAGAAACTCTCTCTAAAGAGTAGATGAATACAAGTGAAGCTCTAATAACTCTAATGATAGAGAATATGCAAGATTTGGCTCAAGAATGCTTTCCTTTCTCTCAAAGATGATAGAAGAAGTTAATATCACATTGTAGGACTTTGTTCTTGCTAAAAATCGTGTATCTAAGGTCATATATATAAGATTTTGCAAAACTAGCCGTTATATAGCCGTTATATAGCCGTTACAGCACTTATAGTGCAGTCCAGATTTTGAGCTTTCTTTAAAAATTCATAACTCCCTCATTTGAACTCCGTTTTAAACAAATAATATACCGTTGGAAAGCTCTTGGAGTCTAGTTTCAAATGAGCTAAGTTTCACTCAAAAATTATTTTTCGTTTAAAAGATATAATCAAAATACTGACTATAGGTCAGAACAGAATAATTTTTTATTACAGTAAAATCAACTTTCAATTTTTCAAACTATATTTTAAATAGTCATATATTTCTCATTTGGACTCCGTTTTCAATAAATAATATACCGTTGGAAAGATCTTTGAGTCTACTATCAAATGAGATTAAGATACTTGAAAAAATGATTTTTCGTTCATAAGATATGATATAAAGAGTGACCAAAGGTCAAAAACTAACTTTTGTAAAACTTTATATCTCACTATCTTTTTGTTCAAAAATAATTGAGCCAATGTATGCAAATCTAAATCATTGAGTTGCACAAGTATACTAGCCTATATAAAATATACCTAATGTAAACACATAGGCTATCTTGATGCATCCAAGCTTCCAAGACTTCAAATCTTCTAATTCTTCATTTCTTGGAGCTTCATCCTTGTATGTTGTTTTCCTTGAGTGAAGCATGATATTGCTTTTCCTTGTTCTTCAATACAATGCTCACTCTTCTTGTTTTGAACCAACCTATAAAATATATCTTACTTGCAAACCCAATGGTTATTTCAATAGCATGATTCAATATATGCAACATACATATTAAATAACATAATCATGCTTAAGTACTTGTAGCATATATATGATAATTAATCTTTATATATATCAATGCTATTATTCAAATACATTTGTGATCATCAAAACTTATGGCATATAGCCTTAGGGTCAGCAATCTCCCCCTTTTTGATGATGACAAATCACCACAGAAAAATATGTATCACAAGATAATGAATGCAATGTTATAAGCACGTACACATATTTTTCTATTGTTTCTTCTCCCCCTATTTGACATCAACAAAAAGGTGTAAGGAACACAATATATAGAAGTTAAAGCACATACCTTCTTTAAGTCAGGATGTCAGAAGATGTCAATATAGTATGGGGTAAGGATACATCAAAACTTATCATTGATTTCATTGACATGTAAAAAGAAAATTTTAGAAAAATTTTTCTCATGTCAAATGAAATGAGCCAAAAGATAAAACTTGAAAGAGTTTTAGGCTCCCCCTTAAACCTTGCATAATTTGAAAAAGAATAATGAATAATAAATATCTAATTTTTCAAGATATATTCTTTTTCAAAAAAAATACATTCAAGTGAGACAAAGCTCCCCCTGAATTTCATAACCTTTTTCCTTTGAAAAAGATTGTCCAAATCATTATAAAGGAAATTCAGTTTTGGATTGCAGAATTTTGAAGTAAGATTTTTGAAGAAATTTCTGCAATATTTTCATTGAAAATGATTTCTGCTTGTTTATGAAGAGGCATTTTTAGAAAATAGCAGAAAAATTGAACTCTTTGAAATAAAAAAATAAACATCATTTGCTGTCATATGATAGAAATATTTACAGCACACAGCAGAAGTATGATATATGGATTAGCAAAGCATGATATAAACAAGAATATTAATCATAATCCATAAATCGAATAATAATATTTTTCAAGATTTCTGAAAAACAATTTCTGCATATATGCATAAAATTATTTCAACATATAGCAAAAGTGATTTAAAATAAGGATACTCAAATCTTTTTCTTTTCAAAACAGATAATGCTTCAATATGGCAAATCAATTTCAGCATTGTGGAAGCAATTCAAGAGATTCACGATATTTTTCTAAAACATTTTGCTTCGAAGGAATTTAGAAACGTTTCATCTAAGGAAGCAATATATATGGATTAGTGTAATAAGATATATTCAAGCATATAGTTCATAATCCATATATGAAACATCAATATTTTTCATCCCTTTTGTTATCTACAACAAAAGAGATCTTTAAAATCTTTTCTTTTTCAAAAAGAATGTTGCTTCATATGATAAAACATATTAACATAACAGAAGCATTTTTAAAGTCTTTTTTTCAAAACAAATTTGCTTCATAAAGGATAAGATAAATTTCAGCACAAAGGAAGCAATTTATATACCCATTCAAAATGAATTTATATATGTATCTTGAGGATGAGTACATGTAAAAATTTTGACAGCTCATTTTGTATGAGTGCATGTGGAATCATGAAATATTATTCTTAGCCATAGCCTTCGCTCATGATGCATGAATTGCATACACAACATATGTTCTTAGATACATGTGATCATAGCATGATGCAATCAATTATGTATATTATACTGAAAGCTCTCAAGAACAACACAACGAAGCAGAAAAATACGGTTCTGAATATCACCATTTTATTAATCCTTAAAATTTCTAATCAAAACAAATTAAATCAGCCGCAAATCCACCGAAAATTGACTTTCATGGTTTTGCCATTAATGTGACGCGTTATCGGTGTGCATGCGTACCCTAGACTTCTGGCTTCCAGCTTGCAAAATCCATAGGATGAGCGTGTAGGGGTGCGGCGAAGAGATATCTTCGTTGGCTCTAAGTCATAATTTTATCTCTATAAAGACTGCCCCAGAGTTCTCAATTACCACACCACAAAGAGTATTCATCTCTGAGCCTATAACTTTCTGACATTCCTCTCTCTTCATACTCTTACAAAAATTTCTGAATTTTCCAAACCATGGCAGCAAGAAAGTTCATTGATCTCACAGTAGAGGCAAGGGAGGAAGAGCTCGACTTAAACTTGAGTCTAGGCAAGGACAAAGGCAAAAGACCTTTGGAGGAATCTCAAGAGAACCAAAAGAAGAAGATGAAGATCGAAGAAGCTGAGGAGATTAATACATGCCATACGTCAGAAGACAAAATTGCTTGTCTGGAGCAGGAGGTGAAGAAACTCAAGAAGATGATAGAGGACCAGGAGAAGTTAGCTAAACGCAACAATGCGGCACTGACTTCAAGAATAGATAGGTTCTTCTATTGGTCTACCCAATGCTTCTGCAATCAACAACAAAGAAGTGTTGATTGTATGAATGGGATTTACACTACCCTCCGTGACATTGCTCAGTCTCTTGCTCCAAGAAATGGCCGAGGGGTGATGATACAATACAACCCTCCTAATCCGAGACCACCTCGCCTGTAGATTGCTCATGCATGAGCAAACTTTCCCTTTTTTTTTTTAATTATGCAATGTAATCCTTCGGTTTTTTTTTAATGCAAGTGGTTTCTTTTATTTGACGGTACAAAAAAATAATAATAAAGAAAGATAAAATAAATCAGCTACACAAATTCAGCACAGTATATATATATTGAAAAATATATATCCATTTTAAAGATGGAAAGAATTTTCTGACATGGACATATATATCATCATTTCAAAGCAAAAGTAAGTTACATACTTATCAAGATAAAACATATTATAACTTGAGTATGTAGTACAATAATTGACGTAATATGGATTAATAAGATATAATCAGATATAAACTAGAATCCATAAACAATCGTTCATAAGCTATACCTTATACAAAGGATATGACATGTATAATGCTCAAACCATGATGAATGGTATAAAGACAATATCTTTATATACAATGATATGATCAAATATGTAACATATTAGAGAACAATATATCATTGTAATGAAAGTATGTCAGTAAAAAAAAATTGCCAACATAGCCAATTATGATCAGGGAGTATCACTCAATTAAATATTAAAGTGGTAAAGAATAGAGATACTCATCAATTTTGGCAAACTCTTATTGCTTCTTGAAGTTCCTCCTCAAGATTTTGATATTCTTGTTTTGCTCATTGCTCTTCTTTTGATTCTATCTTCTTGCAATTTTAATGAACTTAATTGATTGATTATTTGCAAGATCCTCTTGAAAACAATCTCTCATAAGATCACTGTCAAGCATTGGTCGATCATTACGAATGAGCTTAGAGGATAGATTTGAGGACTAACTCCTGCAAAACACTTTTGGTGGAGCACTTTGATGTTCAAATCAGTAATGTTCAAATAAATCTCGAGTACTAGGAGCAACATTATGTTCAAGATATACCATATTAATAAAAGTGCTATGCTTTCATGAAATGCAATTTTGCAAAATATTTGATTTCATTGAAAATATTTAAATAAGATTATAGCAAGGATAAATACTATAGGTAGGAGGAATCTTATTGTTGTGAAGACAAGAAAAATGTGCGTGTAATGGAAGCAAGTTTTCATGATGCAGTAAAAAGGATAGTTTGAGCAAAATTTGGAAGCAAGATTTTAGATCAAAACAAAATTTGAATCTATAATCTGCACACCTAACAATTGTTTTCAGATATAGCATGCATGAATATCAAGGATAGATGTAAGGCATATTAGATAACAGACAAAAGCATTAGAGAGCAGTAAACATATCAGTTAAAATTCTTACAATGCATTCCAGCTTATATGTTTACTTATCCATTGCCTCCTTTTGATGCAAGAGAGTGGAGTTTGAATGATGTAGCCATTGAAAAGTCATTTCCGCTCCTTGCTTCGAGGCAAATCTACAAATTATTCATTTATCTTTGGTACCCAAATTTCTTTGGGTTTGCCTGGGTCATGAGTTCCTTTTTGAACCCATTTCATTTTTACTCCATGAACAAGATTTTTCTTATAAAAACAGGAGTAAGATTTGTGTCCTTTCAGTCCACAATAGAAACAAGTGCAAGTTGGACTATTGGACATCTTTGCAGAAACAAAGAAGTTTTTAAACTGCTTTTGGTTTGATTTCTTTTTAGAAACAATACCAACTTTGTTAATTCTTCTTTGTTTCAAAACTGAGGTATTTAAAATTTCTCTACCTTGAAAGAGTTTTGCAAGTGTGTTTTTAAGATTATCATTTTCTTTTTTCAAAAAATCACACTTGGTACAAAAGCAATTTTTGTTGGTAGAGATATTTGTTTTTAAAATCAAATTCTCTTCTTGAAAAGTTTTGTTTTGATTTTCAAAAACAAAATTCTCTTCCTTGGAAATAGAAAATTCATTTTTCAATATTTCCAACTCATTTTCAAGAGAAGAGTTTTTCTGTTTTGAAACATTTAGTTTCTTTGCAAGTATAAGAGATTCTTCATGTAAATCATCAAAGGCATCTTGTAATTCTTCAAAAGAGTAGTCAAATGAATTTACCTCATCTTTATCTCTGGCCACAAGACAAGTGTTGGCTTCTTCATTTGTGTTCTGCTTATCAGAATTACTATTTCCCCAATTGGAAGATAGGTAAGCTTTCTTTGATGATTCACCTTTTGGTTGTGGTTTCTCTTTTTCTCCTTTTTCTTCTTCGTCTGCCACCTTGGTGATTTGAGATTTTCCTGTAAGTTCAACACCAAGAGCTTGCAATTGATTAAGCACAAGTTGTATCTCATTAATGGTTTTGCAATTGTTCATTTGAGCAATTTCAAGTTCATTAATGAAACTTCTATACCTTAATTCCTCAGCAATAAGATCTTCCTCATGTGCAACTTCAAGAATTTCCCACATTTCTTTTGCAGTTGCACAGTTGGAGATTTTGAAAAATTCATCTTGACTCAATGCACAAGAAATAATCAATTTTACCTTAGCATTGAGTTGCATTAAACTTCTTTCAGTATCATTCCATTCACTCTTAAGTTTTGGAATGTATTTTCCTTGTTCTTCCTTGACAGGCATACAAGAACCATTTTCTATAACATCCCAGAGTTTATGGTCTAATGAAATTAAAAACATTTTCATTTCATACTTCCAATATTGAAAATGATTAGCATAAAAAATTGGAGGTTCTGTGAAAGAACAATTTTTAGAAATAAACCAATCACTATATCCAACCATGCTAACTCTTAGACGGTTAAGTCTTTAAACAAGAGCCCAAGCTCTGATACCAATTGAAAGAAATGGTTGGATCCCAAGAGGGGGGGTGAATTGGGATTTATAAAAATTTTTTACAAGAATTAATTGGAAGTTAAAATGATTTTCTGTAGAAGTGTAATACTAAAGATAATAAATACAATACAGAAAATTAATGTGCTGTCAAGATAAATAATTATAAAGATCAAGGAATTAAAGAATAAATATCAATATGCACAAATTAAAGAGTAAGGGATAGAGAAAGCAAACTCGGAGATTTATACTGGTTCGGCTAATCCAAGCCTACATCCAGTCCTCAAGAGACCACTTGAGTATTTCCACTATAATTGCAAGTTTAATCCGGGTACTTGCAAACCACTACAACCACGCAAATTCGATCCGGGTATTTGCGAAACCACAATGGAGAATTTATGAATCCGGGCTCCTCCTCAACCCAAAGCAAGTTATTCCAACACCGGTACTTGTGAACCTCAACTCAGAATAATCTATGTGTTGATCAAAATCAACAATACAAAGAAACTCTCTCTAAAGAGTAGATGAATACAAGTGAAGCTCTAATAACTCTAATGATAGAGAATATGCAAGATTTGGCTCAAGAATGCTTTCCTTTCTCTCAAAGATGATAGAAGAAGTTAATATCACATTGTAGGACTTTGTTCTTGCTAAAAATCGTGTATCTAAGGTCATATATATAAGATTTTGCAAAACTAGCCGTTATATAGCCGTTATATAGCCGTTACAGCACTTATAGTGCAGTCCAGATTTTGAGCTTTCTTTAAAAATTCATAACTCCCTCATTTGAACTCCGTTTTAAACAAATAATATACCGTTGGAAAGCTCTTGGAGTCTAGTTTCAAATGAGCCAAGTTTCACTCAAAAATTATTTTTCGTTTAAAAGATATAATCAAAATACTGACTATAGGTCAGAACAGAATAATTTTTTATTACAGTAAAATCAACTTTCAATTTTTCAAACTATATTTTAAATAGTCATATATTTCTCATTTGGACTCCGTTTTCAATAAATAATATACCGTTGGAAAGATCTTTGAGTCTACTATCAAATGAGATTAAGATACTTGAAAAAATGATTTTTCGTTCATGAGATATGATATAAAGAGTGACCAAAGGTCAAAAACTAACTTTTGTAAAACTTTATATCTCACTATCTTTTTGTTCAAAAATAATTGAGCCAATGTATGCAAATCTAAATCATTGAGTTGCACAAGTATACTAGCCTATATAAAATATACCTAATGTAAACACATAGGCTATCTTGATGCATCCAAGCTTCCAAGACTTCAAATCTTCTAATTCTTCATTTCTTGGAGCTTCATCCTTGTATGTTGTTTTCCTTGAGTGAAGCATGATATTGCTTTTCCTTGTTCTTCAATACAATGCTCACTCTTCTTGTTTTGAACCAACCTATAAAATATATCTTACTTGCAAACCCAATGGTTATTTCAATAGCATGATTCAATATATGCAACATACATATTAAATAACATAATCATGCTTAAGTACTTGTAGCATATATATGATAATTAATCTTTATATATATCAATGCTACTATTCAAATACATTTGTCATCATCAAAACTTATGGCATATAGCCTTAGGGTCAGCACAAAGAACATGTTAGCAGATCCACTAACTAAAGGCTTAACTATTAGAGCTCTTCAAACTCATGTAGCTCATTTGGGTTTAGTTAAGTCTTTTGATGTTTTGGGTTAGTGGGAGTCTAAAATTTAATATTTACTTAGTGTCATTCTTATGAGATATGTTTGTGATGACATCAATTATACTATCATATCTCTTAGAGCATTTTCAGATGCTTTGACCATTAGTCAGGATTGCACAAGGATCACATCCTTGTAATGTATGTTCTGACACCAGTTTCACATATTGTTCAAATCTTTTGTTGAGGATTTTGACATGTAAGATGCCAATGCCCCTATTGGACATGGTTTTTGCATTGTCAAATACTTATTGCCTTTTGATTTGACTTGAGGATTGTTAATTGATAGTGACAACTCATAATTGACATGTCCATTTTGTTGTATTATTAAATCTGGAAATTATTTATTCTTTAAACTAATGATTTATGTTATCCAAGTGGGAGATTGTTAGATTTTTCATATGGACTTCCATAAATCATATTTATCTATACATATATTTATTTATTTATATGTATTGTCCAGTTTTAATAATAAATTAATTATAAATTCTTTTATAAATTAAACAATCCTTATTGAATTGAAACTGGGCCTTGTGTAAGCCGACTAATAATGGAAATGTCAGCCCGTTAATGTTTTACAAGGAAGAGTCTCTACTCTCTGCCTATATATGTGGTGTAAAAGTCACATTGAAGTAACACCCTCTGAAAGCATATTAGGCCAAGAGGGCAGTTATACTCTCCTTAGTTATTTTGTTTTCTTTTCTTCAATTTTATTTACACCCGATCATTAATTACTATCAAGAGTTCTGCTATTTTCCCAGGTACACATATTTTTGTTATTATTCATATATGTTATAGAACTATCTGTAATATATTCTTGTATATAGGAATTGTTTATAAATTCCTTCACGTCCTCCTTGTGCTGGTGTCCAAAGGTGAGGAAGGCAATAGGGCTTCCTTGTCGGTTCAAGCTAAGAGGAATTTCAGGTTTGCGTATGATTCTTCCTCCCTTTCTCTTTCCATTTTCACATAGACAAAACCTTAGGTTAGAGATCTTGTTTCCTTAGAACTTTGGTGCTACATTGTGTTCCTAAATGCTCCTCATGGTATTTTCCCGTGTTTAAATATTTTTATCTTGTATTTAGGTGGTTGGATTGTATTTATGGTCAAGGGAGAGCGAGTTATGGTTATAAGGTTTTCTCTAAGGCAAGTGGAAGAAAAGAAATGGAGTTTTTAATTTACATAACTCTATTCTTGACTTGATGATGGTTTAAAACTTGTTCATTTTGTGCCTAAACTCCTAAGTATTTTTTATGACTAACCATGGAAGCATTGGAACACATATGGCTAAGATTTTGGTTGGGATAAGAGATATTTTCGAGGTTTCTACTAAACTCTCAAATGTAGGCGCCTAGGCACCCACGAGGCAGAGAATTGGTTGGGCTTCTGGTGCAGGGTGCCCAAGCTCCCATGAGATAGAGAGGTTATGGTGTTTGGGGATTAGGAAGAGGTTATGGTGTCTAGGCGCCCATGGCTAGAGTATCCTTTATTTTTTTCTTGGCCTTAAAACTGTGTTGTTTTGGCATTAGGTTCTCCCGTTAGTTGTTTGTGAGCCATGCCAAGTCTCTTACCTTCCCGTTCTCGTACTCCTATAAGCAAGTAAGGGATTCTTGTTATAAATTTTCCTAATATGTTGGGATGTTTTAGAGGAGGAATAATACTTTTATTGTGTCATTTATTACCATTAATCAAACTAGAATGGTGCTAAAACCATATTTATTCACATGAAAAAATTTGTGTACATCGGCTAGTGTTGGGGCATCTATTTACCTTATCATTATACTTTAATAAGGGAAATGAAAATAATATTTATGATGAATTGCTTATTTATGATGGTCACTCTGTGTATGAACTTAAGTTATACTAAATGAGAATATTGTGAAGGAATAATTTACCTTTCTTGCTTGGAGATGGAAAGGCAAAGGAGTAGGTCCTAAGATGGTGGACTTATACAAAATTTTGGGATGAATAATCCTTTAACCCTTGAGGATGTCGTCTAAGCGAAGGATAGATGGATAAAATATATAAATCATATTTTGTAGCGAGCATCTTGAGATGATGACACTCTTGGGAGAGTCCTACACTGCTAAATTTTGAATTGGCCTTGGTGGCCTCCTCACATTATAAAAATTTTGTGGGAATAAATGAATATGTACATTGTAAGTGGGTACATTTGTATTTTGGCTTTATCTCTGTGCACATTTGTTTGTGGTTTAATTTGGTGATGGATTGTGTTAGATTTAGGACGAGACGTGCTTATGGCTGTCCACTCGCCTATGGCAGGCATACGATAAGTTTTTTCTTATGATATTTTGTCACTGAGTAATTTTACTCACTCCCTTTTTCATGTGCATCTTGCAGATTTTGTTGTTGCAGGTGAGCCTCTGTAAGAGGAGTAATGGAATCTCACATAGCCATGTCATTGTCGACTTGTTAGTGATTATTTTGATGTTTTGGAAAGGGATGATCCACTCTATAGTTGTTAAGACTCCTAGGGTTTTAGTGGGCATTCTTTTGGGATGGAATTCTTTGTAATTATTGCTCATGGTTAGGCCATGTTTTTACATCTTTCCTTAACTTTATTTTGTGATAGAAAAGCAGAAAGTTTAGAAACATAAGCCTTCTTTTGTAATATTGCAATATTCAGAAGATCGATGTCACTTAATCTTCGATATCTGTGTTTGTGATATTATGAGTGACTATTAATTTAATCTGATGTTATATTGGTGGTGTTTTATGAGGGTTACAGTAATGAGGCAAGTCCCATCCCATGCCAGTCACTTAACCTAGTTTAGGGGCATGACAGTAACAATCAAGCAGGGCCAACTTGGAAACAAGTTTCTGGAATAAAGGTTTTCTAAGTCCTTTTGTAAGGCAATCAACCAATTAGTCCGAAGATGAGACATGTAGCAAAATAAAACTGCATTTGTAGTGGTCCTTAACAATGTGACTGTTTATATCCAGGTGTTTCGTTCGGTCATGAAACACTGGGTTTGCCATGATGTGCATGGCTACCTTGTTATTACAATGAAGTGAAATTGGACCCACATTATCAATTTTCAGATCATTCAGAATATATGAAAGCCACTACAACTTACAAACTATAGCTGTCATTGCCCTGTACTCACGGTGGGCTATTTCTTTGTTTTCCAAGAAATGAGTATTGTTCCAAGGAAGATATAATACCCAGTCAACGACCTCCGTGTGTCCAAGAACGATCCCCAATCTGCATCACAGTAAGCTACAAGTTGCAAATAATTAGTAGCAGGGAAAAAAAAGACCTAAAGAAGGTGTTCCCTTAATATATCTTAAGACATGAACCATGGTACTTTAGTGACTAGTTCTATAACTCTGAATAAATTGACACAATTGTTGAGTCACAAATGCCAGATCAGGTTTAGTAAAACATAGGTACAATAACCTACCAACAAGATGTCTGAAAGGTTATGGGTCTTTTAAAAGATTACCATTTTCACTATTTAATTAAAGATTTTTTCGAAAAGGGGTGGAAGCGAGTTTACACCCTATTATTCCAGCATCCTATAATAAGTCAAGGGTAAATTTACATTGAATGAAAAACAAACCATCTTTAGACCTAACCAATTCTTATCCTAGAAAATACTTGGCACTACCAAGATCTTTAACAGTAAGTTCATTATCAAGAAAAACTATTACTTTGCCAATTTCATATTTAGAATCACTGATATAATGACATCATCAACATAAACAAGTAAAACCAAAAAATAATCAGATTTAGACAAAATAAATAAACAATGACCATGTCTCGACTGTGAGAATCCATACTTGAAGAGTTGGCTAGTAAACTCAATGTTCCATTGTCTTGAAGCATGTTTAAGACCATATAGCGATTTTCTAAAGTCTACACACCTTTCCCTAAGCACACTTATATATCCTTCTAGAGGAAGCATATATACTTTCTCATCTAATTTCCCATGTAGGAACACATTGTTTATATCTAAGTAGTATACACTCCAAGACTTAGTAGCAATCATAGAAAAAAAAACTACCCTAATAGTGACAATTTCAACAATTGAAGAAGAACTATTGTGATAATCTACCCCTTCAACTTAGTTGTATCCCTTAGCAATTAGGCGAGCATTAAACTTATCCACAATCCCATCAGGTTTTAATTTAATTTTATAAACTCATCTACATCCTATGAGTTTTTTATCACTAGGTAAAATACACACTTCTTAAGTTCCATTTTGTTCAAGAGCACTCAATTCCTCCTCCATAGCCTTCATCCAACCAGGATCACTTTTCTAAATAAGAAGTTGGTTCTCTAAAATCAGAAACATTAGCAATATAATTCAAATAATTATAAGATAAATAACTAAGGGAAGAAAAAGGAAAAGTATTAAGAGTATAACAATTTTTAGTCTCTTCTTTTATCAAACTTTTATTTGGAGCAAAATTAACATTACATACAAAGTCACTTAACTAGTTAGACCTCCTTTTTTTCACATGTACTGTATCTGGTATTGGTTTGTTCTTCTCGGCCATCATCAAGAAGAATGTCAAAACTAGGTTGTTCACTTTCTTTCTCCTTTTCAGTAGGTTCCAGCTGGTCCTCAATTTTGTCGTCATCATTTAGGATAGCAAAGAGATGGATTCCTTATTGTTATCCTTTTCTTACCTATGGAAAGGAAAAACTTATTCATGAAAAACTACATCACAAGACACACTAATTTTTTCAGTGTCACAATCAAATAATTTATAACCTTTATTACTAGGAGAAAAACCCAAAAAAATACACCACACAACACTTGCTTTAAACTTATCCTTTTTAGGACAGATATTAGTAGCATAGTAAAGGCAACCAAAAAATTTTAATTTGTTATAATCTACTTTTCTTTTAAACAACAACTCAAAAGGTGTTTTCCAACCAACATGCTGCTTGCCCATCTGTTTAAGAGAAAAGTAACGTGTAAAATGGCCTCTTCCTAAAAGGTGATGGGAAGATTGGCCTCAAATAAAAGAGACCTAGCTACCTGAACGATTGTCCTATGTTTCCTTTCAACTCTACCATTTTGTTGAGGTGAATAAATGCAAGTTCTTTGGTGTAAAATCCCAAAAATTCTCAACTTGTTTCGAAACTCACTAACTAAAAACTCCAATCCCTTGTCAATTATTATTACTTTAACATTTTTTAAAATTGATTATTAACCATGACAATGAAGTCTTTCAAAATATTGACAGTTTGAATTTTTTTTTTTCATTAAGAAAGACCATGTGGACCTACTAATGCCATCCACAATTGTGAGAAAATAAGCTCCTATAAGAGAGAGGACCTTGTAAGGTCCCCATATATCAACATGAATTAAATAAAAAATGCTCAAAGACTTAGAGTTTCTGTTTTCAAAATGTATTCTAGTCTGTTTTGCAAAAGGGCACACATAACATTAAACCTCATTGTCAAATTCATCTTCAAACATTCTACATTTTTCATAACAGAGTTAGAGGGGTGGCCTAGCCTAGAGTGCCACATATTGGAAACTTTAAAGCTTTTGTCTATATGACATTTGTTAACAGTACAAACATTATTAATAGGAATAGTAGTGCAAACATAATTAGAATAGGATTTTTAAAAAATAGCATTATCTCTTTTAAGAGACTCATAGTCAAGTAAATATAAATTTTCATTTAGTCTGCCCATGGCGACAATTTTGTTAGTCCTCCAATCCTAAAAACAACAATAATCAGAATAAAAAATGCAACTTAAATTTTTTTCCTTTTAATGTTTCAGCTATTGAAATAAAATTATGTTTGGAAGTTGATACAAAAAGAACGTCTTTAAGAACAAAAGATTTACTTAGATGTATATCACCAATTTCATTAACATTTTTAACTTTACTATCGATCATATAGATGCTAATTTCTTTATACAAAAATTTAAGACATGTAAAAGAATCTTTACAAGCACATATATAGCTTGTTGCACCAGTGTCAATAATCCAAGAATTATTACTAGTAGATAGAGAGGCAGTAGAAGAGTTAAAAAAAGATATTACCTGCGAAGTTGAGAATGTCGGCAAAATTAACTTGTTCTTTTCTCGGCTACTCCTTGCGTAGATATTTTTTTCACCTCCCATTGGACTATGTCTGAGAGGGTAGGAGACAAGAGAGCATCATTCTCTTTTTTTTTTTAGCATTATGGCCATCCTTAAGATGGTTATTGACTAAGTTCACATGAGTCTTTATATTACCATTTTTCTCTTTTTTTAGTTGCTTAAACCATTCCAGGTAGCCATGCAATTTAAAATAACTATCTCTAATATGTCTTGTAGCCTTACAATAATCACATATTCGATCTTTATTTGAATCCCTTTCTTTATTTCCTTAACTCTCCCATATAGTCCTTGACTAATCTTAGTAAGCATAACACTATTGTCTGAGAAATAAAAAATACTACTTTGAATATTTTTTTTGTTTTTCAACTCTTAGAATCATTGAATAGGCTTTATTCACAATGGGAAGGGGATCTATGACAAGAATTTGGTTTCTTGTACTATCATACATATCAGCTAACCCCACAAAATTGAATAAGGTGATTATGGTCAATGATATTAAATGTATTACCCGATGCATCAAAGGTACATTATTGAATTGCTCCGTAAGAACACTGTGGAGCCTATTGCAGGACGTTCAACTCCTCCCATAATTTTTTCATTCTTCCATAATAAAGAACCATAAACATATTTCTTTGCTCCATGAAGGTAATCAGATGTTGCAGTTGGTAAATTTGAGGGTAATTGCTGCCCCAAATTGTTCTTCAAGATTTGTCTAGAGACTTCATGAAGAGGGAGAGTAGATGAAAGTCTTTGCTATATCTTTTGAAATGGAATTTATTATCCATGCACTGACCATTTCATCTGCTCTCTTCCAAGCACTCTTCTTTGGTTCTCCTGCCAGTTTTGTTACTATCCCAATGATAAAACCCAATTTATTCTTGGCAGCTAGAGCTCATCGGACCAATCTACTCTATGTCAAGTAGTTTGTCTCTGACAATAGGACCGTGACAAGAGCCGTCGATGGGTTGTCCGATGTTTGAAGCATCATAGGGTCATCGGACAACTAGTCATCATTTCTACTCCTTTCCAATGTTTGTACAATCACTTTGTCTTGTGTAGTGATGATCGGAGAAGAGTCGAAGAAGGAGAATGATAACCAAACGAAACAATAAAAAAACAAAGACTGAAGACATGAAAGAGAAACCACGATCGAATGGGAACGATGAGGATAAAGGTGAAAGAACATAGTTGAGCATCGAATTTAGAAATTAGGGCAAAATTTAGGAATCCTTAAATCATTCAGAAATTTGGTGAAATTTGGGCTTTGATACCATATTCAGAGGAAACCCAAAACAAGACTGAGTAGTGAACCCAGGTAGAAAGGAAAAAAATGGGTCAATCCCAAAATACACTAAACCAAAAAAATACAATACACATTTCAGTCCGAATACACAAAAGCAAATGAACTTGAAATAAATAGTAGATGGGCTCTGAAGGAACCTGGTCAAATAATGGCCCAACAAAGTAAAGAATCTATTAAAGAAATAAAAACTCTTTTAAAGCCCAAAGATTCCCAAAGACTTGGACTAAGAACTTTAACACAAGCTAAAGGATTTTGAATTTCCACACACCTCATATTTGTTTCTAAGTATTTGTTAAAAACTTCTATTTATCCATCAGATTAGAGGTAATAAGTTGATGAAAAGTGTTCTTGTAGGCCTAGCTTTTCCAAAAACTCC
Source organism: Biancaea sappan (assembly GCA_037074585.1). Lineage (NCBI taxonomy): Eukaryota > Viridiplantae > Streptophyta > Magnoliopsida > Fabales > Fabaceae > Biancaea > Biancaea sappan. Next base: position 39,967,972 of record CM073494.1, read on the forward strand.
TTCCAAAAGTGACAATCACCGATTATATCAAATGATGCACCATGAAGTTTGTATATACGTTGTATAAATGAATTCACACTTGTAGTGGTTGTAAAAGGATGCGGTAGTGTTATAAAAATAAGCATACATTCTCAACCTATCTACTACAACCCACATAACATCATTTCTCTTGGGTTTAGGCAAACCTTCAATGAAATCCATTGAAATATTGTGCCAAAATCCTCTTGGAATAGATAGAGGCTGCATAAGGCCTGGGTTGCATAAGGCATGGGTTGGCTATTGTATCATAGTCACACACTTCATAGTCAGTTATGAACTTTAACACATCTCTCATATGTCCTTTCTAATAAAAGTTGGTCCTAATTCTTTGATAGGTATTGATAACCCTTGAATGCCCTCCTTAAGATGATGAGATCACCCACAACTTTTGGATAATTATTAATAACCATCTTCCCTTTTCTTTTTAAAATCTAACCATTCCAAGTGAATGTTGGGCAGAAACAGGACCTTTGGTCAGATTTGTTTTCATTTCTTGTAAATGAGGGCCCTCTATTCATTCTTGTTTAATTTGTTGCCATAGCTCACTTGCAATTGATGAAAGTGCTAATCACATGATCATGTTGTTATTTATTTTTTGACAATGCTACTAAGTTAACTTTTTCTCCTTGTCGATTATTTTGTATGAATGTCCTATCAATTTAGTCAACCAATATTGCTAGAATAGTGCAAATAATTTTGGGTCCAATAAGAATTTGAGGCTTTATTAACAAGTTTTCATTATAAAGTGCCTCCCCATTACATATTGTTCACTTTTCCATAGCTTCATCCACAACCAAGAGCTCCTTCTCGTAGATAGAGTAGGTTTGCTATTTAAGTGATAACGGCTTGCTGTAGTAAGCAATAGGATGTCCCTCCTACATATAAGTATGGCTCCCAAACCAGCATGTATAGCTTCTATTTTGTATGTTGGCATTTCTAACACCGTAAACACATTAAACAATATGAATTCATGATTATTGTATGTGGAATAAACTTTATATAAATGTTGTATAACTCAAATCATGAATATATTGTTTGGTAGGATCTTAATAGGCAAATTAACATTATTAAAAGAGTATAAACAAAAGGAGAGCATACCTTGATCCATAGATTTGCTCTTTGAATATGTTAGACTTTTCTAGATTGATATGAGGAGTTTTTCTGGAGTTTCTATTTGATACTATCTAAAAAAAACTAAACTTAAACCCATATGACCTAAAGAACCATAACCCACTTAATATGCCTATGGGTCAACCTATGAGTTGACTCTATTTTAATAATGCCACATCACCATTATTAATTGAGTTGGGTTTTTACACATATATTAATTTCACCCATCACCCCAAACTAACTTTTAATATATCAAATAGGCCTAATAAAAAATTATACACTTTATAAAGATAATATATTCAGACCTAATTAATAAATAGAAATACATATACACACACACACAATTATTAATATGTAAGTCCACATAAATAAAATTATCAGAATGTGTGTGTGTGTAATCACTTACAATTATGCTACCTGGGATCATAGACCCACGTGGGATGATGGAAATGCTTGATAAATGTTGATTGACCTTTTACATATGGATTGTTGGATAGCGATCCTCTAACATTGTGAAGTTTTTACGTCACTTAACATGAATTTTGGACCAATGAAGTTGCGCAATGTGACATTCACTTTGGAGGTAAAAACACCCCAATTTCATTACAGTGGAGTCGAACCCGCAACTGGAAGAGGAGAAGAATAACACTTCAACCATCCAACCCAAGGACTTATTGTCATCCTATATGCTCAAGATTTAATGTAACATTCCGGTACCCCGGGCTGTTACTTATAGTGAGTTCAACATGAAAACTTAAGGACAAAGGAAAACTTGTCTTTAATAGTGGAGGATTGTGCATGTGATGGTAAGGTTTTACGATGGGTAAGAAGAAAACTTGGGTGTGCGATGAGTCACATGCACTGATAGTGTGACTATTCTATATAACTAAGCTTAAGAGGGACTAAAGTGAAAGAAGAAGAATTAGTATGGGTTTTGTATTAAAGTGGATAAATTAAGAATCTATTTATGTCAACAAGTGAGGTTATTGCTAAATGGAATTTCACAGGATGTACACGTGTCAATTATTCGAAAAAAACGAAATCTCTCTCTAAAAAAAGGGAATTTATTCTTCTTATAGTCATTTGGTTATAGAGAATATATATATATATATATATATATGGACACATAAGAGGCCGTAGATACACACTTATAATTCTCTCCCAAGTTCTCTTCCCTTTCACGCCCAAATGCCTCTTCTCACTTCTCTTCTTTATTTCACTCAAACTTCTCTCAGGCTCTTGGTTTTTTCGAAGTCTCTAACATGGACTCCCATCTCTGACAACTCTCCTTCACCATAAAATCATGGATTAGAGGTAAGAATCATAAAATTTCCTAAACCTCCTTGAAATTTTGCACACGATGAACCTTAGGGTAGATTCTTGGCAAATTCTCGTAGAAATTGGTTAAGTTGAGTTTCTCTACTTTCATTCTTGTATTTGGAACTCTGGGAAGTTTGGAATTCATTGGTAATGGTGGCAAAAGTTTGATTTGGGCTGACATGAAACTAAACCAAAATATTTGGGGCTTTAGGGTTCTCATGTGTAGAAATCAAATCTTAGATTCTTTTAAATGAGTTGAGATAGGTCTTTTTTGTGTATGGGATGCATTCTTAGTGATAAAAATGATTTGGGAGAGATTTAGAGGCTAGGGATAATTTAGAGTGTCTTTTGGTGTCCAAAAGCAAGAACATAGCGCAAACTTGGTCATCCGCTGCTTAGGAGGGAAAATTTCCCGCTTAGGCTCGCATGTGATAGAAAAATCCCACAGTTTTTAGTCTATTTTCAAATGGACATATCTCTCTCATCCAAACTCCTCCTCTTTAAGTAAATTTTATGTTGTTGGAAAGCTCTTTGAGTCTAACTTTGAGTGGGATAGGATTTGTTTGAAAATTTTTTCTGTTGATTAGATATGATCAAAAGAATGACCAAAGGTTAGGGTAAGAGGCAAGATTTTCCCCATCTTTTGATTTTGACATGTTTCGGTATGGTTTCCTCTTAGGGATGGATTCTTAATGCTTCTTCCACATCATTCAAGGGTAGCCAAGGTAGATAAGCATGGAATCGAGGTGAGGGAGATCTCTAAACTACCTTTGATGTATTTTATATTTATATACATAATCTTATTATATTGGTACGAAACCAAAATTTGGAAGACTATTATGTGTGCTATTGGATAAGAATAATGCATGTGAGTGAAGTATTTGATGGAGATTGATATAATTGTGTGAGTATATAGACGATTGATAGAGAACTTGGCCAATGGTATATGCACGTAAATCTCTATGTATATGTCCATACCAAATTGAGGTTGGAAAATTTAAAGGAGTGGGTGTGTATGTATACAAAACTCCTTACCCACCAAATTGAGTACATAGAAAATGTGACACACACATATGCAAGTATACACATATAAGTACACACTATAGATAATGCAAGGGTTGCACTTAAAGCTATGTTGGATATGAATGTGTCAATCCTAAATTCCTCTTACAAAAGTGTGTGTACACATGCACCCACCCATGTTATTCAGTTTTTTTTTTTTGAATTATGAAATTGAGTGTGGCATATAAGTGTATGGATATATACATAAAGATAGATACATATAAAGTAGGGATAACACCTAACTCTTACTCTCATCAATATGGAAGACTTTGGTGCATGGAAACCATCATGAATGGCATTCATTTTCAACTTCCCATGATTGATGAAACCACATGTATAGCAACTTGAGTTGCAAAATTTAATGCTTGATATTTCATATGAAATTGTGTATTATGCTATATTGCCATGGATTAGGTTGAATACATGTTTTGGTGCTAGAAATATGGTTCCCAATGGGAATATTGGTTTATTAATCTTGTACCTTACTTTAAAAAGTTAATTATTGGCTATATTGGTTGATATGGTGCTGGTATTGGCACGATGGATTGGTTATATTGGTTGATATGGTGCCGGGTACTAGCATGATGGATTGGCTATATTGGTTGATATGGTGTCGGATACTGGCATGTGTGAAGGCTTATCGGAGGCATAAGGATAGGGTTAGGTATACATATGGGATATATGTATATTTTCGGCATTTAAGCCAAGAGGGGTTATAAGGATGAGGTTTATACTATTTATCTTTCGATGTTAGAAGGATGGGGTTTATACTATTTATCTTTTGGTGTTATAAGGATGGAGTTTAGGTACATACACATATATGTATATATCTCATTGATTTTTCCTTCTACGTGCTTTTGTATGGTATTGGTTATATGGCACTTATTATAACCTAGTTGATCCCCTCTTTGGCTAGAGTTGAATGGTTACTTAAATGTTGGAGGAATTGGAAATTTATGTTTGAATTGTTCATTATTCTTATTTACTCATTTGATTATGTTGTTCACCCAAGTATGGTTTTGGTTGGTAATAAGGTTAACAGTAGAATTTATATGATAAACTCCATTGGTTGATGATACTAGTGGTTGTGCTAGGATACTTAGGTTTGTGTATTACAGTGGTTTATGTTGTCATCCTTGGAATTGACAATAGTTCTACAATACGCTCCTGTGAGTATACTTTCAATTGTAGGTACGATATACTTTTCCATATATATATATATATATCTGCATTATTTTTATGTGTCGAGGTAGGGTAGAGTTTTCTTCACTGGGTCAGTATGACTCTCACCCCAACAATTTTCAAGTATGAAAGAAGCATAGTGGTGGCATCGAGTATTGTGTCTGACTCCCCTTGTTCAGAGTAATGTTTTGGTCTTGTCCCATTCTTTTCTTTTGTTTTACAGACGACTCTGTAATCGAGTAGGTTAACTAGGTCATGTGTGTTGGTTAAGATTCTGAGATCTACCTCAGCTTCGAAAATAATTGTTCTATTGCCTTGATTCATATGTTAAAAAAATTTAACAAAATGATTTATGAAATTAAATATATAAGACTGTAGTATATTGCTATGGGTTTGGGTAAAAGTAAGGCTTACTGGAGAAAGGTTGAGTACTCTTCCGTGCTAGTCACATGTTCGATCTTGGGATGTGACATTTAATATATAAACAGACTCTGTTATTATATACAAAATACAAAGCAATATACACAAATTATTAAATATTATAAAAACAATAACAAATCGTGTAATAAAAGAATATGTCATTATTTTACATAACTCATTTTAAATTATATAAAAGTTTAAGACTGTTAATAACAAATATTATAATATAAATTTAATTATTATTAAAATATATTATGCATATTAAAATTATTTTTATAATATTTAATTCAATTAGTCCGACTATTAAATCGTGAATCACTCAGTATTGGACATCTATTAAGCTCTATTGGGACCTCATCTACTAAGTGATTCATAGGCATATTTTTAATAATAACTAAATTTATATTATAAACTTTTTTAAATTTATATTATAAAATATGCCTATGAATCACTAAGTAGATGAGGTCCCAATAAAACCCTAATATACATCCAACACTAAATAATCCATGATTTAATAGTCGGATCAACATGTCATTGGCTAAATAAAAGGCAGATTCATGATTACTTGCGTAAATTACTAATGTAATAAATGAACGTGCAAAAAAATTTAAAAAAAAAAATCGGAGAATAAAGTGAAAAGCAAAAATGACAAGTTGGAGCCACATCACAAACACATGCTACAAAGATTGGTACATATATAGATAAAACTATTTTAGTATATATATAGATAAATAGATAGATGAAGTTAGGTTCTAAAGATAGCCAGAAAAATAGAAGATAGCTAGTGATACGCATAATTCATGATGATACTATACTAAATAGTTGCATGTAGGAATATATTTAAGAATAACAAAATGTTTGCTGATTCAAATTGATTCATTAATACCAAAACAAAAATTGAGAGAATTAATTTGGTGAAATTTTTGTAAATTTAAATACATTTGAATAGAATATTTATTAATTATTTTAATATTTAATGTTACATGCAATTGTGTATAATTTCTATTAATTTGTAATTAAAATGATATTATTTTCAACCTTGTTTAGTTTTTTTTTAAAATTAATGATTCTTGTTGTAATGTAATTCTTAAAATGTTTACTTGTAGTTAAATGTTAATACTGAATAGATGTAAGATATTAAGCTTAAGAATATTTTACCAGAGTTTTTTTTAGTGAATTAACATTTTGGCCCCTGAGAGATGCTTTTTTTTTTCAATTTGATTCTTAAAAGATTATTTATTTTAATTTAGTCCCTGAAAGATTATTTTCAAATTAATTTGATCCTTATAGGTAAAACACTGACTCCCCACTTAACCATGTTAATTATGAAAATGGTTTGTCTCTTACGCATAGGAGGCTCCTATACACAAGAAGCACTAGGAGCCGTTGGATCAATATCTAATAACTTTTAATTATTCATAATTTTTTTAATATTTTTCTAAAAAAAGTTTTTAAAAAATTTATAATTATCATTTTATATTTATTATTATGCTTACAATCATTATTAGATTATTTAGTACTTATAAAATTTTTATTTTAAAAAAATGAAAAAAATACTAATTGAATAAAAATCATTGAATTAAACTAATTTAACAACTCTCAATTTAACTCCTAGAGCCTTCTACGCGTTCCTATTAATAATGCACATATTATTGCTGACATAGACTCTTTTTTACGCTGACTAATCTTTTTTTTTTCCTTTTGCTAACTAGGCTTTTTTTTTTTGGTTTTTTCTTTGTTGATTGGACAAGCCAATTGCACAACCCTAGCTGCTGCACGCTTTCCTTATGTTTTCCTTACTTTGAATTGCGCTCTCCCCAACTGCATATTGGCCAAAGCTACTAGCTTGCAATCTCAACATTAAGATGTTATATGTTAATACTCAACATTAATCTTGGTTCTTGCAATCTGAGTTTTGGTTGGTAAATCATTAACAGTTCACCTATGAAGAAAGTTTACTCCAAGGGTTGAATTTTCTAGATAGTTTAGTCCATTAGTTCACCTGTGAAGAAAGTTTATTCTAAGGGTGGAATTTTCTAGATAGTTTCGTCCATTAGTACAATATATCAATAGCTGTAATATGTATAAAAAGCTAATTTTGGCTATCTTGTTGCAATGAGCATTACAGAACTTTTTTTTTTGTTTTCATAAAAAGAGGAAGAAGAGGTACAAGAAAACAGAGGTTCTCTCTCTCTCTCTCTCTCTTTCCTCTTTATATATGTGTGTATGCATGTTTGATGAGAGGCTCTTATTTTTTTTTTTTTTATGATAGCCTTATCAGTAACAAAAGCCTCCGCCTTCTTCTTCGCTCTCATATTACTGCTTCTTACTGCCTAGAATTCGGAATAAACTGTGGGCAAATAATAAACAATCTGCCATCTCCTTATCGCGTGCCTGCTTTCATAAATTCCCTCAACATCACCATAATCAAACTCTATGACACCGCCCCAAATTTCCTCATTGCCTTCTCAAACACCAATTTCGAGTTCGTCATTGGACTAAGAAACGAGTGTCTCCAGAACATGCCAGACCCACAACAAGCCTAATCCTGGATTCAGCAACATATGTCCAACCATACCTCTCCAACAGCATTACTGATTATTTTCCTCTTTAAAATGAAGCATGCATGCATAATATCTCATGATGACAATATTTCATGCCACAGCTGCTGAAAAATTAAGTTGGTCCACAATGGCTGCAACACATTGAGGACTTTCCAGCTACTAGCCATCTGCCACCAGCTACCACCCATGTGCTAGAAGACTTTGTGTTTGCTTTTCTTCCATTTTCAACTTTTGTATACCCATGCCCATGTGATCATACCATTTTTTCCATTCTGTCCATGCTTCCTTGTCCCCTGAGAACTAGTATAAATAGAGTGCTAATCTCAGTGTAAGAGGCATCCAAGAGTTTAGAAATATATCTAAGTTTTTCAACTTAGCTTCTTTCCTTTGTTTTCTCTTTTCTTCTGACCCTTGTTGATCCCTGAGCCATATTTGGTATCAGAGCAAGGTTCCAGAGAGAGGGAACGCCTGAAAAGCTCCTGAGATTCACTGTCGAAGTTTTTCGGCGACGTCGAAATCGGCCACCTTCGAAAGTCCCATCTCCGGTACTCTTTTAGGAAAACTGACGTCGGAATCGTGATCGGAAGGGTCCAAAACCTTGGACTGGAGAAGATCAACGCCGCCTGACTTACCACGCGCCTTCACGCGCCACAACCGGAAGTTCACGCGCCGGCCATCTGCTCCATGCGCCCCACGCGCCTGCCAGAGGTTGAAGACGACCACGTCATCAGCCACGTCATCACCACGTCATCCGCTTTAACCAATCATATATTGCCACGTGTCACCTCGGCCACGTGTCCAAGCTGATTCGGTTGCCACGTCATTAGCCACGTCATCACCACGTCATCCACTCCAATCAATCAGAGTTTGCCACGTGTCGGAACTGCCACGTGTCACAGCTGATTCAGTTGCCACGTCATCAGCCACGTCATCAGTCCACCAATCAAAGCTTGCCACGTGTCAAAACTGTCACCAATTATCAGTTGCCACGTGTAAAGTTGTGCCACGTCACCCTCAAATTCCAGATTTTTATATTGACCCCGGAAGTTTTGTGAAAACTCATTTTTACCCCCAAAACGTTCCGAAATTACAAATTGACCCCAGAACTTTCCAAAATTCAACTTTTGCCCCTGATTTTTCTGAAATTTCATTTTTGCCCCAGATATTTCTGAAAATTCCACTTTTGCCCCAGATCTTTCTGAAATTGCATTTTTTACCCCAAAACTTTCTGAAATTCTGATTTTGCCCCAGAACTTTCTGAAATTTCATTTTTACCCCAGAACTTTCTGATATTACACTTTTACCCTCACAACTTTCTAAAATTTTATTTTTGCCCACAGTCATTTTCAAAATTACACTTTCTTCAAATTTGCCCCAAATCCCTGCGTCATCGAAAATTTAGCTTAATCTTCTTCAAAAAAAAAAAGGAGAGAGAAAATGCCTCCCAGACGCAGATCCGTTCAAGAACTTGAATTAGAAGAATTGAGGCAACAAATTTAACAGTTGCAGGAAATGGTGAATGCCCAACGAATTCAATTGGAGGAACGGAAGGAGCATCAAAGTGATGATTCAGACAATAGTACCTCGTCATCCACCAGTAACCGTCGACAATGCAGACCAGTCAACCGTACTGACGATATCAGAGTGGAAATTCCAGAGTTTGAAGGAAAACTCCAACCAGATGAATTTGTCGATTGGCTACAAACTGTTGAACGAATATTCGAGTATAAAGAGGTACCCGAGGAGAAGAAGGTGAAAATCATTGCTGTCAAGTTAAAGAAACACGCTTCCATATGGTGGGAAAATTTAAAGAAGAAGCGCGAGAGAGAAGGAAAAAGCAAAATACGGACATGGGAAAAGATGCGTAAGGAACTAACTCGTAAGTTTTTACCTCCGCAATTTTTTCAAGATAATTTTATTCAACTACAGAATCTTCGTCAAAAGAACCTGTCTGTGGAAGAATACACCAGAGAATTTGAACAGCTGATGATGAAGTGTGACATTCAAGAGAGGGATGAGCAATCAATCGCTCGCTACCTTGGAGGATTAAACGTAGATATCGCCCACGTGGTCCAACTTCAACAATATTGGACTTTGGACGATGTTATTCGTTTATCTCTTCGAATTGAGAAACAGCTTCCCAAGAAGCCTTCATATCAATCTTCTTCCTCTTTTCCTTATAGGAACTCTGCAAATAACCACAAACCTCAGATCCAACAAGCAAGTACTTCAAACAGCAATCCACCAAAGCCCAACAGAGAGGGTAATTCTAAAGTTGTCAAGTGTTTCAGGTGCCAAGGATTTGGACACATTGCTTCTAATTGTCCAAACCGCAAGATTATCACCATTATTGAAGGAGTAATCCATGAAGCTTCTGAAGAAGATGAAGGACCAGTATTTGATGATGGCCCAGTGTTTGATGAAGAACCAGTGCACATTGAAGAGGTCACCCCTGCTGATCAAGGAGAATCACTGGTAATTAGACGAAGCTTGCATACTGCAACAGCCAAAGAAGAACCATGGCTGAGGCACAACATTTTCCACACCCGTTGCACTGCGCAAGGCAAGGTTTGTGATGTTATTATTGACAGTGGGAGTTGTGAGAACGTCGTGTCAAATTATATGGTGGAAAAGTTGAAATTGCCCATACAAGATCATCTGCATCCGTATAAGTTACAATGGCTCAATAAAGGCAACGAGGTAAGGGTCTCTAAACGTTGTCTTGTAAATTTTTCCATAGGTCAGAAATACCACGACAACACATGGTGCGATGTGATACCTATGGATGCGTGCCATCTTCTACTGGGGAGACCATGGCAATATGATCGTCGTGCAATATACAACGGCTATGCTAACACCTACTCTTTCGTCAAAGATGGAGTAAAAGTCAAGTTGACACCATTGCCACCAAGTGAACTGAACAAAGACAAGAAGGAAACAAAGCCCCTTGTGACTTTAGTTACAAAAACACAGTTCAAGATGACGGCAAAAGAAGCTCAGACCACAAATTTTGTCCTTTTGTTTGAAGCAAATAAAGAAACAACTCTTCCTTTGGAGATAGAAGAAATGCTTGCTGAATTTCTGGATGTTGTACCAGAAGAAATCCCTCAAGGATTACCACCAATGCGTGATATCCAGCATGCCATTGACTTTATTCCTGGAGCTGTCATTCCAAATAAGCCAGCATATAGGATGAGTCCTAAGGAACATAACGAAATTCAACGCCAAGTTGAAGAATTACTGAAGAAAGGATTAATTCAAGAAAGTGTTAGCCCTTGTGCTGTACCTGTCCTTCTAGTGCCAAAGAAAGATGGAAGTTGGAGGATGTGCGTTGATAGTCGAGCTGTCAACAAAATCACTATCAAGTATCGATTCCCGATACCAAGGCTCGATGACCTGTTTGATCAACTACATGGAGCTACCATCTTCTCCAAAATTGATCTTCGCAGTGGCTACCATCAAATCAGAATCCGTCCAGGAGATGAATGGAAAACTGCTTTCAAAACCAGAGACGGCCTGTATGAATATACTGTGATGCCTTTTGGATTATCCAATGCTCCCAGTACATTCATGCGTCTGATGAATCAGGTACTTCGCCCCTTCATTGGCAAGTTTGTAGTCGTGTACTTTGACGATATTTTGATCTATAGTAAGGGAAAAGAAGAGCATATACGACAAGTGCTACAGACTTTACGAGAACAGAAACTCTATGCCAATCTCAAGAAATGTTCTTTTCTAACCAAGGAAGTAAATTTCCTGGGTTACATTATCACCGCTGAGGGTATTCGAGTAGATCCGAGTAAAGTCGAAGCCATCAACAGCTGGCCTATTCCAAGCTCCATCCATGATGTGAGGAGTTTCCATGGATTAGCTTCTTTCTATAGAAGATTCATCAAAAATTTTAGCTCTATTGCTGCTCCACTCACAGACTGTACTAAAGGAGACAAATTTCAATGGACCGAACAAGCTCAGAAAAGTTTTGAAGAACTAAAGAGATGTTTAACTGAAGCACCAGTGCTAGTACTTCCAAACTTTGACCAAGTATTTGAAGTTAGCTGTGATGCTTCAAATACCGGTATTGGAGCTGTTTTGAGTCAAGAAGGGCACCCTATAGCCTTTTTCAGTGAAAAACTCAACAACGGTAAACTCAAGTATTCGACTTATGACAAGGAATTCTATGCCGTTGTTCGTGCCCTGCATTACTGGAGCCACTATTTGTTGAATAAAGAATTTATTCTTTATTCTGATCATGAAGCCCTCAAACATTTGAACTCTCAGCAAAAGATCAACCGACGACATGCTGCTTGGAGTGAGTTCTTGCAACCATACCCATTCCTACTCAAGCACAAGGCAGGAGTCCAAAATATTGTGGCAGATGCCCTCAGCAGGCGTTATGCTTTACTTTCTACCCTTCAAACAAAGATTATCGGCTTTGAGGTTATCAAGGAGTTATACCAAGATGACCCAGATTTTGGTAAAATTTGGGGTAATACTACAATGCAGTCCTTCCAAGACTACTACAGGCATGAAGGATTCTTATTCAAAAGAAAGACATTATGCATCCCTCAATGCTCATTACGAGAAGTAATTATCTGGGAGACCCATGATGGAGGACTAGCAGGTCACTTTGGTCGAGACAAAACTGTAGCTCTAATCAAGGAGAATTTCTATTGGCCAAGACTGGAGAAAGATGCTACTAAACACATTCAAAGATGCAGGATTTGTCACTTGGCCAAGACTAGAAGTCAAAATACAGGGTTATATTTGCCTCTTCCAATTCCAGAAGCACCTTGGGTAGATGTCAGTATGGATTTTATCCTTGGATTGCCGAGAACTCAACGTCAAAAGGATTCCATAATGGTGGTAGTAGACAGATTTTCAAAAATGGCACATTTTATTCCATGCCAGAAGACCAATGATGCTGTTCAAATTGCAGACCTTTATTTTAAAGAAATTGTCCGTCTTCATGGTATTCCAAAATCTATCACTTCTGACCGAGACGTTAAGTTCCTAAGCCACTTCTGGAGAACCCTGTGGAAGAAATTGGGTACCAGGCTCCAATTCAGCAGTGCTAGTCATCCTCAAACAGATGGTCAAACGGAAGCCGTTAATAGGGTTTTAGGAAACCTTCTCCGGAGTTTTGTAGGAAAGAATTTGAAACAATGGGATCTTATCCTTGCCCAAATTGAATTTGCCTATAATAACTCCTCTAATCAAGCAACTGGAAGGTGCCCGTTTGAAGTGGTTTATGGTACTCGACCGCTTAGCCCCTTGGATTTGACCCCATCTACTGATAAACAACAATATAGTGCCAATGCAGACCAGCGTGCTAAAGAAATTAAGAAGCTGCATGAGCAAGTTCGAGACAAGATCCAAAGGCAAAACATGAGGTATAAGGCTCAACATGACAAGCATAGGAAAGCACAGACTTTCAAAGTAGGTGATTTGGTTTGGATTCATTTGCGCAAAGAACGTTTTCCGAATCAACCCAATGCCAAATTATCACCAAGAGCTGATGGTCCGTTCAGGATTGTACAACGGATTAATAGCAATGCTTACAAGGTCGAACTACCAGGAACCTATGGAGTTTCAGCTACTTTTAATGTTGCTGATTTATCTTCATTCATTGATGATGACATCGAACTAGACTCGAGGACGAGTCCTGTTCAACCCGGGGAGAATGCCACAGCTGCTGAAAAATTAAGTTGGTCCACAATGGCTGCAACACATTGAGGACTTTCCAGCTACTAGCCATCTGCCACCAGCTACCACCCATGTGCTAGAAGACTTTGTGTTTGCTTTTCTTCCATTTTCAACTTTTGTATACCCATGCCCATGTGATCATACCATTTTTTCCATTCTGTCCATGCTTCCTTGTCCCCTGAGAACTAGTATAAATAGAGTGCTAATCTCAGTGTAAGAGGCATCCAAGAGTTTAGAAATATATCTAAGTTTTTCAACTTAGCTTCTTTCCTTTGTTTTCTCTTTTCTTCTGACCCTTGTTGATCCCTGAGCCATTTCACAGAGCTTAAACTAATTTATACTTTTAACTATTCCGATGAAAAAAGCGTTACAGAGAGTAGTTCAAAAATTTTCTGGTGCAGTATTTTGAAGCAGTGGTTTGGAAACTCGTTCATCCAAATGGAATAGGGCACCCTTTACTGCACTAGAAATGAGAAACAATACTCCAACAGTGGGGAACGGGGCAAACACACGTCCAGTTGATTCTTTTAATTAAATTAGTCAAGAATACATCACCAATTCATCCACTTGTGTATCACCTTCATGCATTGCATTTTAGAGAGTCTCATTTTTATTGCTTTGGGATGTCAAATGTCAAGCCTTTATTTTGAAACAAAATGTAATAATTCTACTACCATATATAGTGACAACTAAATAGTAAGGTATTACAAAGAAAAGGTAAAAAAACACAATTTTATTTCTTTCTACCATACTATTAGATTTCATAGAATACTACTGATTCTAGTACGATCATTTCATGACATTGCAAGAAATGAAAAACAGATTGTATCTACATATTGTTGACCCTAAGGCTATATGCCATAAGTTTTGATGATGACAAATGTATTTGAATAGTAGCATTGATATATATATAAAGATTAATTATCATATATATGCTACAAGTACTTAAGCATGATTATGTTATTTAATATGTATGTTGCTATATTGAATCATGCTATTAAACTAACCATTGGGTTTGCAAGTAAGATATATTTTATAGGTTGGTTCAAAACAAGAAGAGTGAGGATTGTATTGAAGAACAAGGAAAAGCAATATCATGCTTCACTCAAGGAAAACAACATGCAAGGATGAAGCTCCAAGAAATGAAGAATTAGAAGATTTGAAGTCTTGGAAGCTTGGATGCATCAAGATAGCCTATGTGTTTAAATTAGGTATATTTTATATAGGCTAGTATATTTGTGCAACTCAATGATTTAGATTTGCATACATTGGCTCAAGCATTTTTGAACAAAAAGTTAGTGAGATATGAAGTTTTACAAAAGTTATTTTTTGACCTTTGGTCACTCCTTATATCATATCTCATAAATGAAAAATCGGTTTTTCAAGTATCTTAATCTCATTTGATAGTAGACTCAAAGATCTTTTCAACGGTATATTATTTATTCAAAACGAAGTCCAAATGAGAAATATATGACTATTCAAAATATAGTTTGAAAAACTGAAAGTTGATTTTACTGTAATAAAAAATTATTCTGTTCTGACCTATAGTCAGTATTTTGATTATATCTTTTAAAAGAAAAATAATTTTTGAGTAAAACTTGGCTCATTTGAAACTAGACTCCAAGAGCTTTCCAACGGTATATTATTTGTTTAAAACGGAGTTCAAATGAGGGAGTTATGAATTTTTAAAGAAAGCTCAAAATCTGGACTGCACTATAACGGCTATATAACGGCTATATAACGGCTAGTTTTGTAAAATCTTATATATATGACCTTAGATACACGATTTTGAGCAAGAACAAAGTCCTACAATGTGATATTAACTTCTTCTATCATCTTTGAGAGAAAGGAAAGCATTCTTGAGCCAAATCTTGCATATTCTCTATCATTAGAGTTATTAGAGCTTCATTTGTTTTCATCTACTCTTTAGAGAGAGTTTCTTTGTATTGTTGATTTTGATCAACACATATATTATTCTGAGTTGAGGTTCGCAAGTACCGGTGTTGGAAGAACTTGCTTTGGGTTGAGGAGGAGCCCGGATTCATAAATTCTCTATTGTGGTTTCGCAAATACCCGGATCGAATTTGCGTGGTTGTAGTGGTTTGCAAGTACCCGGATTAAACTTGCAATTATAGTGGAAATACTCAAGTGGTCTCTTGAGGACTGGATGTAGGCTTGGATTAGCCGAACCAGTATAAATCTCTGAGTTTGCTTTCTCTATCCCTTACTCTTTAATTTGTGCATATTGATATATATTCTTTAATTCCTTGATCTTTATAATTATTTATCTTAACAGCACATTGATTTTCTGTATTGTATTTATTATCCTAAGCATTGTACTTTTACAGAAAATCATTTTAACTTCCAATTAATTCTTGTAAAAAATTTATAAAACCCAATTCACCCCCCCTCTTGGGTTCCAACCATTACTTTCAATTGGTATCAGAGCTTGGGCTCTTGTTTAAAGACTTAACTGTCTAAGAGTTAGCATGGTTGGATATAGTGATTGGTTTATTTCTAAAAATTGTTCTTTCACAGAACCTCCAATTTTTGATGCTAATCATTTTCAATATTGGAAGTATGAAATGAAAATGTTTTTAATTTCAGTAGACCATAAACTCTGGGATGTTATAGAAAATGGTTCTTGTATGCCTATCAAGGAAGAACAAGGAAAATGCATTCCAAAACTTAAGAGTGAATGGAATGATACTGAAAGAAGTTTAATGCAACTCAATGCTAAGGTAAAATTGATTATTTCTTGTGCATTGAGTCAAGATGAATTTTTCAAAATCTCCAACTGTGCAACTGCAAAAGAAATGTGGGAAATTCTTGAAGTTGCACATGAGGAAGATCTTATTGCTGAGGAATTAAGGTATAGAAGTTTCATTAATGAACTTGAAATTGCTCAAATGAACAATTGCAAAACCATTAATGAGATACAACTTGTGCTTAATCAATTGCAAGCTCTTGGTATTGAACTTACAGAAAAATCTCAAATCACCAAGGTGGCAGACGAAGAAGAAAAAGGAGAAAAAGAGAAACCACAACCAAAAGGTGAATCATCAAAGAAAGCTTACCTATCTTCCAATTGGGGAAATAGCAATTCTGATAAGCAGAATACAAATGAAGAAGCCAACACTTGTCTTGTGGCCAGAGATAAAGATGAGGTAAATTCATTTGACTACTCTTTTGAAGAATTACAAGATGCCTTTGATGATTTACATGAAGAATCTCTTATACTTGTAAAGAAACTAAATGTTTCAAAACAGAAAAACTCTTCTCTTGAAAATGAGTTGGAAATAT
The DNA here is from genome assembly GCA_037074585.1 of Biancaea sappan. Lineage (NCBI taxonomy): Eukaryota > Viridiplantae > Streptophyta > Magnoliopsida > Fabales > Fabaceae > Biancaea > Biancaea sappan. The sequence goes on from CM073494.1 coordinate 39,984,675, forward strand.
TGAAAAATGAATTTTCTATTTCCAAGGAAGAGAATTTTGTTTTTGAAAATCAAAACAAAACTTTGCAAGAAGAGAATTTGATTTTAAAAACAAATATCTCTACCAACAAAAATTGCTTTTGTACCAAGTGTGATTTTTTGAAAAAAGAAAATGATAATCTTAAAAACACACTTGCAAAACTCTCTCAAGGTAGAGAAATTTTAAATACCTCAGTTTTGAAACAAAGAAGAATTAACAAAGTTGGTATTGTTTCTAAAAAAAAATCAAACCAAAAGCAGTTTAAAAACTTCTTTGTTTCTGCAAAGATGTCCAATAGTCCAACTTACACTTGTTTCTATTGTGGACTGAAAGGACACAAATCTTACTCCTGTTTTTATAAGAAAAATCTTGTTCATGGAGTAAAAATGAAATGGGTTCAAAAAGGAACTCATGACCCAGGCGAACCCAAAGAAATTTGGGTACCAAAGATAAATGAATAATTTGTAGATTTGCCTCGAAGCAAGGAGCGGAAATGACTTTTCAATGGCTACATCATTCAAACTCCACTCTCTTGCATCAAAAGGAGGCAATGGATAAGTAAACATATAAGCTGGAATGCATTGTAAGAATTTTGACTGATATGTTTACTGCTCTCTAATGCTTTTGTCTGTTATCTAATATGCCTTACATCTATCCTTGATATTCATGCATGCTATATCTGAAAACAATTGTTAGGTGTGCAGATTATAGATTCAAATTTTGTTTTGATCTAAAATCTTTCTTCCAAATTTTGCTCAAACTATCCTTTTTACTGCATCATGAAAACTTGCTTCCATTACACGCACATTTTTCTTGTCTTCACAACAATAAGATTCCTCCTACCTATAGTATTTATCCTTGCTGTAATCTTATTTAAATATTTTCAATGAAATCAAATATTTTGCAAAATTGCATTTCATGAAAGCATAGCACTTTTATTAATATGGTATATCTTGAACATAATGTTGCTCCTAGTACTCGAGATTTATTTGAACATTACTGATTTGAACATCAAAGTGCTCCACCAAAAGTGTTTTGCAGGAGTTAGTCCTCAAATCTATCCTCTAAGCTCATTCGTAATGATCGACCAATGCTTGACAGTGATCTTATTAGAGATTGTTTTCAAGAGGATCTTGCAAATAATCAATCAATTAAGTTCATTAAAATTGCAAGAAGATAGAATCAAAAGAAGAGCAATGAGCAAAACAAGAATATCAAAATCTTGAGGAGGAACTTCAAGAAGCAATAAGAGTTTGCCAAAATTGATGAGTATCTCTATTCTTTACCACTTTAATATTTAATTGAGTGATACTCCCTGATCATAATTGGCTATGTTGGCAATTTTTTTTTACTGACATACTTTCATTACAATGATATATTGTTCTCTAATATCTTACATATTTGATCATATCATTGTATATAAAGATATTGTCTTTATACCATTCATCATGGTTTGAGCATTATACATGTCATATCCCTTGTATAAAATATAGCTTATGAACGATTGTTTATGGATTATAGTTTATATCTGATTATATCTTACTAATCCATATTACCTCAATTATTGTACTACATACTCAAGTTATAATATGTTTTATCTTGATAAGTATGTAACTTGCTTTTGCTTTGAAATGATGATATATATGTCCATGTCAGAAAATTCTTTCCATCTTTAAAATGGATATATATTTTTCAATATATATATATATACTGTGCTGAATTTGTGTAGCTGATTTATTTTATCTTTCTTTATTATTATTTTTTTTGTACCGTCAAATAAAAGAAACCACTTGCATTAAAAAAAAACCGAAGGATTACATTGCATAATTAAAAAAAAAAAGAAGGGAAAGTTTGCTCATGCATGAGCAATCTACAGGCGAGGTGGTCTTGGATTAGGAGGCCCGTATTGTATCATCACCCCTCGGCCATTCCTTGGAGCAAGAGACTGAGCAATGTCACGGAGGGTAGTGTAAATCTCATTCATACAATCAACACTTCTTTGTTGTTGATTGCAGAAGCATTGGGTAGACCAATAGAAGAACCTATCTATTCTTGAAGTCAGTGCTGCATTGTTGCGTTTAGCTAACTTCTCCTGGTCCTCTATCATCTTCTTGAGTTTCTTCACCTCCTGCTCCAGACAAGCAATTTTGTCTTCTGACGTATGGCCTGTACTAATCTCTTCAGCTTCTTCGATCTTCATCTTCTTCTTTCGATTCTCCTGAGATCCCTCCAAAGGCCTTTTACCCTTGTCCCTGCCTAGACTCAAGTTTAAGTCGAGCTCTTCCTCCCTGGCCTCTACTGTGAGATCAATGAACTTTCTTGCTGCCATGGTTTGAAATTTTTTTTGGAGTATGAAGAGAGAGGAATGTCAGAAAGTTGTAGGCTCAGAGATGAATACTCTTTGTGGTGTGATAATTGACAACTCTGGGGCAGTTTTTATAGAGAGAAAATTGTGACTTAGAGCCAACGAAGATATCTCTTCGCCGCACCCCTACACGCTCATCCTATGGATTTTGCAAGCTGGAAGCCAGAAGTCTAGAGTACGCATGCACACCAACAACGCGTCGCATTAATGGCAAAACCACGAAAGTCAATTTTCGGTGGATTTGCGGCTGATTTAATTTGTTTTGATTAGAAATTTTAAGGATTAATAAAATGGTGATATTCAGAACCGTATCATTCTGCTTTGTTGTGTTGTTCTTGAGAGCATACATGATTACATCATGCTGTGATTATATGTATCGAAGAACATATGTTGTGTATGCTATTCATGCATCATGAGTGAAGGCTATGGCTAAGAATAATATTTCATGATTCCACATGCACTCATACAAAATGAGCTGTCAAAATTTTTACATGTACTCATCCTCAAGATACATATATAAATTCATTTTGAATGGGTATATAAATTGCTTCCTTTGTGCTGAAATTTATCTTATCCTTTATGAAGCAAATTTGTTTTGAAAAAGGACTTTAAAAATGCTTCTGTTATGTTAATATGTTTTATCATATGAAGCAATATTTTTTTTTGAAAAAGAAAAGGTCTTAAAGATCTCTTTTGTTGTTGATGACAAAGGGATATTGATGTTTCATATATGGATTATGAACTATATGCTTGAATATATCTTATTACACTAATCCATATATATTGCTTCCTTAGATGAAACGTTTCTAAATTCCTTCGAAGCAAAATGTTTTTGAAAAATATCGTGAATCTCTTGAATTGCTTCCACAATTCTGAAATTGCTTTACCATATTGAAGCATTATCTGTTTTGAAAAGAAAAGGATTTGAGTATCGTTATTTTAAATCACTTTTGCTATATGTTGAAATAATTTTATGCATATATGCAGAAATTGTTTTTCAGAAATCTTGAAAAATATTATTATTCGATTTATGGATTATGATTAATATTCTTGTTTATATCATGCTTTGCTAATCCATATATCATACTTCTGCTGTGTGCTGTAAATATTTCTATCATATGACAGCAAATGATGTTTTTTTTTTCAAAGAGTTTAATTTTTCTGCTATTTACTAAAAATGCCTCTTCATAAACAAGCAGAAATCATTTTCAATGAAAATATTGCAGAAATTTTTTCAAAAATCTTACTTCAAAATTCTGCAATCAAAAACTGAATTTCCTTTATAATGATTTGGACAATCTTTTTCAAAGGAAAAATGTTATGAAATTCAGGGGGAGCTTTGTCTCACTTGAATGTATTTTTTTTGAAAAAGAATATATCTTGAAAAATTGGATATTCATTATTCATTATTCTTTTTCAAATTATGCAAGGTTTAAGGGGGAGCCTAAAACTCTTTCAAGTTTTATCTTTTGGCTCATTTCATTTGACATGAGAAAAATTTTTCTAAAATTTTCTTTTTACATGTCAATGAAATCAATGATAAGTTTTGATGTATCCTTACCCCATACTATATTGACATCTTCTGACATCCTGACTTAATGAAGGTATGTGCTTTAACTTCTATATATTGTGTTCCTTACACCTTTTTGTTGATGTCAAATAGGGGGAGAAGAAACAATAGAAAAATATGTATACGTGCTTATAACATTGCATTCATTATCTTGTGATACATATTTTTATGTGGTGATTTGTCATCATCAAAAAGGGGGAGATTGTTGACCCTAAGGCTATATGCCATAAGTTTTGATGATGACAAATGTATTTGAATAGTAGCATTGATATATATATAAAGATTAATTATCATATATATGCTACAAGTACTTAAGCATGATTATGTTATTTAATATGTATGTTGCTATATTGAATCATGCTATTAAACTAACCATTGGGTTTGCAAGTAAGATATATTTTATAGGTTGGTTCAAAACAAGAAGAGTGAGGATTGTATTGAAGAACAAGGAAAAGCAATATCATGCTTCACTCAAGGAAAACAACATGCAAGGATGAAGCTCCAAGAAATGAAGAATTAGAAGATTTGAAGTCTTGGAAGCTTGGATGCATCAAGATAGCCTATGTGTTTAAATTAGGTATATTTTATATAGGCTAGTATATTTGTGCAACTCAATGATTTAGATTTGCATACATTGGCTCAAGCATTTTTGAACAAAAAGTTAGTGAGATATGAAGTTTTACAAAAGTTATTTTTTGACCTTTGGTCACTCCTTATATCATATCTCATAAATGAAAAATCGGTTTTTCAAGTATCTTAATCTCATTTGATAGTAGACTCAAAGATCTTTTCAACGGTATATTATTTATTCAAAACGGAGTCCAAATGAGAAATATATGACTATTCAAAATATAGTTTGAAAAACTGAAAGTTGATTTTACTGTAATAAAAAATTATTCTGTTCTGACCTATAGTCAGTATTTTGATTATATCTTTTAAAAGAAAAATAATTTTTGAGTAAAACTTGGCTCATTTGAAACTAGACTCCAAGAGCTTTCCAACGGTATATTATTTGTTTAAAACGGAGTTCAAATGAGGGAGTTATGAATTTTTAAAGAAAGCTCAAAATCTGGACTGCACTATAACGGCTATATAACGGCTATATAACGGCTAGTTTTGTAAAATCTTATAGATATGACCTTAGATACACGATTTTGAGCAAGAACAAAGTCCTACAATGTGATATTAACTTCTTCTATCATCTTTGAGAGAAAGGAAAGCATTCTTGAGCCAAATCTTGCATATTCTCTATCATTAGAGTTATTAGAGCTTCATTTGTTTTCATCTACTCTTTAGAGAGAGTTTCTTTGTATTGTTGATTTTGATCAACACATATATTATTCTGAGTTGAGGTTCGCAAGTACCGGTGTTGGAAGAACTTGCTTTGGGTTGAGGAGGAGCCCGGATTCATAAATTCTCTATTGTGGTTTCGCAAATACCCGGATCGAATTTGCGTGGTTGTAGTGGTTTGCAAGTACCCGGATTAAACTTGCAATTATAGTGGAAATACTCAAGTGGTCTCTTGAGGACTGGATGTAGGCTTGGATTAGCCGAACCAGTATAAATCTCTGAGTTTGCTTTCTCTATCCCTTACTCTTTAATTTGTGCATATTGATATATATTCTTTAATTCCTTGATCTTTATAATTATTTATCTTAACAGCACATTGATTTTCTGTATTGTATTTATTATCCTAAGCATTGTACTTTTACAGAAAATCATTTTAACTTCCAATTAATTATTGTAAAAAATTTATAAAACCCAATTCACCCCCCCTCTTGGGTTCCAACCATTACTTTCACATATGTGTATATTCACTAAGGTTTTGAGATTTGGTCTTTTGATTACAATTGCAAAAAAGTCCCTATCTCTTCTGAAAATTCAAGGCCTTAATTGAGAAGGCAAAGATAAGACCAAACAACAAAGAAATTCCAACAAGCACAATGGCAACTATGCCCACAAAATCATGCCTGTACCCAAAATAACTTGTCAAAAACTCTTGCACAGTCTCCCCAGACTCTAATTTGTCCTTGACATCCCCAAATTGTGAAGCAACCAATCCATACAATGTCCAAGACACTGGACAAATCCAGAAGCACCATCTCCACCACACAGGAATCCTCTGTAGCACAACAAAATTTCACCTTAATTTGTAAGTCACATCACATAGTGTTTATTAAAATGAACTAAATAGGTCAAATGCAAATGCAAATGCAATGGAAGTTAATTGTACTCACAGCTGGAGGAATGACGAACCCTGAGAAGAGGTTCCACATCAAGTAGAAAGCAAAGGAAACTATAGCAGCAATGTTATGATCGGGTGTGATAGCCACAGCCATCATTCCATAGAAAGTGAAGTACAAGAAAGTGAAGAACATGAAGAAGAGATACCAAAAGAACTTGGAAGAAGTCCATTCAAACCCAATCATGGCATATACTATAACCCCATACATGAGAGTTTGGATGAGAATGTATGGTATCTCTATAGCAACCTGCGCAAATGCATATGCCAAAGCAGAATACATTCCGGCTGCTCTTTCCCTGTAGAACACAGTCCTCTCAATGGCTACAACTGGTTGTACGGACGAAGCATTTTGTACTCCAATGAAAAGTACTGCAGAGTACATTGACCCCATTGCATTAAAAAGATCTTGTCTCTTTTGCCTGCATAAGAAGGTTATGAAACTAGGATCACAATTGTTTGTCATAGGTATTGCAAACCAAGAAAGAAGAGAGAAGGTACCTTTTGGTGCCAATATCCCAAAATATGGTGCCGAACATGAAAGCAATGAATGTTGTGAAGAAAAGTCTGACGGCAGTGTAGGGGGGGTTTCGCCAGTATGAAAGATGCTGTTTCCAAAAGCAAGCCTTGAACTGTGTAAAGAAAGACTGTGAGTACTTTGTGGGAAAGAATAGGTCTGTTGAACCAGGTGGAGCAATGCTCAGTTCTTTGATCATCTCTTTGTTCCTCCTGCATGCATGTAAGCAACCTCAGTAAATATACAGTACATGCAATTTGCTTTTACGTACATTTCACAACGCCCTATCCTATTACCTGTATACATCGGAGTTCTTGTATATCTCACTCAAGTTTACTTGGAGAGCTGCTTCTTGCGCCTCTGACGTAACCTCCAACATCCAAGTCGCAGGATTATAACCATTCTTAATTTTTGGCACCCCATTAATTCCCTGTGTATCAATCACGCCTTATTGCTTCATTAAACTCATATTGATCCACCCATAATTGAAAGGTGATCTTATTATTTTTGTCCTTAAACTTAAGTTTGATTTTTAATTTCGTCTTCAAATTTTATTTTATGTTATTTGTATCTTACATTTTTTTCAATTTTGTCCCTCAGTTTAACGCTACATAAATTAATAAAATGATAGACATTAACGTGTCCACTTTTCACTACAAGAAAAATAAAATTTAATGGTGGTTTTAAACAATATATAGTGACAGTTTTAACCGTCGCTAACAAATTTAGTGACAGTTTGTGGTGCCACAAGTTTTTTAATAACAGTTTCGACTAACTGTCACATGTGTAATACATGTGGCCATAATAACATTTATTGTTCATAATTTAGACAACATTAAACTCTATAATAAAATTAAAATTGATTAAAAAGATGTGAAACAAAATAAAGTTGTATGAAAAAATTAAAATTTGGGTTAAAATTTTAGGTTGGAAACTAGTATTTTTACCTAATTAGAAAATATACATACTTATTATTGATTATAGCTAGGGGGGCGGGCTAACCTCAAAGTAATGGATTAGATGGGAACAATGCCGACCTAAGGGCCCCACGTAAATTTCTTCACCGCCCCTTTTCAACAGAAGTAGCTGGGATGCGATGATGCAACAACAGATACATAGACGTCACAATCATTCAAATTACAAAATTTTGTAAGAACGATAGTTACTAGACGTAGCAAAATGAAAAAGGAGGCAAACCTCATCAAAAGCATCAAAGATATGGATGCTAGGCTGATGGATTGTACAGACCACAGTTCGGCCTGTGTCTACAGTGTTCCTCACCGTCCTCATTACTATAGCAGCTGCTCTAGCATCAAGGCCTGAGGTTGGTTCATCCATGAATATGATAGCTGGGTTGGCTACAAGTTCCACTGCAATTGTTAGCCTCTTGCGTTGCTCTGTGGATAAACCATTTACTCCAGGCAATCCAACAAGCGCTTCTCTCAATGGATTCAACTCCACCAATTCCATTACTTCCTCAACGAACATCTACAACCAATCAATGGGATCTTTATGTAGCAAGCACTAAGTTGATAGATCATCAACGTCATCAGTGAATTTCACTACAAGAATTAGAATTTTCGAAGGTGACTTTTTAAAATCGTCATCAAAAGTAAGATTTTCAGTGTTAATTTTATAACGTTGTTGCAGAAGTCAATGTATCACATTCTGTTTTAATACTTTCAATGACAAGTTAACAAAGTCAGTGTCAAAAAATTTTCAATGGCAAAATTATTAGGTGGCTTGTCATTAAAAACCTTTCAGTTTCATTAGCGACATTTTCCACGTTGACTGTTAACTTTGTTGCATTCTAACATATTCAAAGTTGAAAGAGGAATTTAAAGAAGTGAACAAAAACACTAATTCAACCAAAATAGTAAACGAGAGAAGTTATAGTTTTACCATTCTAGTGTCAGCATCAACTTGAGGGGGTAAGCGGAGGCATGCAGAGTAGAGTAAGGACTCATAAACTGTGACATGGGGAGAATGAATGTCGTTTTGTTCACAGTAGCCTGCTATGCGAGCAAAGGTTTCTTGCTTTTTTGGAAAGCCTGATATAGTTATAGACCCCTCTATATATCCTGTTGTTTTCCTTCCACCCAATACATCCATTAGGGTCGTTTTACCAGCTCCACTAATACCCATGAGAGCTGTAAGAACTCCTGGCCTAAAGGCTCCACTTACCCCTTTCAATAATTCCAGTCTATCTTCAACAATGCCTTGTGCCTTCATCTCCTGCAAGCATCAACGCAAAACAATATGGTGTTTCACAAAAGACACATAACCACCTCACAGTTGAGACTTGAGAGTGAGCAAATTAACCAAAAAACTTATATATCCATTTCCTTATATCTTTGTTATCATTTCTATCCAAGAACAATATAAGAAATGAATTAAAATTCAAAGTTTTAAAAATTACATATTTCTCCCTCTCATAAAAGATAAAATTTGAAGTTTGAATTTTAATTCATTTCTTATATTGCTCTTGGGTAAAAATGATAGATTTAATCATATTATAACTAAAAATGAAATTATAGACTGATTTGGAGAACAAAACCATAAGGAAAAAAAATGAAAATGAAGAATAGGGACTCAAGTGAACAAACTAAAAAGTTTGTAAAGGATGATTTTAACAAAAAAAAATAGATTCTTAAACTAGAGATCTAGACAAAGTAGAATATGAGTTTATATCAAAATTTGGACAAGAGAAAAATTTTAACCAAAGACCAAAGTAAATAAATTGAAATCTTTTTAAAAAAATAAAAAAAAATTTGACAGTCCATGTGGCTACCACGTGGCAAAGAAGTCCATGTGGCTGTTTTTTATCACGTGGCAGCCCAATTAATATTTCCATTAAGTTGACTCACAGAGTTAAAAAAAATAGTATGTATGACAAAATTTGAAACATAAAGAACATAAACCTTAGGGATATAAATATCTTTTTGCCATTAAAATATGATAAATGTATGGTTCTCTAATAAAAATATAACACTTGTATAACTCTTTAAAAAAATAACTCCAATTTTTACAACTCAGTATTATATGACTGGTATTATAAAAAAAATGTTTTATACATGGTTTGCTTTTAGTGAAAAATCTAATAGTAATAATATAAAAAAAAACTGCATATAAATCTAACTCGAAAAGAAAAGGACAGAGATTGAACTCCAATAAATTAGACTCCTTGAAACTTAATTCCAAAAATGTGCTACTTGAGTGAAGGTTTTTTCCAGAGTACACTATGGATTTAATCTCTAAAAGATTATTAATTTTCTCAATTTGATTCTTGAAATATCAAATATATAAATTTAGTCTTTCAAAAATTATATTTATCTAAATTTAGTCATTTTCATAGTTAAATCACAAAGTTTATTGTTGTTAAAATTTATTTTAATGAAAAAATTAAATTAAAATAAATATAATTTTTTAAAAATTAAATTGAGGCAACTAAAATATTTTGAAGGCGAATAATTTACTCTTATTTCTATTACCTCAGGCATGTCCACGGCATATCGGATTTCATCAAAAGCGATAGAAAGTGGAGTGAAAGGAAGAACCATTCCACGCTTCATGTTCTGATCTGCTTCATCAATGCTACCAACTCTTGTAGACGATGTTCTAGATGACACACTTCTATTTTCATTCCCTTTTTCTGCAGTTTGTGATCACACTACTCATCTTGCAAAACATGGTCATATTAAGTGAAAATAGATTATATTTCTATCATTTGTGATCCTACCTAACGTCCTTTTCTGTGTGGATGACAGCTCAATGGCCTTTCCATTTCCGCTGGCATTTTTCTCATCAGCCAAGTCCTCTTTTGATATTACGGCTTGGGGTTTGCCAAATGCTGCAGCAAATTGATTCAACTGTTTGAAAGTCGCATCAATCCCAATCATGGAATTTGAAAGGCACTTGCAAAGGATACTTACGATCAAGATAGTGTAAGGCCAAAGTGAAAAGGAAATTGAATAATAACATGTACCCAATGCAAGCTCCAACTCCAATCCAATACCAGTATGCTTGAGGAAAAAGACCACGTGCCTCCAGGACCTGTACTCCCAGTGATTTTGTTGAATTAGGAAGAACCTGTAAACATTCAAATATACGCTACCCTTTATTAGTTACATGTAATGTATCACATGACCATATAACTGAGTGTATGTGTCATTGGCCCATATATAATATACCTATAAGGTTCATTATATATGGACTAAAATCTCTTTTTGTCCCTCACAAATCTCTCTTTTCTCAATTTGATCTCTCACATATTCTTTTTCTTAATTTGGTCCTTCACATATTCAAATATTTTTATTTGGTCCCTCACAATTTTTTGTTTTCAGTTTAGTCCCTCGTAAATCCAAACATTTTCATTCTCAATTTCATTGAATCCCTTCAAATTGCACATTTTATATTAGGTCAAAGAAAGAAAAAATTTAATGGTGTCCATATCAGCGAGTTAACTGCCAATTGAGCACCTCTGTTAAATTGATTGCAGCTGCCTGGAGGGACCAAATGAAAAATGTTTGGACTTGTGATGGACCAAATTGAAAATAAATATCTATGAATGATGAAATTGAGAATATTTACATCTGTAAGGGATCAAATTAAGAACGAAATTTGTGAGCTACCAAATTGAAAAAATTTGAATATGTGATGGACCAAATTGAAAATACAAATTTATGAGGGACTAAAGTGGAATTTTAGTCATCATGTATGTAATTAAATAATTCTGGTTTTACGTGAAAAGCATTTGCTTATGTTAATGCTTACATGTGCCCAACTCTTTCCGAGGAATTCATTCACAGCTATGGCATTCTGGCCGTACATCATGGGTGAGACCCAATAACCCCAAAACCACCATTTTTTCACATCATCTGGTCAGCAAAGAAGGTATTTTTGTCATATATGAACCAAAGGAAATAGACTAAATTACTGATTTAATATTTGAAAGACTACGATTTTTTTATTTAGTTTTTGAAAGATAAAGTGTCTCAATTTAGTAATTGAAAAGTTATGTTTGTTTCAATTTAGTTCTTTTATTAGTCCAAGCGACCTTTGGCAACAAAAAAATTTGAGTTTTAGCAATGGTATATTAAAGATTTAGCAACAAAAAAATCAAATTAAAAACAAATGTACTTTTTTAGATGCTAAATTGAGACACTTGATTTTTCAAGGACCAAATTAAAAAACTTAAATTTTTCAGGGATTAGACATGATCTTGGAGATTGAAACTGCAAGACGAGTTCACCTTTTGATAATATAAATCCACCCAGTACCATAACTACAACCATAGAGAATGACCCAAAAGTGTTTGCAACAATTAAGTCCCTCCCAATTGCCCCCATAAACCGAAACAGCCCAGATGCCATCTGGTTGACACAAAGGAGCAGAAAAAATTGTTTGAAGAACCTGTGATGACAAATGTGTTAGGAAATGCAGGGTTTAGTATGTGAAGCTGTATTGAGCATATAAAAAATGGTTGCATTTTAGTCCCTCACCTTTCAATGTTTGGATCAAAGCCTATAACATAGTAAGTGAAGACCACCCAAGTAGCAACTTCTACTAAGGTAATAGGAATCTTGAGGATCCATGTAGGCAAAGCATATGCCCATGCAGGATAAAAGAGAAGGTCCCTTTGCTTATAGAACACAGGGAGTTTGGCAATGGTCATGGATAGTTCAGAAAATCCATTGAACATTATCATAATCACTGAGAAGAACAAGGCTCCCATATAAATTCCGCCATCAGCTACGGTGTCCCGGTGCATCTCGGTTCGCATAAATATTGTCATTGTTACAATGGCCATTATAATCAACTGCAGAATTTCAACTCAATCATCAATGGAGTTGAAATAACACAACTGAAAAATTCTCAAAACCTTCAAGCTAAGTATTGTGTTGTGCTTACTTGCTGTGTTTTGAAAATATAGGCAAAGGAGTTCCTCTTCATGAGTAAGAATTCTCTGGACACACAGGCTTTTAGGAGTTCCTTCTTATTAACACCGTACTTCTTTTTGTCTAAAGCATCAGGGTGGTCCTTGGACTTGTCGAATGGAGTAGCAAGTTCATCTCCAAGTTTTCGACCAATGTGAAATGATTGAAACGCTTCAGCAAATTCTTTCACGGTGATGAAGTTATATGGCTCGTCTTTATTTGCCCAGTACTGTTCCTGATCTTTCCTTGATGTTACCTATCATAAACATGAATAATGAATAGATATAAGAGTTTGGTTCAGTGTGTTTTACTTTGGGTAGAGATAATGCTAATTGGATAGACTTTGAGGCGTTATAAATTATAATTTGTTTAGAGAGTTTATATTTGTATATTTGAAATATTACAAGTAGACCTTTCTTAGATACAACAAAACCTTTGGAACCATTTTTTGGATAATTTCCAATCAAATGCGACTTCTCTGTAAAATGGGTTATCCAATGTGAGACTTTAATATCATTTAATAATACAAACTACAAAATAACTTTGATACGAAACAAGAAGAAAATGGTTTAGTGAAAGCTGGAATTAAATTAATGAGTTACTTCTTGTAGAAAGTCTGCTACTCCTGTCCTGTCGGGGCATTTGAAACCCATGTATTCAAAGAACTCGAGCACATTTTGCCTTGGACCTTGATACACAATCTGTCCATCTGAGAGCAGAATTATGTCATCAAATAGTTCATAGGTCTCTGGTGCTGGCTGGAGAAGAGAAACAATGGCTGTTCCATTCAAAATGTGGATTGTTTGTCTCAGACAATTCATCATTTGTAATGTAGTTGAACTGTCCAACCCAGTTGATATTTCATCCATAAAAAGTGCTCTTGCTGGTCCAACTAGCATTTCACCTAATATTTGTTCATTACAAATTAATTACATAATTAAAAAAACAAATCAACATCTAAATGGTAATCACATTTTCAAGAATCTAACCAAAATATATATATATATATATATATATATTGAAATTTATGCTCTACCAGTTGTCACTCTCTTTTTCTGTCCACCAGATATACCTCGAATCATGTTATCCCCTACCATGGTATCAGCACAAACTTCTAGTCCCAGAATCTTGGAAATGTAAGAAATGGGAAAAACTTAGTGTATGACTTAATTAGTTTTAAGTTTTAAATTTAAAAAAAAAAATTAGAGTCATCACACAAATTTTGTTGTACCTTCATAATATAATCTGTAACCACATTGGTTTCTTGGCCTTCTAAAGCCGCTGCCTGAAAATTCATGTGTTCAAATGCATCTATCTAATCTATAAATAACTAGTTCTTGTGGATTGGACTTGCAAAAAGAAACCACTCTAATCTTGTGTTTTCTCACCTTCATGTAAATATCAAGATCAGGATCCGGCTTAATATTCGCTGCTTTCTCTCTTCTTGATAATTCTGCCAGCATCTCTGCAAGTTGCCAAAATATAAAACAGTTGAAATGCAGAGTAAAAACAATATATAGCGTTATTATTAAAATGAGCCTAGGCCCGTGGCCGACTTGTATCCATGTAGGGATGACTTGAAACCAAGATTAAATATGTGATTTTACATTGAGTTGAGTGATGATGATCACTAACCATAACGGCTTCCTATCCCTTGACACCTTGCTGAGAAAGCCAACGTCTCTCTCACTGTCATTTCTCCTATGTGGAGATCATGTTGACTTATGTAAGCCGATGTTCTCTGAGGTACAAACTCCTCCATGTCATATCCATTGTATGTAACTCGCCCAGAAAACTGAAATTTTACAACAATCAAAATTGAATCATAATTCACTTGCTCTCTGCCTATCTTAATTTCTCACGCCAACAAACAAATGCTTAGTCTTCTTACTTTGAGATCTTTACTGAGTCTTCCAGCAAGTGCCAAAAGCAAGGTGGTCTTTCCAGAGCTTGGAGGCCCCAACAGCAATGTCATTCTGCAAGTTAAGTTACTGGAGAATATGAGTAAATTATACTTCCATCCATCCGAGTATTAAAATTATACATCCATCTTACCGTCTGGGTTTGATGATTCCACAAACATCATGAAGAATTGTGAATGGCTTCTTTCGACTGGGAAGAAGGTGCACATAGTTCAAGAAAGCCTTGGGAAACACACAGAAGATGTGGACATGGTAAGCCTACTCTGCTACAAACTATTTCTTTAAAACAAAATAGAACCGTCACAACTCAACATCAAAAAGTAATGGTATATATGATTGATTACCTCTAACATATTGATGCAGAAGTTGAATATTGTGGGCAATGCTCTGCTTCCCACATGAGCTTCTGCCTCCACGTTTAAGTGCTCCAAACGGACCTCAATTGTGGGAAAATCAAGCCCAACTCTGTAATTTCAAAGCAAGAAACATGTGAAAAAAAATATATATATGTTTGAGTGTGTGTGTGTGTATATATATATATATCAATATTCCAATCAGTCTAGTCAGAGAATTAGTTCAGTCTAGACTAATGAACTAGTGAGTGTTTGAACAGATAAAAAACTTGTCAAACCGATAAAATCGATCGGTTCAACTACTTCAACGGGTTCTTTTTTTTTATATTTTTATTAAATATTATTATATTTTTTTTTAAAAATATCCAAAAATTTAAGCTATTAGGAAAAGATATAGGATTGATATAAATATATATCTATAACATGTCTAGAATATTTTTATATTATATATTATATATTTTAATATTTTAATATATATATATATAACATATACATTAATTATATATTTTAATATATTTTAAATACCATTGGTTTGACTACGACCCAACTATTGACCTTTGAACCGGTACCTTGACTGATTCAATCAGTCCGTTTTTCTGAACCTTGATATATATATATATATATATATTGACTAAGATCCTATTTTGGTCCCTCACAAATGTCATTTTTTTCTATTTGGTCCTTCACAAATCCAAATATTTTCAATTGGATCCCTTACAAATTCAAATATTTTCATTTTAGTCCCTCGTATAGCAAAGTCATCAAAATTGAATCCCTTGACATTGCACAATAGATTAACACAAGGAATAAAAAGTTCACATGGTGTCTACGCCAGTGAGTTGATGGCCAAATCAGCATCTCCGTTAAATTATTTAACGGTAGTCGAATAGAGGAACCAAATTGAGAATGTTTAGATTTGTAAAGGAGTAAATTAAGAATAAAAACCTGTGAGGAACTAAATCGAGAACATTTGGATTTGTGATGGACTAAATTGAAAATACAATTCTCTGAGGGACCCAATTGAGAATAAAAATCTACAAGAGACCAAATTAAAAAAAAGGACATTTGTGAGGGACCAAAATGAAGTTTTAGTCCAAAAAAATTCACAAGTATATATAATTAGAGTTGCTTCATAAATGTGAAAAGTTACGACTCATAACAACATGAGCACATACCGATCAATGCGATCTCTGAGCTTCAACAAGAACTTCTCATTATCTTCCTCAGCAATCCTGACCAGCCTCTCCACCAGATTCTTCCTCTGAAGTGGACCAAGCTTGTTTATATCGATCTCTTGAGGCTGACCCTGTGATTCTGTGAGTATGCCTCTGGTCATACGTAGATACGTGGGAAGCTTTTCAATCGCAGCCCATTGAAGCTCTTGTTCATCATCGTCCCTGCGAGAAGACCCAGAAAACACATCTGCAGCACTGCTTCTCCAGATGCTGGAGCTGCCTATTCTTGCACTTCCCACTCTCAATTCCCCACTTTCCATTATTCTCTGTGCTCTCTGATATAGTTTCGATGTCACTGATCAAAACCCACCAAGTTTGGGTCGAGTTTTCATGCGATGAAACTCAGTTTGGATCTTTGGGTCTTCATAGGGACGAGGCAGAGAAATGGAAGTGATGAACAAAGAAGCTTAATGGTTTCACGGAGTTTCAAGAATGGGGATGTGTATATTTATATTGCTCACCCCAAAGTTCTCAATAGTCAACTACATTTTCATGCAATTTCTGATTTGCTAGAATTACATTTCTTTATTTTAGGTACCTACTAAAAAACCGAATGTGCCAAGCTACGCAAGGATGGGTCCTTCAAAATCAATATAATATAAAATTAAATTACTAATTTTACCTATATAAAGGATTAGGTTATTTCAATTTGGCCCTTAAAAACAACATTATGTGTCTTAATTTAATTTCTAAAATATTATATTTGTTTCAATTTGATTATTTTTATTGTTAAATTGCAAATCAATTATTGCCAAATCTCTTTTTTTTTTAGTTGTTAAAAGTAATTTAGACAAGTAGAAAGATAAACATCATTATAGAGTGTAGCTGACTGGTGAAGAATTCAAATTAACCTTCTATGACCGTCATAATGTTTTACAAAAATGTATCCTTGCATAAATTTACATAATATCGTAGAAATAGTTTTTTTTCATAAATCAGTTCTTCCTCCTTTGAAAAATCGATAGTAAAATTTCACAAAGGAGGAAGAAATGATTTATGAAAAAAAAACTTGGCAAATTTTAATTTTAATGAAAAATAAATATATATTTGTAAAACATTATTATGTGTGTGTGTGTGTATATATATATATATATGTTATAAAAACAAAATAAATAACATTAAAAATAAAAATCTAAGAAATAAATTTTTAAATTTAATTTTTAATAATATTGGGTATTCACTAAAAATTTAGACATTGTCTAGCTAAATGAGGATTGATAAATATTTTGACATCTCATGGTTGGATCGTGTCGTGAAGTGAAAAACATAGAATAATGTCTAAATACCTAGATAGAGTACAGAACCCAAGAAATTTGATTGCACTAAGTGGTTCATTGGATTTGGGATTCTTAGCATTGAAGATAATTCTGCCTTACAAGGTAATGTGTTCCACAATTATGCATCAATTGGCTGCGACTTTACATATTTTAGTCTAAATATTGTTCGTAAGAAAGTGGGACAGAATGGGTAGATTCCCACAAAGCATATATTTATGAATCACTTCTTCAGCACTCAATCAATCCTAGTGCAAATAATGAAATAAATTAGTTATTCTATACATTACAAGTTCACTAAAGCTTTCTGTTTAAAAGGACTTTTGATAAATGTGTTATTAAGCAAAAGATTAAATTGCATTCTTGATCTACTTTTAAGATTATGTTTTATTGTTAAAATTAAGCTAAGGAAGTAAAATAAAAATGAGAATTGTTAACATTTTTATATTTAGTTGTTGGAACTCTCATTCCTCTATGAATTCACATTCTCTCAAGCTCAAGAACAGATTTTCTAATATTTTCAGTATAACAATTTGACTATGATACCTTTGTAAAATTTTTAAAATTACATTCTTATCCTAATTTATAATTAACCTCATTCAGTTGCTTTACGGTATATGTAGCGTTTACATTGGCACTAAAATTCAAGAGGCGATATTTATTTAAATTTATATGCTCATTCTCTATTTTGATAAATTATCTTTTATTTATTTTCATGTACTATTTCAATAAACCAGAAATTTACCATAATTTAATCTTTTTTAACATCTTCAAAATATTAGATTGTGTAACTTAATCCGTTACAATTTATATCATTTTTTATTTGAATTTTTTAATAAATATTAACAAAATTAAGTGCAAGGAATATTTTTTATATGAGAGTAGATAAAAAATTATCAATAATTAATTTTTATTTAATTGTAAAAATTAATAAGAATGTTGTATCTTTGACAAAGTATATATATATATACTGAAGTTATTTTTAAAAAAATCATAAAACTTCAAACTTGCATGCAGTTTGCAAATTTTGTAATAGCGACTTATGAGTGAAGAAATTAATCCTTTCTATCAGTGTGGTCAAAATATATTAAAAATTATTTCTTATATTTTGTTATTAAAAATGTTAATGACTTATTGATTATTAATTATAACTATGAACTAGCCATAAGCTTTGCTTTGGATATATCTTATATAAAATATTTAATATATTATTATGTAATATTTAATTTATATTAAAAAATTATATTCAGTATTTTTTTGTTTAATTTTTTTACCAATGTTCTTTTATATAATATTTATATATCTTTTTACATTCATGAGTATTATTGTAATTTTTTCACAATTTCTTATGATTTCAACAGATTCTTACAATCAAACAAGGGAACTAAATGATTTTATTATTCCTTTTTATACCTAACTGAACATGGGAATAAGAATAGGATTTCAATTCTTATTCTCATTCCAATTTCTATGACTCAATTGTAGCAATTAAACATGACCTAAGTGTAAAATTATTTCCTTGTTACTATAAAATATCACATATATCTTAGTCCAATTTTATATTATCCATTTAGAGAGATTTGTTACAGTATAGTTTTTGACATTTGATAACCTCATGTTGGGGTTAATCTGGTGAAAAAAATAGTTTAATGTGAGAGGTGAGGTGAGAAAATTATTGCTGTTAATCACAAATCAACCGTTCAAATTGACAAGCGAAAATCAGGGAAAATTTTTATTATTTGTGTTATTTGATTTTTGTGTCAATATAAATTATTGATTTATAATTTAACGATAATTATTTTCTCTTTTCATCTATCACATTAAAGTTTAAACCACTCTTTTCACTTGACAAACCCGCTTAATTTTTTTTTTTGGCTAGTAATACTTCTTTAATACTATATATCTTTTGACTAAAAATACCTTTTGCTAACCTAAAAATATTAAATTTTACATATTGTGACATTTTATGTTGTTATTAACATAAAATAATATGTGACAAGTATTTTATTTTCTTGTAAAAAAAATCTAATATGTACTTAAATAAATAATATTTTATTTTAAAAATGTAATATTAGTTTACTAAATCTGAATTTAAAAAATGAATTGTAATGGACTTCTCTAAACAAAAAATATAAAATTAAACTATATTTAATAATTAAATTGGTATAAGAAAAGAAAGTATATATTTTAAAAAAATTTAAAAATTTATAATTAAGAGAAGAAAGCATAATTTATACTTAAAAAAAATGAAGGGGAAGCGTCAGCTCGAAGACCAAGAAAATCAGGAAACAAAATCTGTCTCAAATCTTTGACTTCATTGACCTAAAAAAAAAAATCCATGACTCCAAGGAAGGATCACCGTACTTAGGACCTGTTTCATACGCAGTACTGAATAAATGAAAGATGAAAAAAATGTATTTGGTATATGATAAAAAAAATGAAGAAAAATAAAAAATATATGTTTTGTATGTATATTTTTGAAGGAAAAAAATAGAAAATGTATTGGGCAATTACTGAAATACTCCTGTTTAGTAAAATGTTGACTTAATTATTAATTTTATCTCTTAACTTTTTTATTTCAATACAGTCATTTTTTATTTCAATATAGTCCCTTTAATTTGTAATTTGTGCCATATTTATCTTTATCTATCTTTTTAATATAGTCCCTTAACTTTTTTTTTCAATATAGTCCCTTAAAAAATAAAAATAAAAAGTTATCTTCTGTTAATTTAATAACTAAATCATAAATTTAACAAAAATATCAAATGTGAATATATTTTTGTTTATGGATCAAGTGGCTCTTGGTTTAACAATTATGATTTACTTTTAAAATTTGGGTTAGGGGGGAAAGTAATATAAACAAATAAATAAATAGAGTTAACAATAGTGCTGAGCAAATGGTAGAGAAAGTAACTGCAGCTTTGGACCATATCTACAAGTTTCTAGAAGCCTCCAAATGCAAAAAGAGAGAGGTAGCCTTTTTTATGGATCAAAGGCACAGCCTTGTAATGTCTCTCTTCGTCTCTCTTTCTGCAATTTCTCAATCTGCAATCTCTCTTCATTACTCTTTCATCCTATCGCCTCTCATCTTCATCAAGCAAACCGAACTCAACTCGAACTCTGCTCCTCCTCCATCTTTGTTGGTCTGAGCTTCAACTGGAATGGGTTGGACCTTTGTAGGAGGTACAGTTGAGAAAATTGGAAGAGATGACCTATCAAATCGGGTTCCTCTCTCTCAACCTTTAACTTTACAAAATGTTTGCTCTCTCTATCAGCTTTTCTCCATTTTCAGAGCTCAGTGAACTTGAATTTATAGAAAAAGTCAGTTTAACCACCTTCTTCTATATGTAATTTGAGTCCAAGTTTTCTATATGTAATTTGGCTCCAAGTTTTCAGTTTCTGTAATTTGAGTTTGAGTTTTCGGTGCCACAGAAATGAGATTCATGAATGAAAGAGACGACAAATTTGGAAAAAAGGGAGAATAAATTACTATTTTCCATCTGAAAAACCGGTTTTCCATCCAAATTCATATGGAAAAACTTGTGTACAAATATGAGGGAAAACAGGAATGCGAGACTCCATCGCTGTGGCTGAATGGAAAAAAATGATGGATTCCCTTTTCCATTGCACTATAGCCAAGGGTACCAAACATGCCCTTATTTCTTGACATCAACATAGAAGGATCATCGTACTTCACTTTGTTTTCTTTAGTAGAATTAGAATATTATATTGAAATGAAACCCTTTGTTTACACTATAGCTAATGACTTCACTGGTTTTTTTTTTTCTAATGTTAAGATCAAGATCGTACAAGATCATACAAAATCATATAAAATCGAACAAAATCTTAAGATCAAGATCTTAAGATCCTGACATATGGTTTTTTTTTCTAATGTTTTGATATTCAAATTTTTTTATGGAAATAACTAATAAATTTGTGAAAATATAAGATGTTTTATAGAAATATTTTGATATTTTAATAAATTATATTTATTTTTAAATATTTTTTATATTTAGAATATTATATAAATATTTTTTTATATTTAATTTTAAAATTACATAAGATTTTAAACTCCTGCAATTCCATCTTACCGATCTTTCTGATCCTGTACAAGATCTCGATCTTGATTACCTTGAATGTGTTCAATGACTACTTTCTTATCTTTAACAAGTTCTCTAATGGCTAATTACTTGATGTCAATGTGTTTACTTCGACTACCACTTTTGTTGTTATTAGCCAAAAAGATAGCAGCTGAATTGTCATAATATATCCTCAATGGCCTAGAAATTGAATCAATAATTCTAAGCCTATAAATGAAACTCTTTAACCATACTCCATGTGAGGTAGCCTCAAAAGAGGAAATGAACTCAGTCTCTATATTGGAAGTAGCAACCAAGGTTTGCTTGGTGCTCTTCCAAGATATAGCTCCACCGGAAAACATAAAAATGTATCATGATGCTAATTTCTTTGAATCAACATAGCCAGCAAAGTCTAAATCAGAGTAACCAATCACTTCCAAATTATCAGTTTATCTGTACATCAGCATGTAATTTTTGGTCTCTTGAAGATATCTCAGGACTTCCTTTGTAGCTCTTCAGTGGTCAATGCTTGGATTACTCTGATATCTTCCTAACATTCTAATAGCAAATGAAATGTCAAGCCTTGTACAAACCTGAGCATACATCAAGCTCCCAACAACAGAAGCATATGGAATGTTCTTCATTGTTCCCTCTTAAAATCATTCTTCGGGCATTGGTTAAAATTGAACCTATCACCCTTCACAATTGGAGCTATAATTGATCAGTAATTGTTCATATGAAACCTCTCTAAAACTTTGTTGATATAGGTTTCTTGAGATAGACCTAAGATACCTCAATGTCTGTCTCTATGAATCTTAATACCAATGACATAAGATTAATCACTCATATCCTTCATATCAAAATTTTTAGAGAGAAATTGTTTCACCTCATATAGCATTCCCTTATCATTGCTTGCAAGTAAAATATCGTCTACATGTAAGATAAGGAAACAAATTTTACTCTCGCTGATCTTTTGGTGTATACATTGATCCATATGTTCTCAACAAAGCCGAATGAAGAGATAACATCATGGAATTTTAAATACCATTAATAAGAGGCTTGTTTCAATCCATATATGGACTTCTTTAGTTTGCAAACCAATTGTTTACCATCACTAGATGTGAATCCTTCTGGTTGTTTCATGTAGACCTCCTCCTCTAGATCATAGTTGAGAAAAGTTGTCTTCACATCCATTTGTTATAATTTAAAGTCAAAATGGGCTACTAATGCCAACATAATACGCAAAGAATCTTTGTTAGACACATGAGAAAAGGTTTCTGTGTAGTCAATTCCTTTCTTTTGAATGAATCCTTTAGCAACAAGTCTTGCCTTGTATCTCTTAATATTTCCTAATGAGTCTTTCTTTGTTTTAAAGACCCATTTACATCCAATGGCTTTTGCACCATCAAGCAACTCAACAAGATCCCATACCTCGTTACTTTTCTAGAATTCATCTCTTCTTTCATGGCATTGTACCATAATTTTGACTCTTGACAACTCATGGCTTATGAAAATGATTCAGGATCATTTTCAGCTCCAATGTTGTAGTTAATTCTTATAGATACACCATATAATCATTAGGGATTGCTGACTTTCTTTCTCTAGTAGACCTTCTTAATATTGAATTAACAATTTCTTGAGGATCATGATTTCAACTGGTTGTTCAATATATTCTAGATTTTCTTCAACAACTTAATCTACTGGAATATTGTCAATATCTTGTGGAACTTCAACAATTGGTTGCTCAACACCTGTTTGAACTTGAGAGGTGTTTTGAGTGATAACTAATATGTCTCTTGAATTTGAATTTTGAAATTGATCACTCCTACTGACTAAGTCATTCTCAATAAATTTTGCATTTCTTGATTTCATAATCCTAATGTTGTGAGATGGACAGTAAAATCTCTACCCTTTAGACATTTCATCATATCCAATAAAATATTCAGTAATGGTCCTTGGGTCCAGTTTCTTTTCTTTTCAAACCGGCATCCCTATATGAGTATATGTCGCAAACTCGATGTCTAACCTTTGAATAACTCAAAAGGTGTCTTTGGGATAGCCTTAGTTGAAACTCGGTTTAATATATACACTGCCATTTAAGATATTTAATCCACAAGAAATTTTGCAAATGGACCAGTCGCTTGTCCATTCTCAGTGTATCACCATAATACTCCCCACCTCTACACTTCTCACAATCTTAATTTGCTTTCCACATTGTTTTTCTTCTTCTGTCTTAAAAACTTTAAAGGCATCTAATGCTTTGCTCTTATTATGAAACATGTAGAGATACATATAATGTGAGTAGTTATCTATAAAGGAGATAAAGTATTTCTGCCATATGCATCTATGTCTGGACAACAAATATCTGAATGTATGATTTCTAATATGTTCAAACTCCTCTTGCACCTTTCTTTGACTTTTTGGTATGCTTGCCCTTAATGCAGTCCATACAAGTATCAAAATCAATAAAATTCAAAGCATTAAGTACTCATTCATTTACTAATCTTTTAGTCATATCTATAGAAATGTGTCTTAATCACAGTGCCACAAACTAGAGGAATCCTCATTCATGACACATCGTTTGGTGCCAACTTGAACATGCATGACATTATTAGTGACAACATTATGTAAATTGAGAGAGAAAAGACCATCTGATAATGTATCATTCCCAACAAGTTCAGATTCATAAAATAAACTAAAAGTAGTGTCTGAAAAGTTGATGGAATAACCAAAAGGTACAAGTCTTGAAATTAAAATTAAATTCCTAGAGAAACTAGGAATATAAAATGTCTTTTCTAATTTCAAAATGAAACCACTACTTAAAACTAGATTGCATGTCCCTATGGCCTCTACAGGCGAAAGAATCTTGTTTCCTGAATAGATGCACAGTTCAGTTCCCACCGGCTTCCTTAGACTTTGTAAGCCCTGTAAGGAATTTGAAATATGGATTGTTGATCCAAAATCAATCTACCATGTGCTATGTTTTAGATTCATAACAAACAAATGAGATTGGATTACCTTTCTTCTCAAGCTATTTCTAAAATTTGAAGCAATCCTTCTTCATGTGTCCTTTCTTTTTACAGAAAAAACACTTGGATTCCTTCTTTATGTCAGCTTGAGGAGCTAATTTTCCCTTTCCCTTTTGTTTGGCTTGATACTTCTTCTTTCCTTGTGTTGCCATAAATACAATTTCCCTTTGTTCCATCATTAGACTCCCTTCTTCTTGAGCACACATGGTCAAAAGTTCATTAATTGACTACTTGTCCTTATGTGTGTTGTAAAAGATTTTGAAGTGTCATGACCCAAAAGTCCAGGCATGTGATCGACACAACATAGGGTTATTTCTTATACCATAAGTCTAATTCTTCTAACTCCCAGTTCCCATGTGACATGTAATGTGTATGATCAAATAAATAAATAATTACACATATGAAAATAAAAGTAAACATGGCATGACAGAAACTCCCTACATGCAACCCCTTCCTCTTAGGTGTCCTAATTGACTACAGACTTACAACGACATATCAACTAACAAGCTTTGACCTTCTCGTGAGAAGGAATTGAAAACCTTAAACCTCATCTACTCCTCGATTGACTGTATTATGGCTAACGTAACCTACAAGGAAAAGGAACAACAAAATGAGATAAACATCTCAATGAGAAAACAAGCCCTTTTCCTTATCTTTGCATAGCTCGGTACCTCCATGATAAAGATGATTCAAACCTTTTTACTTCGAAACACACACTAGCAGGTGTGTAAAACAACTCAGTAGCAGTTATATATGAACATACTGGGTATTCTAAATTGCTTAGGGAAATCTCGACCTCCAACATGGCTACTCCTAACCATCCACTCAAATTTAATGATATCAAATTTACATCTTCAAATCTAAAGTAATTTGCAAACTCCTAGTCCGAAAGTCAAACTATGCCTTATAGCCCATAGGTTAACAATGACCCAAGCCCATAGGCCACTAACCACTCTAAGCAACACGTGCTAATAGGACTCCATTACAACCACACAGGTTACTATATATAGTTATATAACAATCCAACGTAAATGACATTCTCACATTCTAAAGACCATAATGGCATTTGGCCCAAAAGGCCATAACAATCTCCCCGCCAAAAGACTTTGTGTATATTTACATATACATATACATATATATACATATTTATCTCTCGATCCGTAGACCAAGATTAACTCCTGGCTCATAAATCAATATTAGCTCTCGACTCGTAGGCCAATATTATATCTAGGCTCATAGGCCAGTATTATATCCATACCCAAGGGAATTTTAAACTCTATGCTCAAAGGCGATTAGACTCCTTGCCCAAAGGAATTAAATCAATACACTCAAGGCGATTAGATCTCCATGCCCAATAACAATTTAATCTCCATGTTCAATGACAAATTCTCTATGCCCAAAGGCAACCCATTTCCCTTACATGTAGGCAAACTTTTCTCTATAACTCCCACGATGCCCAATGGCAATTAAATCTCCATTGCCCGAAAGGCAATTTAATCTCCATTGCTCAAAAGCAATTTAATCCCATTACACATAGGCAAATTTATCTCCATTTAATCTTCATTGTTTGAAGACAATTTAATTTCTATTGCCCAAAGGCAATTAATCTCCATGCTTGACGGCATATTAGTCACTCCCATAGGCGTAACCCACGAATCTCCCACAATCACACTATTAAAAGTGAAACTACTCCAAACCACCAAATATATAGGTCTAGCCAACTTATATATATATATATATTTACATAGCCACTTATTAGCTACTCGAAGGCATACCCTTTCATAACTTAGGACCTATAAGTCATAAAATCTACCTCCCTTATTCCCATGTCCCGCCATCTTGTGAATTCTAAAATAATCCACCATAATTAATCCACACAAAGGTTTCTCTAGGCTCGGGGGCCAAATGGGTAGTCTCCCCTACCGACATGAAGTCATAGAGTCTCCAGCATAAAACCACAATCATAATTGGCAAGTCGTCAAACCATTACCATAACATGTAAAAGTATTAACATGAGTATAACCCACTATAATCATACATGGTAAAAGTCAATCCAGACATTCATGTTTCACAATTATCAATCATTAAGAAATCTCTATACATAACTCCACTCTCCCTCCTACATGCATTTCCACTCCTATGGTAACCCAAAAGGTTCCTAAGCACTTACATTAATTACTAACACATCATCAATGTGTACAACAATTAGCATAGAGTAAAACTATACTTATAGGCTAGATTAGACAAGCCTCTGAGCCTCCACAATTTTATTCATCACAATTCATAACACATGCATTCACCATTAGCACTTAAATAAATTGTGAAAGAAACTATGAAAGTGAGTTAGCTTCTCATCTCAACTCCAAGCTGTCCATTTCATTCCAAAACCTAGTGTTTGGATGTACCTTGCTTGAATCCTTTGAAGAGGTATTCTAGCCAATTGGAATGGAAAACTTATAGGGAAAAATAGCAGATAAAATACCAAACGATGTCTGCTAGCAACCAGTTGACTGTCATTTACACTGGTAGTCGACTGGTTCAACTCATTTAGCTCCAACCCAAGAGCAACTGGTCAATTGGTGTCACCCTACCGATCGACCAGTGCGTCACCGCCAAATCTACTATTCCAGCCCAGAAGCTTCCGATCGACCCTACTAGTCAACGGGTGCGTCTCGGTCAAGTCTAAACAAAGAGCACAAGAGACAACCAGTCGATTGGTCTCCCCACGATCTTCGACCGGTTGCCAACAGACTTCAAAAAACATGTTTCCAAACTCCATAAACTCATCCCCAAACTCATTCTAACACAAATGGGTTATTATCAACAAGATTAGGCAATCCAAAACTTCCCAAACACATTCCAAACAAGTATCAAACAAGATTAAAACAGAAATTGTTGTAATCAGTTTCAAACTTAAACTTTTTCTTGTTAAACCAACTCCCAATTTGGTTTCTCCCCTTTCAAACTCATTCCTCTCCTAGAAATTAACTTCCCGACATCAAGAAATGAAAAAAAAAAAAGGTGGTTTGGGAGCATTAAATGCTACCAATATCAAGATTTCCTTTAGAATTCCTCTAGGGTTTGAGAAAAATAGAAATAAGGAATAAGAAGGGAAAACTTGCCCTTACCTTAACTCAAACTCTTCTCCGATGGTGGCGGAGGTTGCCAAAGTTCAGTAGCTCGCCAGAAACCATCATGGTTGTGGTTGTTGGTGGGGGTTCCGTGGGAGAGATGAAGGAAGAATATGGAATGGGAGAGAGACGTGCTCCTTTTCTAACCAAGGAAGGGCATGTGTGAGTATATATATATATATATATATATATATATCTCCTAGCTCATTGCTTGTAAATTTACAAGTTTGCCACTCCTTTATTCAAGTTGGAGTTTGGGATAACTTTAAGCATCTGATTAAATTTTTTATCTACACATCCCGATTTGGTGCATTAAGTCCTTTGCCCAATACTTCTATTATCACTTTAAACTCCATTTTCCATAAATAATATATAAAGAAGCCTTCTTTTTCACTTTAGTCCATCTCATCACCCATAAGTACATTGGGCTTCCTCGGATAGGAAGGCCCTCCATCCAACATACCCTACCTTGAACCATGTCTCCACCACACACCAAAGCCACACTTTGCCTACTTTTCTCCAAGCACCCTTTTCCTCCAATGTTATAATTAGGTCCCTCATCGGGGATCTCTCAAATGATACCCAACTCATGTGCTTTCACCTACCTCCATGTGTGTTACAATGCACATTCCAAGTTCTTGGTGACCTTCGAAGTGTACTTATTTTCCCACACCTCAAAATTTTCAGGCAGACCCAAAGAAAATTCCTCACACGAGCCATATCGGCTCGGGTTATTACATGAAGGGTTTATATTGTTGTGGGAGAATGTTCAATATATAATGCACTAAGAAAGAATCAGACATCTCAACCTCAAGTCTTTTTAGCTATGCCACAATGTCTCTCATTTGCATAATGTGCCCACACACACCTTTCACATTAATGAACCTTAAGGACGAAAACTTCATGATCAAGGTGCTGGAGAGTGCCTTATCGAAAGTCTTAAATTGTTTATCAATAGCCTTCAGCAATACCTTAACATTATTATACTAGTCGACAGAACCACAAATACGAATAGAAATCTTGGTCTTCATGAGCATAAGTGGTTTTTAGCTATGCCACAATGTCTCCCATTGCTCATGAAGAGTAATTTCAACTAGAGTGCTGGTTTCAGAAATAAGTGGTTTGTCTTTCATAATAGCATGGTCAATGTCCATGCACCCTAAGTGAAGAAAAATTATCTCCTTCCAAATCTTATAATTTTCACCATTCAATTCGATAATATCAAAGTTAATATCAGAGAAATTTACAGGTTACATAATTGCAAACATGAATCAATACACACTTAACATTAATTTTAGGCAAATAAACATTAAATCATATAAAAAAATCGAATCTAATGACATAAAAATTACTGTGGACTAAATTTTTAATTCAACTAGATTCTTACTATATAATAGAATTATCAAATTTTTATACCTAAAATAATTTGATATTCTATCTTTAACTTTATGATAAAACTATTAAATTATAATCCATAATTTCTATGGGTAAATTATGAAAAATTACTTAATATTTTATCCTAATTAATTATGCAAATAAATTCATGTGGGATATAATTTGTTATATTGTGCATAATTAATCACAATCAATGTCTATAATTTCCTTATGTGATCCTAAACACAATACATAATTTTCTTTAATTAAAGATGTTGTGACTGGTATCTAATTAAATAAGATTTTATAGATCACTATACATTAAAACTTTATATACATAAAATTGCTAATCCATTACACAATTTATAATTTCTTTATATGATCATAAACATAATTCTATTTAAATTAAGATGCTATGGCTACTCCCTAATTAAATCAAATTATAAAGATCAGTAATTATTAATTGTAAAATTTTTATTCAAATTTAATTGCAAAACATAGTATGAAAATGAATAAAAATCAAGTTTAATGTAATTAAACATTTTTCCAAAAATTGCATGTATAAAATAAACAAATATTATACATAAAATAAAATAAAAATTTAATCACATAAAACTCATATTCACAAAGCACCAAAACCGTATCTCTCCATGTGAATATAATAAAATAATATATTATCAATATTCAATATGTACACAGAATTAGTCTATTGATCAATAATGTAAACACCATTCATCGTCTTCAACCTTTAGACGGTTTTTATAACCCAATTTTGACTTATTTCAAGACCCGACTAGATTTCATTCTTTTAAACATAAAAAATGGTGTTTCAAATCGCATAACTCATGGGAAAACAATTTCCTCATGATCCATAACATCATTTTGCAATAAATGATTCCAAATGAGAATTTGAAAATCAACCGCATATGTATACACCAAGATGAAAAAATTCGTAGTTAATCAAAACTAACAAGACAGAGGCAAAAACCAAGCTCTGATACCACATGCAAGTAATTTTGAACAATCTAAATCATGTTCAGTTATAAAAGCATGAAAGGGCAACAGAAATAGGGATCAAAGAATTACCTCCCGCCATTGTCAGTCTTGAATTACGCACTGGATTAGGATACTTCTAAATACTTAAAATCTCACTTAGATGGTATGGTTCTAAGTACATTTGTGCTTAGGGGCCCTTAACCCACTCAATCAATAATAAAATTCTTCTCCCATCAAGAACATATAGTTTCCAGGCAGTTACCAAAAATGGGCATTATTATTATTATTATTATTATTATTATTATTATTATTATTATTATTATTATTATTATTATTATTATTATTATTATTATTATTTAATTAATGGATTGAGCAATTACAACTTGAGAGTATAGAAAATTCCTAATTTATGGACCATTTTCCAAACCATTCAAAATTAAATGGAGGTTATCCAACAAGATGGTGAGTAGGAGTCAATATTTTCTCCCTTCTTTTGTCAGAAAAGTTGCTATGTTATTTTCTCGTTTGTCGATTTTTGTGATTTTTGAAGCACTGAAGCTAGTAAGGAGGTACCTACAGTTTAAGATAATCGAATCCATAGGGTGAAAACTAGTAGAGCGATTAGTGAGGAGATAAATTGCTTGACTAGAATCTATCTCAATAAGGATTTTGCAACTACTATCATAATCCAAAGCTAGCTTTAGTCCAATAAGGAAGGACCAAAGCTCAGCTTGGATTACTGATTCTTTGCCAATATATTTTCCATAGCCCAGGATCCAATTGCTAGGTCTGTTGATCATGGAGTTTTGCATTGAATCATTGGCATTGAGTTTAACCCAATGTTCAGGAATGTGAGTACATGGAGGGTTAAGGCCATGTCAACATTTTCTTTAGGTTGTTTTGTCTAGTTTTGGTGAATGAGTAAATTTCTGCTTTGCCATATTGTGTGTATAGTGTAAAGGAAAATAGTGCCCCAGGGTCTATAGAGTTTTTGATTTGTTTACAAGTTGAGTTTTGTCTAAGCCATGAGTCAAAAGGTTTATGTAGAAGTTTGGTGGGGGATTTAGATTTAACCAAATTGGTCAAACTTTAGGACAGTCTTTGTGTCACAACCCATATTCGGGTATATGACTGGTGAGAACGGTGCCTTAACTCACACCACCGCAAGCCTATCTTGTTCCTTAACCCTTTACCTTTATAGTTATTTTACTCTTATCTCAACACAATATAAATTAATTCTTATCACCCATGTGGATTCAAAATAAAAGTAAAATAATATTTTTCATATATTTATAAACAGAACAAGCATGAAATACGTATCACAATAATACTTTTATACCTTTTGTCATTACATATAAAACATATAATCCACTATTTTTCACAGTGTAACGTAGCATACCTAATTACAGAGCCTTTCTAGAATTTCCTACATACATAAATATATAAGGGAGGTTCTTTGGATGCACACGTCACTGAAACGAAGAGCTCGCCGTACCTGAAATTGTGAGGGGGTAAGTCCAAACCACGTAACTTACCCAAACTATAACCGTACCAATCAAAACACATACGACAATGCATGCCAACTTATAATTGATACATAGTTACATAAGCATTCTTGAACGATCATATAGTAATTCCAAGTACAAGTATAGATCGATTTTATTTCATAGTCAGAATCATAATACGAATAAGACATTCAACATCACAATGCATTTCAACGAACATACCACACACATCATGGTCATAACAGTACATTCACAATTTTTTTCATCAACACATTTATCATCGTAATTCTCCCATCTTCACTTCCACATCACATCATATCCCCCTTATTGCCTCGCACGCCCCCATTATGTACGTCTAAAAGTAAGGCATGAATTTACTTAATGATCTTGGCTCTCATTAGCCATACATGATATTTTCCCACCATTATTTCCTCGCACGTGACGAACCACTAATTTACATACACATGTGCCTTTGAAATTATGCCCATTGACACGTCTTTCGGCATAAGGTTCATATCAAACATTTCCCTCTTAACTGCCATGAATATTACACAACTTCTTTATTACAAAACATTTTCACACATGCAAAGAGTTGAGGTCTTCTATTTCTTTTAGCTCATTAGAAAAATAAGCGATGCCTCAAGCACTTAGCATGAAATAATTTCCTCATGCATTACCAAGCTTCATAAACTATGGGTAAATGCACAGGAATGTACTATGGACAACCAAGAGGGGAAATGTGGAAATTCCATGTTAGCCCAGAATAACATTGCCTGAAGGCCACATACACATTTACAAGTAATTACACAAGTCTATCATCACATTACATGCTTAAGACATCCATACAAGACTTAAGGCACACATCATGACAACATCTTCAATGGTTATTTCTTCTAGACCATGCATGTACCTTAACATACACAATTCATTCATATTTTTAGAGGTAAACTTTCTTTTAACATTAACTCAGTGTTAGAATACACAACAAAGTAGTTCACATTGATGCATTTCATTGATGTCAACATCCACAAGCAATATAGCAATTTACAAATTGGCAAATTTAATTTACAACATCTCAACATTTCTCATTTACAAATTAATAGAGACAATTTAGCAATTTAATTGAAATAAATAAAGTAAGGCTATTCCTCACCTTTGCTCACTCTTCTTTACCAACTTCACCCCTTTTAGGTAGTTTTCAAGCTTTAAGATATCTCAAGGAACACCAAAGCATCATCCAAAACCTAGGAACCATGAGATCAAGAGAGAAAGGGGATCAAACATCACTTTAGGGCAAGTTACAGGCGGTGCCGCCTTGGGCGTCCACCTTGGCTTCTATGGTGCCACACAACAGCACATCAGATAGGTTGTCACCCAAGGCACTAACCCTTAAAATCTCGGGTTCAAGGCCAACCTAGGGTGACCAAGTTTGGGCTGACTCAAACCACCACAGATTTGCTTCCAAAATGTGCCAAATCAATCTTTTTTTGGTTCTAATTACTTCAAGGGTTTATCTAGGGTGGTACCAAGCAAACTAAAGGCATTCAAAATAGCCACAAAGCTCAAAATATAAAGCAACGAGCAAGGGGAAAGATTTCTAGAAAAACATCTCCAATGGCATTCTCTCAACCACCCAAATTCCTTCCAAATATTCAAAATATCTATCCATGGTTTTCATTTACCATTAATTTAAGACAAACAAAATACACCAATTTATTAATGGAAACCTTAAATCCCATTTCCCCCAATTCTTTCGTCATCTAGGGTTTGCATCTTGAATAAAAGAAGAAGATGATGATAATTCACTTACCACAACTCCCAAGCTTCCTTAGCTTTAATCCTCAATCAAATGCATGGTTAGAAAGTTGGACGAGATGCCTTGGGTAGTATGGCTGAAGAGAGGGAGAGAGAGTTTTAGGAGAGGCTGGGAATGACAATGAAAGGGGGAAGAAAGAGATGGGTGTTTAAGATAGTGTGGTGTGGGCCCTATCTTCTTTTCGCTTTGGTCCCTTTAGTAAAATCACATTACGTAGGATCTTGTGAAATAATTAGAAGAATTGATCAAATTAGGATACTCAACTATACTTCTATAAAATATGCATCATTCCAGCTCACTTCCACCAAAAAGCCAAAAACTTCACATTCATTCACTTTAGTCCTTTCGGTGCCCCAAGACCCACTCAAGCCTCAACTTCAATATTTACAAGGTACCGGGTTCATAATCATATCCTTATAAAATCTATTCTCCCTCACGGTTTCCTATTTGGTCCGCTCTCATGAGTACTCTATGTATTCTTTTCTTTTCAATTTAATCCCTGCACGTTCTTCCTATACTTACCACTTATGTTTTATTTCCCATTAAAAATCATACTTGCTCAAGGGCACATCTTAGCCCTTATTAAACTTTAGGACCCTTATTTCTTCAGTCGAAGCTCCTTAATTTGCAAAAAAAATTCACTTACCCAAATTGCGTACTTTAAGCCATACAGTAGTACCTGAGGTATTACACTCTGAGTGCATGAGAAATTGTTTCAGTTGTAGTGCTGCAAAGAGGGCAGTTATCCATAGTGGTGATATTCCTGTTATTTAGGAAGGACATGGTAGGGATTGCTTTATGATTGCATTTCCAAAGGGAGAGTTTTTCTCTTGGATTGCAAGAAGTTTTCCAGATCCAACTTGAAAGAGATTCTTCAAGGGCAGTAGGTAAGAGACTGTTATAAGCTAATTTAAGAGTGAATTCGCCATGATCAGTGGCAATCCACGAAATTCCATCATTTGAAGAGAGGTGATTGTTTGGAAGGGTTGTGCTAATTATAAGGTCAAGGATATTTGCTGGGAGGTTGAAGGAGATAGAGTTTAGATTCCAGAATATCATTATTTACCCTTTAAATTTGATATGTGTTGACAAACCACGATATCCCATGTGCACTCCGCTATACACTACAAAAAAAAATTGACTTTTGGTCGCCATCAAAAGTCTAAAAGTTGCCACCAAAGATTCTTTGGTGACAACTCTAATGGCGACTAAAGTTGTTGGTAAAAATATGTGGCTGAAAGTTATTGGTGGCAACTAAAGGGATCACTACCAAAAGTCATCTTTTTTGCAAAAAAAAAATAGTGCCAAAAATGATCTTTGGTGGTGACTAAAAGGTTACTTTAGTGGCGACTTTAAAAAAGACCTTTGGTGGCGATGTCACTCACCACTGTTATTGGACCCAAGACCCTTTGGACCTATGTGGGTCTTGGCCGATTTACTAACTCACTACCCTGAGGTGACTTGATTTTTTTAAGACAAAAACCTCACAAAATCGAAATGGAACAACATCTAACTTAACAAAAATCAAATATATTATTACTAATAGATTAAGAGAAATAAGAAAAGAAATATAATTTTATATATCTATATATATATATATATATATAATATATTAAAATTGACTTTTGGTGGCGACTTTCTAAATTGTCACTGAAAGTCTGACTTTTGGTGGCAAATGCGACTATGGAAATCACCACCAAATGTTAGACTTATATTAATTTCAAAAAAAAATTAACTTAGGTATGACTTATGTTAATTTAAAAAAAATTGACATTTGGTAGCAACTATGGGAGTTGCCACTGAAACTCTAACTTTTGGTAGCGACTATGGGAGTCGCCACCAAAGGTCCGACTTATGTTAATTTCATATATTAATTTCAAAAAAAAATTGACCTTAAAAGTCTGACTTATGTTAATTTTAAAAAAAAAAAATTTTGACCTTTGGTGGCGACTATGGGAATCACCACTAAAAGTCCGAC
Source organism: Biancaea sappan (assembly GCA_037074585.1). Taxonomy (NCBI): domain Eukaryota; kingdom Viridiplantae; phylum Streptophyta; class Magnoliopsida; order Fabales; family Fabaceae; genus Biancaea; species Biancaea sappan. The sequence continues at coordinate 40,020,015 of CM073494.1, forward strand.
TTATGTTATTTTCAAAAAAAAAATATTGACCTTTGGTGGCGACTCTCATAGTCGTCATTAAAAGTAGGTCTGACTTATGTTAATTTCTAAAAAAAAAATTTACGTTTGGTGGCGACTATGGGAGACGCTACTGAAAGTCAAAGTCATCACCAAAAGTTGACTTTTAGTGACAACTCATTTAATTGCTACCAAAAGTCGACTTTCAGTAGCAACTCTTATAGTCGCCACTGAAAGTCAATTTTCTTGTAGTTTGTAACGCTCATCCATTTTGTGAATTTTCGCCCAATATGGATAAATGGATAAGGTATTTAATAGCTATTAAATAATTGTTTATAATATATATCAATAAATAATATAAACTATAAAATATTAATTAAAACACTATATAAATAGTTTGGTCTCTAAAAAATTCTTCTCCCTCCTTTTCACTTCTTGGAATATTGTCTAATAGTTTTACTTATGTGGCATATTAAATGCCCACATGGTTAATTAAAGTTTGGAAAGAAAGGACTCAATATAAAAATAAAAGTTTATATAAAATGAAAGCAATATAAACTTTTGAAAGAGTCATTAGAAGGACCCAATAAAAAAAACTTTTGAATTAAGAGGGCCAATAAAAAGAGTTCAGTCAACTAGAACGTAGAAATGCAACAAAATAAAGGGAAAAAGATTGAGGAGAGTAAACACAAAATATATTTTGGTGTAGCTTATAAACGATCTTTTGTACAGTCTCCAAGCTTCAATTTGAAATTTTCACTATAACCATTAGTCTACAATAAGGCAATTGTGAGTCATTATACAAACAGCTCAACAAGACCCCTTCCTTTATGTGGATTATTCTCTTGAAAAATAGATAAACAAATGAAAATGCCCCTTACAGAAGCAGAAGATCAAGTGAGTTTAAGATAAGACTATAAAGGTTAAGAACAAATTTTTCTTATTGAGTTCACGTGGCAGTCCAATCAACATTCTGTTAAGTTAATTGATAGAGTTCCAAAAAAAAAAGAATATATATAACAAAAATTGAAATATGTAGGACATAAGTGGACAAACAAAAAACACATTTAGGGTATAGATGAAATTTGATGTAAACCTTAAAGACATAAAGTATTTTTTGCCTTATTTCTATATCAAGTTAGTTTAATATAACTAAGTTATTAAATTGTTTTTAAGTTAGCATAACTATTATATTACCAGCTCCTCACTTGTTGGAAACTTTCAAATTTGCTTGATAATTAATTTATTAAATTATAAAAAATGTGCATCTTATCAAAACATTGATATAATTCATTATGTTAGACTTAAATGAATAACAATAAATAATAAGGGTATATCAAAAAATGAATCATAAAATTTAGTGTACTTTATTAAAATATTGATATAATTCATTAAGTTAAATTTAAATAAATAATAATGATACATCAAAAAATAAAATATATAATATATAATATTTCTAGTAATTACACATCTAAAATTATTTTTATAAACCAATATTTAAATATCATGATCTGTCTCAAATTATGTTTATCCAACTTTTTTCAAACATAAATTATGTTTATCTAAACTTAAATTTATTCAAACTACATTTACCTACCAATTTTTCAAAAACGCCCTTAGTTGCAATGTGGCATGCATGATGATGTTGATATTGCAGTGTTTGCTTGGGCAAAAAATTTTGTGCAAGGTCAATGTAAATGACGGTTGGGACGGCAAAATATAGTGTTTGAGACCAAAAGGCCTAGTCATACATCAATTTGTTTTTAATTAAAAATAAACAGCAAAAGTGACAACGTTATAAAAGATATAAAAGATCTATACAAGAAAGAATCTTGATCCTGTTCATTTAAAAGTTTTTCTCTTTTTAATCAAAAAGCCGTCCTGTTTTATTACTTCGACTGTTCTTTATAAGGTTAGAGGTTAGACATGGCGCTGTCAGAAGCCATGATCACATATTAGAAATACAATAAATATTAACCTAAAGTACATATTAGCAATTTTCTTTTTACTTGATGTAGAAAGCTCCTAAACCAGAAGCCATGACATTTTAAAACAAAAAGTTAGCTTGCATCATTATCGACTTATCACTATGATTTTAAATTGAACAAAATAATTGCCATTATTAAAAACCTATACTTTTTTTTTGGCCGATCAAGAGGTAAAATCCTCATGGTTCCGGAGCAGATATGTGGGTCCAATTGGTCGACAATTTTTATACGTGTTTACAGGTTAAGTTATTTCAGGTTTGGAGAAAGTGTTTTGAGGCTATTTCTCTCTCTTTTTTTGTGTCCTGTTTCTTTTTCGGTCTGGTTGTGGTAGGAGTTGCCTGAGTGCAGCCTCTATCCCCTCTCTTTCTCTTTCATGGTTTTTTTTTGTCTCTCCTTTATGAGAATTTTTATGTTCTCGTTGTAAAAATTATCGTCTCTTCGTTTTTGTTTTCAGATCAATTTTTTAATCTAGTTTCCTTGTCATTTTTTTGTTTTTAAAATTATATTTAAATTTGGTCTCTTTGTTAATTTTTTGTTTAATTTGCTATTTTTTAGATTGATGTTATTTGAGGTTCAATCTTTTAAGAAAGCTTCGGATCTACCTGTATTTTTGGAGAAATCGAAATTCATTATTAATCAACATGTACAAACATATGTCAAAAAAAATTTCAGGTTGAATAAAATTTTCAATTTAATTAAATAATGATAAATTTGGTTGAAATGAATTTTAAAAATGTCGTCATTTAAATTGATTCAACTTATACTTGAGCAGATTAATTTGGATCAAATTGATGATAAGTTAGTCTTTTCTTAAATATGAGTTTAAATTAAATTATCAAAAAGTGAAATGCCTTCATAACTTTTTAGCCTAAATTAATGAGTAATGTTCAATTTAACATAATTACCATAGTGGTGAAAGAAAAATAGAGTAAGCAGCATATTGAATAGATTGGGTGAATTTTGATTGTTATGTGTTGACATTTCTCAACTCACCACCTAAAGTGCTAATGGCAAATTCGAAATAAAATTAATGATAATAAAAACTCTAAGCAACTCTCACTACAAGAAAATTACGAATAAGAGACGAAAATTAGAGATAAAATTTGTTTATTCTCAAATTCTATCTTAGAAGTGTCGCAAATATATCTTTGATTTAAAACAAAAAATATTTGTCTCTAACTTTGAGACGAAATTTTTTTTCCTTCTTAAATGATTTGCATCAGACAGATCAGAAACGAAATTTGTTTCATCTCTTATTCTATTTCAGATAGATAAAAGACAAAATTTTCATAAATCAAAGATAAATTTTTCGTTTTTAATTTATGATTTTCTTACAGTGTCTCAAATCCAATCCAATTGTACAAATGAGTTAAATGTAACCTAATAAGCACCCTCACGTGCTATTTGTAGACATTGTGGTTTTTTTAAAAATATATATATATTTGTTTCAATTATTTAATTTTTTTCAAAATGTAATCATCTTAATTTTTTTATTTTGTTTAAATTTTAAAATTACACGATATAATCAATAAAATCATTTTAACTTGTTATTTATTAGTCTATATTAATTTTCTAAGGACTTATGAATAATGAATTTAGAACTTTTAAAAATTGTTTAATATATATATCAAAACCTCTGTTTCGTATGATTCATATTGTGAACTTTTCTAATTCCTCATAATCATGGTTATTTATAACCAAGCCAACAGAGAAAATGCATCCAAGCGGGGTTTTACTTCACCAAAATATTAATTGTGTCCAGTTTCTACTCCTCATTTATGTCTCAATCATTGTATCGAAATAGTGGTATAAAAATCCAAAATAACCTATAAAAATTTCTAATTAACCATGTTTTTAATATAAAAGTACATTTTCATTCCTTAAATTTACAAAAAAAATTATTATCATTAATTCTAATTTTGGTATTTATCTTTAAAAATACTGTTAGTACTCTTTTCTTTAAATGTTAATTATATCTAACGAAATATACACTACACACAACAAATAATTTAATTAGTAACCTCAATAAGTGAAGTTTTGGAGAAAACCATAACAATACTGCGGAAGATAGATGACAAAATTGAAATAAGAACATTAAGGAAGAAAGCTGATAAAAAAAAATTCATTATATATATATATATATAAAATTAAGAGACAGAAAGTATATAATTTTTTACTTTCTTTTCAATGTTGCGTGTTGATTCTTAATCAGTAACCAAAATCAGACATCTCATAATCGACGAAATTTAAGTTATAAAATATTTGAAATTTGCGGGGTGACTCAAATATGATAATCATCGATTTATTTTTAAGTTTCAGCGAAAAGACTTCTCAACGAAAAATTAATTAATGTGCACTTCTTGTTTATTTATTTACTTTAAAACCAACGGTTTTGAGGTGGGTGACAGATAAGACAAACATGGAGGGAAGGGAATCCAGTTTGCTTTAGTTCTGAATGAATATGCTGTTATAGGCTTTAAACGACAAAAGCTTGCACGTCAGTGACATATGAAGTTATAGTTGAGAAAAGTTGAGTTTTGTTTTGTTGCTTTATGATTTTTCTACACGAATTGTTTTAGTATTTTTATTTTATTTTTTTAAATAATGGTCAAAAAGTCCAAAAAAAATTATATTAAAAAAATTGACAGACTGTATTGGCTAGATGCAACAGAGGTCTAAAAAAAATTGAGATGAAAAACAAAAAAAGAAAAAGCCATCAAAGAAACTCTAAAATCTATCAAGTGATCAAGTCAAAAAAATATACATCGACTTACCAACTAAAAGAGACAAAATAAGGTATATCGTTGGAACATCTGAAGTTGTTTTATCTATCCTTCCTAAAATTATATTGACAAATATTTGTACGTTTTGACTAATAATAAGTTATATTTTTTCTAAAATCACTCTTAACCCTGAAACTCACTTAAAGGATTGAAAGTCAAACAACACACCTAAAAAGAAAAAAAATATAGAGGGAATAAGAAACTACCACCTGAGAGAAAAATTACTCAGAGGAAACAAAAGAAAATTACTATTTAAAAGATATCTACTCAGATGGACTAAAAGATGATGAAGAGGGATGATAGCTAGTCTCCTCCTAGTCGCAACTACCGAGAAGATCAAAGATAATGACAATCTCAAATTTAGATGAGAAAGAAAAAGAAGTATACTTTCTCTTTGTAACTATTTGAGAGGACAAGGAAAGAATTGTTTTAGTATTTAATGGAGAAGGCACTTGGATTAATTAATTGGATATACTTATATCGTTTCTAGGGTTTCGAATTTTAGCATATTCCATTCACATAAAGGCGATTCGTTGATGCTAACTGCCACTTCAGATGCAACAAATTAGCGAGTGCTATGAATTGGATGAATTCATCCAGCCGTCAGTGACTAAGACAAGATTCAACTGTAAGATGCAATTTTATCCTTTTTTCTTTTTTTACAAAAACACTATTTATGTCCCTAAACTTTAATTCATATATCAATTATAATTTAAAATTTTATTTTGTATCAATTATAATTTATATATTTTTAATTAATTTTGATTATATCTCTAAGCCTAATGTCATTAAAATATTTAATAGTAGATAATGGTGTGGCATCCTATCATGCACAAGTTAGCACCAAACCGAATATCTTGGATGTGCCAAATTAGATATTAACTTAAAATGATCAAAACAACTTTGTAAATTTTTATTAACAAAATAAAAAAAAAGATTTTAAAAGGTTTACCGGGTCATTGTAGTCATTTTAAGTTAGTAATTGAGTTGGCACATCCAGGTTGATGATTTGTCGCCAATGTTTATAAGATAAGATGTTATATCAATATCAATTATTAAATATTTTAACGGTATTAGGCTCATGGCATAATTGAAACTAATTGATAATATTTGAGTTATAATTGACACAAATAAAATGAAAAATAAGTTTGAAAATGTTTTTAATTGAGTTCAATAAAAATATTTTCATAAAAAATATTTTAAAATATATCTAAATTTAAAAACATTAAAAAATACTTTTAATGTTTCGTGAAAATGTATTTTAAGAAATAAAAAATTAAAAATAAAAATAAAAATATTTTTACAAAGCGAATAGGTTTTAATGTTGCCTGTGAGAAGCATTTTAATATCATCAATAATCACTTGCAAAAGATGAATGGACGTATTTCATTTTAAAATGATTTTTTTATCTTCTTGAATGAAAATGTTTTATAATCTAATTTACATATCAAATTAAATTTTGTTTTTCATCAATGTAGCCAAGTGTTATAAATTCCACTTTCAACTCAGGTCTCTTTCTCCACAGCATCATCAGTGTGTTTGAATTTTGGTGTACAGTCGTTATTTGAGTTCTTATAGCCTCAATCATCAGCAATTTGTCCATTTTGTTGTTGGTCTTAGTGAATCTGATCATGCTGGATTCCTTCGTCTTCTTGGAAAACGACAAAAATTCAAAGCACTGCAAGGGAGAATTTAATAGATAACATTTTAGCAAAGAAAACGGTCACCCTTAACACTCTTTTTTCTTGTTTTTACAGATTTTTTTTTTGGGTTCATGAATTCCAACATTAAAAAAAAGAGTTAAAATAAAATAAAATAAAAAGGACACCGGATAATTTCCTTTTAGTTTAAGCCTCATGTTAAGGCATTTTCAGTAAAATTTGTTACATTTAATAGGAGTTTGAATCTAATTAATTTCAATTTCAATTTTTTAAGTGTGTTTTTAATTAAGTATTTAATTGGTCTAGATATATTTTAATTATTTAATATTTATATTTGAAGATAAATTCTTAATAATTAAATATATTCAAATTCAGATTTAAATTCAACATGGCGTCCGTAGTATAAAATTGCCTTCCAAGCAATTGACCAACGCAAATGCGTTTTCCTAAATTTTTGTGTTGTCCGTTTTCTCCGCTGAATAAGTCCACGCTCCACAAGAATATTCCCACAAGAAAATAGCCACAAAATTAAATTAATAAAATAAGAGCATATCTTACATCTCTAATAAGTTATTTATTGTAAGTCTTATTATATCACATTATCATTTTTGACTTTAAACAACTATCTACTTTAATAGTGCGACTTTTAAGAACTCATAAATGAGTCTCACGAGCAACTCTATACTATTTTATTTAATATAAGATAATTAATACAGATGTATTAATGTTTACTTTTTATTTTTTATTTTTTTGTTAAGAACCGATTCTTATATAAGAACGATTCTCTCAGGTAGCAGTTATGCTGACGAACTCCAATAATAAAATTCAATAAGAATCGATTCTTATTTTTAACAACTATTTAAGTCCACCCTCTCCCACTAAATTCCTCACAAGGCCACACCTTGTACTACTTTGTTGATCACATTATTGCAAACCGAGAATTACACAATATTTACTCCCTCTATTATCACCCTTCAAATTTTATAATTGTTTTAATCTACTCTTTAAAATATTATGTGTGCTAATTTAGTTTTTAAAAATATTTACATTTGTTTCAACATAATCTTTTTTATTACTAAATTACAAAATTGATCATTGCTAAATTTTAATTTTTTTTATTGTCAAAAGTCAGTTTAAAAAATAAAAGAATCAAATTAAAACAAACAAATTTTGTGGAAATTAAATTTAGAAGCTTAATTTTTTTAAAAATTATATTAAAATAATTATAATTTTTTTAGACTATAAAACTAATACATAACGCATACAAGGAGGAGATTTTTTTTAAAATTATTTAAAAAAATGGCTGTTATAATCCCCTTGAACACAGGCATAGTCAACAACTCAAAAATAGCATATAAAGGCTGAATGGGAGACACAATCAACTTCTTTTATTATTGCTTTTAAAAATATATATTTGTATAGATAAAATAAAATTATAATATAAAGAAGTTAATGTAAATGAAACAGTGATAAGTTAAATAAATTCTTTTAAAATATAATAATTATTACAATTTAATTTAAATTTAAGAAAATTTTCAAAAATAAATTAAAAATTAGCTTACATTTTAAAACATGCCAAGCCTATTTATTATTACCTATACTATTATACATGGCTTTGTGCCCTTCTGATGAATAGTATCCAAAACTATATGTCATTAGATAAATAAAATAAAATAAAATAAATATACTATAAGAGAAAAAAACATATTATATATATGAAATATTGGAAAGTTATTTGAGGTAAAATGAATTGAAGTTACGTTTTTTTTGTTCTTAAAATATAATGACAATTAGTATTATTCATTTATAGTTTAAAAATAATTAAAGTAAAAAAGCATGCACCTTATTATTAAGCATGCAATTTTCTTTCTTGTTTTTTGGGACATACGCAATTTCCATATAATGCATGACCCAGTGTCTCAATGGATAGCGGGCTGAACGCACTATTACCTTGGGCCGTATGACAGGCAGGCCCGAGTTACGTGACTCGGGAAGTCCAGGGTTAGATTCTAGTTCTATCTACTTTCATTAATTTTTTTATAAGTTAAAATATAATTTTACTCCCTATAATTTCATTGAATTTATAATTTAGTCCTTACATGTTATTTTCGTATAAATTGATCCATCTACTTTGAAGGCAAGTGTAAAAGGGTCCTTAGTGTAACATTCTGTTAATATACTATTAGATTTAAGCTTATGTGGCAATGAGAATGTAGGATGACGTGGCATATTAAATAATCTAGTCTGCACTTTGTCAATAAATTCCAGCCATATTAGATTATTAGAGCCTGTTTGGTACGAGGGAAAACTGTTTTTCTCTTATTTGTTAGGCTGGAAAATGAAGGATGAGAAAACCAGTTTTTCATTTTCCCTCTTAATTTTAACTGTACAGATATTTCCTTCAAACGAATGAACGAAAGAGTGTGCTTTCCCTGGAAAATAAGAAAGTTGACTATGTTGCCCCCTCCTTCATCTTCATCCATTCACTATCTCGACAATAACTCCAGCATCCATAAATGGCAGAACAATATGACCAAATGAGAAGGGGTAGAACAGGGACGATGGTGGGAAGGTCAGCAAAAAAGAAGAGGCTTCAATTTGCTCAGGTGGGTCAACACTCTAATAATTTGTCCGATGTGGCTGGAGTTTGCGGGCATAAAGTGCTGACTAGATCATTTCAAGTGCCATGTCATCCCACATTCTCATTGTTTTTGCCACATAAGCTTAAATCTAACAGTAGATTAACTGAATGTTACCATAGGGACCTTTTTACAATTATTGTCTAAGTATAAGAATCAATTTACATGAAAAAAAAATGTAGAGACCAAATTACAAATTGATTGAGATTATAGGAACTAAAATTATATTTTAACCTTTTTTTAATACTAAGATAATGTTCAATAATACTTACAATTACTGTTATTGAATCTAGCAACTTGGCCAATTTGATTTTATTTTTTGTTTTTGTTTTCAAAATAATTTTGCCTAGTTATTTTTAAAAATTTTAACTAACTTATTAATTTACTTAGTTTATTTTTAATATGATTATTTTTTTAGTTATTTTTTATTATTTAGCTATACATATAATATATTGTTTACATATAATAATAATAATAATAATAATAATAATAATAATTTTTATATAGTATAAATATATTAATAATATATTATTTAAGAAGCAAAATAAAGTAAATTAGAACACAGTTTGTAAAGTGAATGCTAATTGGAACTTTGATAAATAGTTAAAAAATTCTAAAACTATTTAAAAATTTCAAAAATTAATTAAAACAAACAAAGTTAATTTAAAAAAAACATTTCTCCTCCATTCCTCTCAAACTAAACAATAGCTAAAGTTAATAAGTTAGAGTGAGTAAAGTTGGGAATTAAGAATTTTTGGATATATATATATATATATAGAGAGAGAGAGAGAGAGAGAGAGAGAATAAAAGAATTTAGGATTATTATTATTTGATAACTGAGATTGTTTCAACCTCTAAGCTTTGCCCAGAAAAGATGTTTAGGATGAGCAGCGGTCCACCTTAGCATCGTAAGACAAATAAAAGATTCTTTTTCCTTGCTTATGCTTTGAGTTTAATTAGGCCAACCAAAGTTTCCAACGTCGATTATCCCCCTTAGAGCTTGGAACCAGATTAGATCAATGGAATAAAGTAGTTGTCATATGTCAGTTGAGTAGCTAACCATAATAGCACACCTTATTGTTAAATTTATTTCTTTTTTTTTATTTTCGCAGAGAGTAGCTCTTATTGATTACATGGATTAATCTTTTCTCAAATATTGAAAGCAAAGAATAGACTCTGGCCAACACTTTTGTAATTTTAGATCTGTTTAGTTTGTGAAAATATTTTTTATTTTTATTTTTAATTTTTATTTTTTGAAATATATTTCTTAAAATACTGAAAATATCTTTTTTGTGTTTTCAAATTTAAACTTATTTTAAGAAATATTTTTAATAAAACATTTTCACTTAACTCAACCAAACGTATTTTCAAATTCATTTTTTATTTTCAGTAAAAATGAAAACAAAAAATACCTAAACTAAACATACCCTTAGTTTTTGGGCTCATTCATTGTCTTAAATTTATTTCTTTGAATTGGCTTTATACAACTTTATCTTTATGTAAGCTAAGTAATTCCGATGTTTACGAGGCGATTCTTCCGAACATGTGATGAACGTTATAACTATTTTTGTGAACTATCTCTTTTTTCAAATGATTTTAGTTGTTGAGATAAGATGATTGGATTCACTTGAATGTGACCATTCCTTTTTCTCAACAAATGACTTTTCCTAAAGTTAGTTTGAATTATATTATTTATAAACTAATAAAGATTGTGAAAAATGTTGAAATCTATATAACAGACTAAAACAATTTTACTATATGGCATTAATTACATGAATGTTATTAAATATTATATAATAAAATTAATAAATTAAAATGAAATATTAATTACATGAATTTGAAAAAATTACATTAAAATGAATTTGAAAAAAATTATTCTTATTAATCATACCACATTAAATTATATATATTAAAATAAATAAATTAAAAGTAAAATATTAAATGAGTAGATTATGTAAATTATTAAATTCATTCTTATTAATCACCACATTAAATGCATTAAATAAAATTAGGGTAAATTCAAATTCAAATGGTAATGCAACCCTTTTGAAATGTGATTAGGGCTCCACTATCAATGCATATTCCTAACATCTCTGAATTTAAATTATGTGAAGTTGCAACTATCAAGCAAATTGGAATTTAATTATATAATTGCATTCAAATAAATTTAAAAAAATTGCATAAAAATGAATTTAAAAAAATTGTTCTTATTAATCACACCATATTAAATTACATATATTAAAATTAATAAATTAAAATAAAATATTAAATGAATAGATTGTGTAAATTACTGAATTCATTCTTATTAATCACTACATTAGATGCATTAAGTAAAATTAAGGTAAATTCAAATTCAAATAGTAAAGCAATCCTTCTGAAATGCAATTAGGGCTCAACTATTAATGCATATTCCTGAAATTCGTGAATGCAAATTCTATGAAAATTGTAACCGTCATGAAATTGGAAGTTGATTATGTAAAATTACTAAATTTATTCTTATTATTATTTAATTTTTAATCACACTACATTAAATTACATATATTAAAATTAATAAATTAAAATAAAATATTAAATGATAGATTATGTAAATTACTAATTATAAATTAAATTAGTCATGATTAAATTAATATATATATATAAATGAATTTTTTGGTGGCTATAATAATTTAATAATAAATTACTACATATATTCAACATTTTTTGGTGGCTATAGCATTTAATATATTCATGTAAATAAATTAAATGAATAAATTAGGGTAAATTTTACTATAGGGCTTGAATTGCCAGTATGTCATTAAATTAGATATAATAGAATAAATTTAAATAAATAAATCAGGTAAATTAATAAATTTGGTAAATTAATCATATTACATTAAATGAATTTAAAAAAATAAGATAAATTACTATATATATAAGTGCTATAATTATTACGCAATGTTTGTGCAAATTTCAAACAAATAAATAAATATGATTTTATGTTTAAACAACCGCATTAATTACACTCATTGACTGCTCAATCGTTCAAATATGCAATGAGAGTTGACACAGTAATTATAATACTATTTCATTGCCTAATCCATGCATCTTTATTTGCCCCCAACACTATTTGGATACCATTCCACTCACCCACTCTCTCTGCCTCTTCATTTTCTTTTATGCTCTCTCTCACCTCATACATAGATGAAGTAGCCAGTCTCTCCCTCTCTGTTTTCGTCACTACTCTCATACTCAGAATGATTGTTTCATGGAAATATGTAAGATCAATTTATATTGCCTGGTGCTATTCTATTTTCCATTACTCAAGGTTACGTTCTTTTGTATTTTTGTCATCCTCTATAGGTTTGATACCATCAAAGAGATTTGTCCACTAAGAGAAACTGGAAGATCAAAACCAAAATTATGCACGTGTATTTTATGCTTAGATATAACTCACCTGAAACAATTAATAGCATAGAGATGATTCTACAAGATTCACAAGTGTTTTCACTATCTTTTCTTTTTATTGTTTTTGTTATTTGGGCATAGTTTTTGGTTCATATAGTTTTTTCTTTGTCAGTTCATTTTTTTTCAGGAATATGGCATTTATACATCTATCAAGCGAACTTTTATTAACAAGTTCAAGCACATTATTTTCAAACATGATGTGTACATTATTATACAATTCAACATTATTGGTAAGGACAGTAATAATTATTGTATCACCATGCATTTAAGATAATTTTTCAATACTTCACTAAAACCTGTCGAGTTGAAGATGACATTGCTATTCTGGGCATGAGTTTAAGTTTTATTTGTTTGCAGATATCTCATCTCAATATGTTGATCAAAATTATTTGATTGATTTGTGTCCGCTCTGTAAGCCCATTATTTTTATCATATACAATTAATTATTCCCACAATATGAATTCTCAATTGTTTAGTGCACTTTTCATATATTTTACAGATGTCATTGGCAAGCTAACTGTTGTCAAAACTGTTGAAGATATATGTAAGAATAGCACGAAGAACAAAATGACGGACATTGAACTGTAAGATCTAGAGTAAATTAGTTATGTTTTTAATTTGTAATTTATTTTGACTGTTTATGTTCATTAACTATATTATATCCTTCTAATGCAATAAAGTGATTTGTACTCTATGGGAAAATTTTGCTAATTAGATTGCATCATACATAGGCTCTGATGCTAATAGACCAACTATGGTAGTTGTTCAATGTAATAAAATGATTTTTCAGGTTAAATTCATAAATTTTATTTTCTGTAGTTTAAGTTGGTATAAGTTTTTGTTATAACATAACATGAGATTCTAAAATGTTAGGATCATGATAGAGATCAAATTCTTTAAATGCTTTAAGGCTATTTATCAACCTTGATATGATAGAATGTTTTGATTATGTTTTAAAGTAATATTGTTATTTTATTCTTAATAAGTTATTATTATTTATCTATATTAATTATTATATATGTATTTGAAAGGTTTTTTTTTAATTTATGATTGTAGGTTTAAATTGAATTGTGATGTCTCAACTCAATATCATGCCAACTTTCTATGCAATCATCTGTATCTATTACTAATTAGTTATTGCAAAAATATTCAAAAAAATTCCTGCAAAAATATTCAAAAGTTTTGTTAGAAGCAATTGAATTTCATTTCATTTTTTTCTTATTATTAATACATTGATCTCAATTTATATTACTCCTTATAGTAGTGTCAAAACGGGATTAGACCTATGGGCTAGCTTGTGAATACTCGTAAACGGGAGGTCTTCGGAATCAAATTCTTTTTAATATTTCATATCAAAGTTGTTTTATGTATTCTTTTTACAATAACTCATTATTTTTGTATCTATTTCTTTTTCTATATTTTATTCGTTATTATTGTTTTCGCACGTGTATTCTTTTTCCGAGTTTTTGCTATAAACATAAGCAATTGCTTTCCTCAGTTGGATTATATCTTGTAAATCTTATTTTTAGTTATGGTCAACTTTACGTTATCATCTAAAAAATGAAATGTATAAAGAGATTAAAGATTTTGATATTTGACAAGTAAAGAATCCAGTGACAAGCATTACTAGCGTAGATATAAAAAAGTATTCCAAATCTATATTAAAGGTCAATAACTTTTATTTCAACTCTTTTTATCATTAGTATATTTATCTAAATTAATTCACATGATATCTTATTTTTGTTGTTCTTTTCATTTAATGTTATTCACATTCAATCTTTAAGGTTATTATATCTAATAAATCAAAAGTATATGTGTTTTAATATAACTTGAATGCTTCATTATTTTTGTGCACGTATTTCTTTATATGTATTTTAATTGTTTTTATTTATTTATTTGATAAGCAAAAATAATGACATCTATGTTAACTCGTGCATCGCATGGGTCACAATACTAATTCCAATGAAAAGCCAAAAGCTTGACTTATGATGCTATGAATTGAGAATACTTGAGTCTACAAAATTGGCCAAATGGTGAAATTATTTCAAAACAGCATGTACTACTACAGATCTATAGTCCTTGGCGCATCATGGGATATGACACCCCAGCTAGCAGGGAATTAGAGAGGGTGCTAGTCCTGTGGTCTAAGGTCACCCACGAGAGGGAGACCATAATGTATTTTGGCAGACCTAGATGCGAGAATCACATCAAATGATCAGATGGGCGATTTATGGGAGGAGAGAGGTTATGGAAAATAAAGTAATATAGTTTTAATAGAGATTCTTCGGACCCAATATTTGCATGAAAAATTGATATACATAATAATTATTTAAAAAGTTATTTTTTTTTAAGATTTCATTTCACCCTGTTACTTGGCTTTTAGTGTTATATTATCATTGTCTTCTTTAAATAAAAGATTTATCTTAAAGATTATGTTTTCTACATTACAGTTAGCTGCTCGTTGATCTTGTTGATCACCCCATTTTTATGAGCCAACGAAGGAATTGAAAAATGTAGGATCCCTCAAACTTGAAGGATTGTGGGATCCTACATCTATTTCATTCATTGGGAGGATCCGACAATCCATGAGCCTTTAGCTTTACCCCGCTATTAGGCAAGATGAACATGGGTTGCTGGGTCATTTTCAATCATAGAAAAAGGGTTTTATTTGATTCCATGAATCCTAATCAAGGTTCAGAAAATAGGACCGGTCATTAAACCGGTCGAGGCACAGATTCAAGGGTTAGTGGTCGGACCGGAATTGAATCGCGGTCGAACCGGTGATAATTAAAATATATTAAAATATTAAAATATATAATTAACATATATATATAATCATAAATAATTAAATATCCCATAAATATAAATATGGAAATTCAATTAAATACTTAATATCTCAACATAAAACAACATCTATCAAGTAAAAGTTTACAATATCATCAAATACACATAGTTAAATTTATTAAATAAAAGCTAACAAATTAGCAAAGATATATAATATCATGGATCATGATCAATATAACAATCATTCATATTAAATCCTGGTATGTTAGCATCTCCACCAAGATTGTCACTCTCATCTTCACTAACACTAACGTTAGGTCCAATCTCATTAAAGGATTTCAATAATAGCTGTTCTAAGATGTTAAATTCATCATTACCTTTTTTTTTCCTTTTGGTCCCAAACTTTCACCTAGGGGTGTTCTTAGTTTCAACTGCTTGAATATTGCTGAGAAAAGGAGTGGGATTAAGTATAAGCAAAGCAAAATTTAGATCAAAAGGCAAAAAATAAAAAATAAAAACTGGCTTGAACCGTGACCCGGCCAGTTTTGACCGGTTTTCCCGGTTTGATACCGGTTTGTCTGGTTTTCAACCGATTTTTAAGCTCTCTGGTTCAATGGTTATTCCGAACCGGAACCATGGCCGGTTCACCGGTTTTTCGGTCCGACCAACCGGTCCGGTCCGGTCCGGTTCTCAGATCCTGGATCCTAATGTTCTCATGGTCCTTGATGATATACACAAAGCAAGCCCTACTGGGGACTTTTGGAAAATCTTCAATGCAATCAAGCCCTAAATTTCATAAATAGTTTATTAAACCAGCTATATGATAAGTACATCTCCATATTCATTCAAAAAATTGCAAAATTTTTCATAATTGCTATATTTATTGTATATATCATGGGTTGGCATAAAATTTTGCATGAACATAAATTAGATTTTATATAAAAAGAATAAGGAACTAAATAGGTTAGTCTGCTTTTAAAGAGGCCAATTTTAGAATATCTATGCCTGTCCAATGAATAATGATACTCTAAAATTGGACAGGCATATATCATGGGATAGCATTTGAGGGTATTTATGCCTGTCCCATGGACAACTTTATATATTTTTTAAAAATAATGCTTGTCTTGAGCTGGTACATAAATAACTTTCCTTATTTCATTTTATTGTTTTAAATATAAAATTACTATAATTAAATTTCATACTCAAAAAAGAGAAGTTAAAATATAAGTGGAAGAGTAAAAAGTTATTTAACTTCTACTTTTTTTATATTTAAAATATAAAAACTACTATAATTTAAATATAAATTCAAAAGATAATTTAAAATTATACTAACCAAAATAATGCATACACTTTAATACATGTTAATTCATTTATCAATCAATCAATATATATAAAGCTTGTTTATGGGAGGTGAGGTGATAACTCCTCCATCCAATATGTCGATTTTTCTTTTTTCTAATTTTTTGAATTTTAAAAATTGATATAATATATTATTTTAATAGAAATAATACTAAAAATTGAAAGGTCTTAGGTTACAATTTTTAATTTTTAATTATATCAGTATTTTAATATTCATTGATGTGCTATTTTAATTTTAATAATAACAAAAATTGAAAGATCTATTGAACAATTTAATTGAACGGTCCTTCCATTTATATTTTTTAATTAATTAGGTTATTTAATATTTGTTTATGTGTTACTTTAATAAGAATAATGCCAACAATTGAAAGGTCTTGTATGTTACAAATTCATTTTACTATAAAATGAAGAGAAAAATATATTTATCAAACAAAGTTACTTATTGGAAGACAAAGAGCTAGAGTTTTACACAGAAAGATGAAAAAGGATGTTAGTTTAGCTTGAATACAGTTTTCTTCCAATCTTCTATTGCTTCTTATTGTTTTAACTTAGTTAAATTTTTTGTAAACGAGATCATTTAAGGTGTTCTCATAGATTGTTACTTTTTTAAAATATTGTTAGTGCTAACATTTTTTAGATTATTGGTAATTTTGTTTATAATAGTTTGAATTACTAATTTTTTTCATATTTCTATCGATAAATGTTTTGCAATCGATGTTGATAGATAATTTTGGATATACAATGAAAATATTAACGTCAATAGAAGAAAGATGTATGGTAATATTAATATATGCATGGTCTAAAATTTATTTTGTTATTTATAAATTTGTT